>OX344809.1:9240000-9609770 GCA_947034925.1 Eudemis profundana | reverse complement strand
AAGTCGAAGTTACCAATGACTTCCTACATTTTTTGCCTTGAAGTTGAAAAGTACCTTGAAGTAGTAAGTAGCCTTAACCTCTATAAGCCGAACATGAGCCTATGAAAATCTCTGTAAGTCGAAGACCTCTATAAGTGGAATCACGATTTTTTAGCGTTTACCTTGAGTTTCGACTTATCGAGGTGCCACTTTAAAATAAACAGAATTGATGCTGTGGAAGCAAAAGTATACTTTAGTAAACTATAGTTTATGTTTTATGGAGTTATTTTAATGAAAATATATGATTATTATGAATATTTTATAATTTGAAGGATTGTAAATAGCCGCACATTGCCACACATGTAAACATTTGGCTGTGCGTAGGAGCAAGCTATATTACCCACGTATTTGCGCATGTTCATGCATTAGGTACTAACGAGAGAAAACATACGGAAATAGTACTTTATTGTTACGGAACCCTAAGCTATCAAAGTAGAGGTCCACGACCGTAAAATAGAAGAACAGAAATTGAATGAGCTCTGTAAGGAAAGTTAGCCTTTGTGTTTTATATTGGCGATCTTACTGGCAGATATGGGGAATGGTACTTTAACAAAGAAATGTTGTGATTGTACTAATAGGTAGTATTAGTTACATAAAGAAGGTATTTAGTATGTGAGCTGAGATTGGGTATTCTGCTAGTACTAGGATTACCTACAGTCAGACACATATGCCGTATGCGTTTGTTTCTATTTAAACAACAATACTGAGTATGCATATAACACTGTTTTACAGTGACAATTATCAACTGTGAAGAGAAATGTAATAGTATGACCATATTGTGTATGGAAACATTGTGAATGTGTGGAACATTTGTTCCAACTGAGTGCATACATACTACTTCTACTTGTTCTTCTTTATACTTTGACTTAGCGCTGCTCATACTACTTATTTTTCAATAAAAACACGCAGGCGAGCACCCGCTCCATACACCCGCGTAACACAGGGCAGGCCCTAAAGAGATAAGACTCCAAGTTAAGTAGGAGTATAATGTTAAAGTCATACCTACTTATGTTGCTATACCATCAGGGAGACAAATGTAAACCTACTGTATTTATTTATTGTCGACCGTAGGCTGAATTACGGTAAGGGACATTGTTTTGCCTGTCCCTTACCGTAATTCAGCCTACAATCGACGATATATTTCATAAAAATAATCATTAAGCATTTTATTCATATATGTATACTTACAAATTCGGTTTGTAATACATGTATGTTGAATTTGAAACATTACACACGAACATGCCGAACAGTAGTGACTGTTTCATTTTTACACTATTGTCTGTATGTAGTAGTGGCGTGGCGTCCAAAGAACTCGATTCCTACCGGCTTGCCTAATGTCAGGCATTTGACCACCTTATTCTACTGCTCTTAAGGAAAATGTAAGCCAAATCTCCACCGGCTTGCCCAAGGATATCTTTTACGCCACGCCACTGGTATGTAGGTACCTATTTTGAATGCATTGATTATTAGGCGTGGTGCGATATTATTCCCAGTTCGCAAACGGCCTTAAAAATGTATAAGCCATCTTAACTGCCTAATAGAATCTTGAGACCTATTTAGGGTGATCTGCACTTAATACAGATTGCCGCGACCCGGGTTTATCACTCCGACCCAGTTCTGGACGATAAAACTTCATCTTATTTAATCTAGTATCGGAGTGACAGGACACAATCCCTCGTTATGGCCTGATTGAGTTTTATTGATAGACTTATAGGGTAACTTTGTCTGCGCCACATAGTAATGGGGAGGTTGACGACGTATGAGAGCGTTTATCGTTTGTTAATGAAGGTTTATTGTCTTACTCTTTTCCTGTTTTGTATTAGACCTCGCCTATATTCCGAGAATGGAATTGGACAAATGCACTGAATGTGATATGTTTTCTGATTTGGACCGAGTTCGTCAAACACTTGACATTCTGATCTTAATGAACTAAATGAAAATGAGCATTTAATGCCGCTTTTTAATTTTTATCTCCGACTAAACGGTAAAACTAGCTGAAGTTGCTATAATTATTGGGAACTGAATCGGGAAATGTTTGTTCAAATAGTAACACCGAAATAAAACAAGCAGTAAGGGTAAATCATCAGGTACCTACCTAATAGTGACGCTGGGGTAAATTGCTAACTGCTACGTACAAATTACGCGCTTTAATTTTATAACAAAGAGAAAACCGTCTAAATTTCATGAAATGACTACATAGTTTCATGAAAAGTGGGACATGTAACTAAAAGGAAAGGAAGTACAAATATTTCGCCATTACCATAAAATGGAACGCGGGGCAACCCTAGTTTAATCGAATGAAATATCAGTTGAATCCAACCTAGAAGTGGAATGTAGCCTTATTTCACTCATTCCATCTCACTCTGAAAAATACGCTTCTTATTCGTTGCTCATTACTATTATTTGGATGTAATGGAATACCAAAAAGGGACTAAATATAGAGAAGTACCTACTTACTTTCTCTTCATTTGTAGGTACATGGGTAGAGTTCTTAGAACGAATATTAAATTATCGCGTTCTCGATACGCCTTGTATATGTCTGCATACTTACTTGTAAGTATTTTTCTTTTAATTTCTTGTGAAAACGTTTTATGTTTGAGCTTTTTCAGCGGTTTCGTTTCAAAAGATCGTTTTATTCACTGTTTCTTTATAATATTGGTGTTATAATCTATCGCACCGTCAAAGATTGTGCTTGTCATACAAAAAGGATGGAGATTTGGGTATTTGGAGCGAAGCGTTTTTTGAGACATTTTCTGGGCGATTTTGTGTATCTAATGTACTTTGCAAACATAGGCACTCCATTCCGGAGTAGCTAGGTACAGAATTTCATATTGTTTATCAAATTTCCTTCAAAATCTGGGCCGTGCCCCCGCCAGGTCGAGCAAACAAAGGCACGACCGTACCATCCTTTTCTCGAAGCCATTCAGGCCATTTTCAGCCTCCCGTAATTTTGTACTGGCTAAAGCTAGAACCCTGAATTTTCAGGGATATATAGGGCACAATAAGACTTAAATATATTCTCAATATCATTAAATTTCAACGTGTAGTTTAAAGATGCAAGTCTCGCAACGCAGTCCTTTTACAACAAAAAACTTTTGAGATGTAATGTTAGACCAAGTGAGTACCTACCGGGGGGGTGTCCACAGAACTTGATTCCCACCGACTTGCCTATTATTTAACCGTGGAGGAACATTTAATACTTCTCAAATAAATAATACTCCCTCCGGTAAATAATAGGCAAGTCAGTGGGAATCGAGTTCTGTAGACACCCACCCCGGTACTGACTTGGTCTAACATTACATCTCAAAGTTTAGAATTCGTTGGCAGTCGTTAATGCTTTAATAAAAAAAAAAAAAAAAAAAAAAAAATCATCTCAAAACTTTCTTGTTGTAAAAGGACTGCGTTGCGAGACTTGCATCTTTTTACATGTAATGTTTTTGATGGGATTAAGAATTCCTGATTCCTAATATGCCAAATGTCTAGTATAAATAACATTTTTACTACAATTTAGTCCCTTAGGTATCTTTTGACTGAATGTGATAAATGGAGAAACTCATTAGTACCTATTCAGGGCATGAAATATTTTAGGAAAGAGAAGGTATTAATTTTACTTAGGCAATCATTTAAATCAGTTAGGTAGTGACTATTTTATGAAAAAATTAGCAAAAGGCTACTCGAGCTTTGTAAACTAATAAACCTAACTACCTTCACGCCATCAATTTCAAACAACAACAACAACTTTCCAAACTATTTCAAAGAATTTCCGTTAGAAAACTTTCCTTTCACGTCTAAAAGGCTTCGAACCAAATTGGCTCAATAATTCATCCAGCTTTTCAAATTAAAAGACATTGCGGGCAGTGGCATTATCTTTGATCAATACCCTAAGCTGTGAACTCTATTATCGTACCAAGAGAATGTAAATAGGCTATTTGTCACTACGAGTCTAGTAGGAACGATTAAGCGGTGCCATTAGGAACATCTACTTGCCTGAACAAACTTTTTATCTTTGTTGCCGGTTGAGTCAAACTTTGCTTTACTGATTGGATAACAGTTTCAGAGGGAAGTAATTCAATATAAGGATATTCGCGCTTCTGAATGGATATTTCTTGTAATCAAACTTGAGGCTCGCTTCAGTATTTATTTATTAGACGGTTTTGAGAAGATTGTTGAGACAGGGTTTTGCTTTAGCGTTTTTTTAAATATTCTACGTTCGGAAAAACTGTTTACTTAATTTTAAAAGGAACAACGGATTTGTAGTTACTGATTGAAATTCTGAACAGTGATTAATGTAACGCACAACCTAAACCGGTGTAAAAGCATCAGATTTGCACAGATGTAATTCATGTAACGGAAGATTTTTTTTTTATCATCTTATAAAGGAATAAAGGTGAAGCTATTTATAGAAATCATCGCGTTTATGGTTAGTGTATCGCAAAAACTAAACTAAAATGCTATCAAACGCCTAAATCAGATAAGAGTATGATAGAAATCAATTAATCTGTACATGCTTCAATTTTTTTTTAACAATTGGTTGCGTTTCCCAAGTAATAATTGGATCTGCCCAGATCGAAGATTATGGTTATAACAGGGTTTCCCAAACTGTGCGTCGCGACGCCCTAGGGAGTCGCGACACTGTCCCAGGGGCGTCGCGACACGGGAGTTTCAAGTCGCCGTAAGTTAAACCTATAACGACCCGCACGTGTCTTAGTTTACAAGGGCGTCGCAAAAAGTTTACAACCTGCCAAAGGAGTCGAAGTGTAAATAAGTTTGGGAACCCCTGGGTTATAATATAATTGTACCCCGTTTTACACTAGAAGCTACGACTATGATGACAACATTAGATTGCTCCTGAGTCCGATCCATCACGAAGCAAATGCACCAAACAAGAGATGCTTATGGATTCTGACCCTAAAAATGTCGAGTTCCATGTCCATTACTAAATTAAAAGCACGATCATATACAAAAGTGTGTATAAAACACTCGCGCTCTACTGTACTTTCTCAGCTAGCTATCGCTCAATATTCCCAACAAGGCCCGCAAGTACTCAATTCTTTTAAAAATGATTGAATATATTTTTCAATTCGCGAACGCTTCTCGTCCCGTTCCGGAGCGGCACGTGCAGCGTGCAGGCTGCATCCGAAAGGTAAAATTTACAAAAGTGCATCGGTGCGTATAACAAGGCGCTGCTGGTTAAACTTTTCCCATATATTATTATTGTACTATTTCACAAGCTTCATAGTAACTGTGTTACGTGCAGCGAAATGATAATTTTTTTATAACTAAATCATGAGGGTTGAATTTCACCCACTTACAGTTACCGCGAAAGAGTAAGATTTTATTTAAACCTTATCTTTTGAGGGGAAGGGGAGTGGGGGCAATATTGCAATAAAAAGAACCATCCATACCAAAAGCTGAGCCCCTAAAGCGCATGAAACAGCAGAGTTGGTTCCAGCGATTCAAATAGTATATGTATAGGTAGGTACTTTTTCATGACATTGCTCGAAAATATGGCACAGGCTGTTCAAGTTTGAAAGTCCAAATTACAAGTTAGATTTAGATTTATTTATTTCTCAAAGATTACAAAATCACTTAAGCGAGAAACAAACATTACTTAACACTTTTGCGTGAGCAACGTCTATAGACGTCGAATATGTAGGCTTAAACAACGCTTAATTGATTGGTACTAGCTCGAAAGTGTTAAATACATTAATTATACATATTTACGTTAGTGAGCATTTTTTTTCTTAATATAACAAAAAAGTATAACGGTATTTTAAAATTCACATCATTTAAGTAAGTTTTAAACATGCAAAAAGTATCGAGCGAGCGAGGCTCATTAGCGCAGCAAATTAGAAGTTATTATTTTATCATGCAGCAAATGAAAAGGTCGTTTAAAACAAATGACCACTTCACGAATCGGATCGTGAGTTGTGACTCAAGCACACAGCGGAAGCAAGCGTCAGGAGACACTTTATCCTTAAACATTTTTTCAGCTACTTGAGGGGTGTTGTTAGATAAACCAAGTCTTGCAGTACCGAAATGTGAAAATCAGTGTTAGATCTACGTGCAGCAGATGGACTCGTATACTTACTTTGTCGTGTCGTTCGTCAAACTCTCTCGTCATTCTATTGGTGACTATTGTGTGTTTGATGATCGAGCTAATGTGAAATGCAAGAGCGAATTAGCAATTAAATAATAAAATGCCTTTGCTTCGTATGGTAAGACGTAAATGTAAGTATCCTAGTTTCTCACTACTCAGACTTCCTAGCATGCATTAAAGGAACCTAGTTCCTTCAGTACCATAAAAAGTTTTAAGAACATGGATTAATAGTCTTGCACTCAACTTGATGCCGAAGTATAAAAAGGCACTTATTCCCCCAGACCCGTGGGACTTGTGGATAATAAAATGCATCGTTAGTATTATCTCTTCACACGTACGATGTTTCATTTTAAGCTCAATCTAGGGAACACTAAAACTGTTAGGGGAGACCGGGTATGGTTGTCTCACGGGTTGGTTGTCACAGCAGCCATTAAATAATACGAAACGAAGGAATAATTGCATCGCTCGGTGTTAAAAGATCGCAAGAGCTTCACCTCCTTCCCTACTTCACCAATCGATGCACTTATTCCTTCGTTTCGTATTATTTAATGGCTGCTGTGACAACCAACCCGTGAGACAACCATACCCGGTCTCCCCTATATTGCTTTTTATGAGTATCATAACGAACGAGTCCATTGTAAAAGGTTTTAAAATTAACATTTTATATTTATAACGAACTAATGTTTGAAACTCTTACAAATGTATTATAAGGGTCATTCTCAAAAAATGATGTCCGTAGTTAGGGCTTTATAAAACAACCTCTTAATCTTGTTCCTTTGTGTAACGAAACTTACTATACAATATATATGGTTAACTTTCGTTACACAAAAATTAAAGTTAACACTTTATTTTATAAAGCCCTAACTACAGACATCATTTTTTGAGAATGGCCCAATGCAAAGCAAAACTACAGCCTACCCAGTGAACTCTCATCTATGAGAGTTCACCTGTGTCCAGCAGTGAGACGTATATACACCGTGGGCCCTGTAACAAGATCCAAAAATTAAAACGTAGATTCTACTCCTCAAACAATGAAACTTTTGTTCAAAAACTTTTAAAAATTATGTAAAATTAAGATTTTCTAATTTTCATACTAAATAAATATAGCTTGGCAACTTCGTTGGTGACACTCACATGTGTGCTTTTTGTTATGCGCAGCCGTAACTACTCACACAAGTTACCACGAACACGAATGACGACCGACGGACGCAGCCTCCGGAAGCCCCCTTTAGTGTTGGTGGTAACTGGTGTGAGTAGTTACAGCTGCACATAACAAAAAGCACACATGTGAGTGTCACCAACGAAGTTGCCAAGCTATAGTATTTTCAATGTATATTCAAATCAAGTCTAATTGACGTCGCTTGTCACGCTACAAACACAAAAAAAAATCGCAATACATTGCGCCTTCAAATAAATTTCAAAGTGTACTAAAAATGAAGACATAAGTTATTTTTAAATGTCGCTGAACAAATGTTGTTTAGTTTGAGGAGTAGATTCTACGTTTTAATTTTCGGATCTTGTTACAGGGCCCACGGTGTATAAGCTGATGATATTGAGAACTAGCCTTGCCGATAATAAATTTAAAAAAATCAAGCTTTTAGGAAAGATAAATATAGCATTAAGATTTTTTTTATTCTTTATTTATCGACGACTGACTATAGTATTTCCTGATATTGAATACATTACTTTGTGTTTCAATATTTGCCCTGATAAGACATAGGTAATTAAAATTGTTAGGGAATAGAGATAACAGAAGCGAATACCAATACACACAGTTACAGAAATGAATATATTTTAGATTGGGTGTGAAGTAGTCCAATTTTGCAGATTCCTACATAAAACAAATTCGAACCTAAAAAGATCGGTATGTGTATAACGCTCCAAAAGTCAGGGCGAAATTCAAAGTTAGGAGAGATAGGATAAATTGCTCCCAGCCTGGGAAAAGATGCAATTACGTCTAGAGAGCACATTCGTTATTCATTTAAATGTGTAAGATTTAATGTACACAACTTCAACTTAATCTAAACTTTGCTGTATGCCAGTACAAACAAATCCGTGCCTTTTATTACAAGAACAAGTTTAAATTTTCTTGACTAACATAATAATAATTCGGTGAAAAGTGATTTTATTGACTCGTATAAGGTAGACGTCCGAGTGCTTGACACTGTCCCAGTAATCACCATCTTGAATGTTAAGTCATTAGCAATAGAGGTGATAACAGGGTGTCGACTATTGGGCGTTAGCGACTCGAGCAGTAGAATGTTTACCTTAGTTGTTGAATCCATACTGGATTTGGAAAACACAATTTTCAGCTCTTGCCCCATTTAAAAACATTATTTGAGACAAATAAAACAATATTTTTTCCAAATCAACGTTGGTTTTTGCTTTCACTAAGATTTCAACATTATGAGATCAAGCAGCTCAAGCTAAACAAGGCAGTTTTAACACTTTCACGAACAGACAAAACATTGAACAATTACCCAGAAACCGATAGAGCCCGCTAGGTGGGGATGCCAATAATGTAGAATGCAAAATCGGCCCGCATCTGAGCAAAAGCGCCTAGTAGCCGTGTTTGGTGGTGAAAGTGTTGAGGTGATTCGACACCCAGTTCATCGTTATACGCAAGCGGCTTTCAAAAACTAAAATCCACATTGCAAAAGCAAAATGAAGGACTAAAAAATCGGAGTAATGACTCACACTAACGAGAGCTCACGCACACAGCGGCGTGATTCATGTGCTACATAACCCTGTAATGGACAGAGCTGTGATACATCTGGGCATTATTTCATCTTTGCCGCGCTCTCGCGGGCTCGGCGCTACTATATTTCTTTCCGGATTCAACGCTTGCCCCAATCAAAGAGGGTTTTTTTTACTAATTCATCTGCTGTAGCTGTTAAATGTTTAAATATTTTAAATGGATAAATATTTTATGCCACACCTGGTCATAAAGTGACTTTTTCCGCACGCTGCACGTACGGAAAAAGCGGCTTTCTGGCCAAGTGTAGACATAAAATACTGTACACAACACGGGAGGTAATAAAGAAAGCTCTCGATCGCATATTTACGTCCCTCGCTTGCAGCTCGGGCCGCAAAGTTCTACGATCTCGGCCTTTCTTTGTATTACCACCCTAGTTATGTAATGTACTATTAAAAAATAAATAAATAAAATAAAATCATTTATTTCTGCAAATAGGCCCTCAAGGGCTCTTTTACATGTCTTATTCTATTCTTTTCTCTTCTTTTCTTTTGTCGCTTCGGGTTATGTTTTGTTATGTTTTGAATGCTCATGCCTAAAGGTCGTCTATAATAGACACACAAGAAACCTATAGGTATTGTGATTTAGATACAAGTCCTAGAATGTATTATACAAAAAAATACGTAAATGCACTCATTCATGGTCCACACTAGGAATCGAACCCAGTACCACTGAATTTCCGGCCTAGCATCTCATCCATTCAACCAATAGAGGAACCGATGAACGAGTTATATCTAACATAGCTATGTATTTTGATTACTTCCCTAAGTGTTTTAGCTAAATATAGCGGACAGGAGAAATATAGTTCAAATAAATGTACTCGTTGATTAGACTACTTTCCCGTGGCTCCAGTAAACGTTTATGTTGCTTTCCCAGGAAAATAAATTGCGGCAGAGCAGTAAAAGGTTTAGTTGTAAAAATTAACTGTGTTTTAGGTTCTTACGGGTTTTTACGTACCTAATAGTTATGATCAGTACTGTTAAAGCTGATTAGCTGGATTAGATATTTTGTTTACAAGATAATACACTCACAGTCAATGAATTCGGGTCACCCTAATTTAAATAATAGAAATAGGTGTTTTTCAATATTTGTCACTTGTTTCCTTTACATAATACAGCGTGTACCGCATACATGCTTTTTATGACATTGCGAGATACGAGCTTTTTTAAAGTAACTGTCAACTAGCGTGTTTGTCAACTTGAATGTGTTGCGTTACATTGCGGCCCGAATTATTTTGTATGGTAAATATTTTCATTGTGGTTTTAAGCAATAGTTATCTAAATATGCTTCTTAGGTCATATGCTGACCACCGTTTCAATATTCGCCCGTATTAGATTTACAGGCTGTATACTACTTCATTGCCTGGCTGTATTAGCAATATCCGCAAACCCTTAATAAAAATATTATCATCCAAAAAATTAACATCTCACTCCGTTCACGTCATTTTTTTTCATGTTTTTTTACGAGTTCGACCTAAACCTGAAATTGCTATTATTTTCAGTGTTAATTTTGCAGATAATATCTAAAATTAATTAAAGGTCAAAACGGGATACAATAATTTCACAACCCAGGAGTATTTTAGAAAATATGGCGGTATTTCACCGACCCGAATTCATCGTCCGCGAGTGTATTTTGTTCATTTTATATTTACTCGTTAAGTCTTCTCTCTCTTCGACTATGTGAACACTGTATTTAAAGCCAAAACAAAAAAAAAACAATTATTCTGTACAATGCTCAATTACTTTTGTATGGGGGCTAAATTTGAGAACTACAGCTTGGCAACTTCGTTGGTGACACTCACATGTGTGCTTTTTGTTATGTGCAGTCGTAACTTCTTACACAAGTTACCGCCAACACGAACGGCGACCGACGGAGGCAGCCTCCGCAAGCAGGCGTTCGTGTTGGCGATAACTTGTGTAAGTAGTTACGGCTGCACGTAACAAAATACGCACATGTGAGTGTCACCAACGAAGTTGCCAAGCGTATAAGGGCCTACGCTAGCTAACGCGGATGCACGAAGCGGGTGCACGCGACGGGTGGGCAAAACTATGGAACTCGCGCCCGCTTCACTTAGCGCCGCGCATAATATTTTTCAATATAGACACGCAGGCGTGTACCCGCTCCGTAAAATACGCGTCAGCTAGCGTAGGCCCTTAAATACGCAGCGTGGATACGCAGTAAGGCGGACTATCCCCTGGATTCAGATCGTACAGAACCGGTCATGTTGGGATTCTTTGGGGGAGACCTATGCTCAGCAGTGTATCTTAGGGCCGATGATGATGATTTTATATTAAAATTAAGGTGTTACATTAAATGCAGTTAAAATTAAACTTTTCGACTGTCCCGAAGTAAAGCTTTAACCACACCTAATGCGGCTGTAGTGCAGTGCGGTTTGTGCGCGGGTTGCAGTGACTTTGTAAATAGACAATCTATTTATTTAAAATATCGTAATATTATAGCGCGTGTGGTCGGCCTACGTACGGGTATTTACTGTAGGTAGACGAGCACACGCGCTCGCTAAGTTATGAAACAAATATGGCCGCTTACGCTTTGTTCGGATTACGCTGGGCGATTATGTTAGCGTGAATCGCATGTTAGCCACCTGACTTACAAGATAATATGGCGAGTGTTAATTGCCAGATAAAAGACAGGAACGAAATGAAGCAGTCGTAGCAATGTGAACTGGAACTTTCAGGATTCCGCGGACAAATTTCTATCTAGAATTTTTGGCAATAATTTGCGCAAGGGTCAGAGAACGCAGTTTAAAGCGCCCAAGTCACTGAACTAGTAGGGTAAATCCAGGGTAGTTGGTCATATATTTTTTAAATGCTGTTTTAAATTAACTTAACACGTTATTATTGAAGTCTGTACTTATGATTATACTACCACTAACTTTGATATATTACTCGGTGGGGGCGGTGGCGTTCCCTGGGTTCGAACCAGGTCGCTGGACGGACCACCTTGAGTGAATTGGACCAGGTGGGTGCCGGGGGCGCCTGGGGTCGAACCAGGTCGCTAGTCCCGGTCCACCTTGAGAGAGTCGGACTAGGTGAGTCCCGGTCCACCTTGAGAGGGTCGGACTAGGTGTCTTCCAAGGTGTCCGAGTGTGTTGGCCAAAACGATAACATTACATACTTACAACTGGCCATCTCACCCTTATGGCCAACTACCCCGGAAATGCCCTAGTTAACACACTGGAACCATTTGCGCCGCCATGTGGTTTGCGTCTGGCCTTTATGACTTTGACACCAACACAATAAAATCGTTTGCAGCGCTTCTGATTTCCTTGTCAATACCCCCAAGAGAATACAGTCGTGATCACACAGTATTGTGGTTTCCGCCCCAATTAGTTCCACATTAATTTAATTTCCCTGCGGGCACTTTTCGAGCAGTATAATTTAAGCAGGACTCAAGTCATTGGCAAGTTTCGGTGATTATTATGGTTCGAGTCGCACAACTTTTTTTTTTTAAATGTTCAGAATTATCATCCTGTCGTAGCACATTTTTATCAAAGTTTTTTTAATGTGACCAAATTACTATGCGAGTTGTTTCTACTGGTACAATCAATTACCTAGTTATTTTGCGATACTGATTCGGTGCATATTAACAGAAGTTTAATTAATTTTATTATTCGGCGATTTGGACAGTTCAGGTTTGACCAAAAACAGTACCAAAACTGCTTTGAAGAAAAATAAAAACCGGACAAGTGCGGGTCGGACTCGCCCACCGAGGGTTCCGTACAAATTTGTAGGTTCCCTTTTCCTTAAGTAATTCCCTTAGTAAAGTATTTTTTTAATGATTTAATTAAAAATGTATAGTTTAAAATTTTTCCCTATACTTGTTGTATATTTAAGACGGTATTACTTGCCAAATTTCATAGTTCTAAGTTAACGGAAAGTGCCCTTTGAATTTTGGTTTCATTGAGAGTGTAGAAATTTACGTTATTTGCGGCATAAACGGCCGTATCTCTTTTTCACGTTAACTTAGAAGTTTGATTTTTTCACAGCTTAAAGGGACCGCAGACTTGAGTACATGGTTTTATTTTCAACTCGATACCTCCACGTGTTCCCGCGATAAACGGTCGTGACAGACGGACAACAAAGTGATCCTATAAGGGTTCCGTTTCTTCCTTTTGAGGTACGGAACCCTAAAAACTTAGCTGTTTCTCTGTTACCCCTTTGATTTGAAATTTCCTTATTCTGTCCCGGCTTAAAAGAATCATGTTTAAAACGTAACTATTTTTGGTTTTTTCGAATGAAGTTTTGAATCGTTTCTATCTCTCGGACTTTTCCGTACTCGAATAGAAGTGACCACCCCGTATTACCTACGGAAAAACAAATCGTACCCCACGACCCCCACAAGTGCAATCACGAATTAAAGTCGCACTCAAATCATTAGCCACTCGCGTGGGCACTGGGCAGTGGCTCGTCGGCTAAAGTCCCGGAAACCGACTGTGTCCGGTTGCGGAACTGCATTGCACTCGCTGTAAATCAATCAGCAGTAGGTATGACACGGGCAACGGATGCGGCAAATTGGTTTATCTAAGCTTGAACGGGAAAGGAAAGGTGCAAGGTAATCGGACATAGTGGCGACGGACAACTTAGCACGCTCTGCACTACAGCCAAACTTTGTAACACGCTTTGTTATTAAGCCAAAAACTGTTTTTCTTGTTTTTAAAGAAAAAACCCAGTTGGGGCTTTATGTGCTGTGTGCGTATTATGTAATCTTTTTATCATTCGACTGGAATCCCCTAATAAGTATTCAACGCACCTTCGTCAAAAAAGTTAGGATATGTTACCAAAAATAAAAATGTTTGATTAAATCGAGACTGGATAGTTTATTTGGCACGCGATTTTTTACCAATTACACATACAAAAGGTTAAGGTTATGTAAAGTAATACTATGAGAACATTAATTTGTCTATTTAGTTAAAACATTGAAAATCAAGGGTGGCCTTTATGCCGCAATGAGATAGAACAATTTTTTAATGTTAAAACTTAGCTTTTTATAGTGAAAACGTTTTCAGGTTTGCTTACAAGGCCTAAAAAAATATCATTACAATCTCTTTGTTCTCGTAGTGGCACTTAAATTAACTTCAAAAAAATTGAGATAACAGAGAAAAGAAATCTGATATATATATATATATATATATATATTCAGTGAGACAAAAGAGGCCGGTGTAAATTAAAATAAAAACCGGTCAAGTGCGAGTCGGACTCGCGCACCGAGGGTTCCGTACAAACTCATAAGTAGATACGCGAATAGTTCAAGAAAAACTGTATGTCGATTTGTTTAGAAGAAGCAAATAAATATATGTTATGATTTTTGCAAATTTCTAAAAAACATTGCAAGTTAAAACAGTTATATTTTTCCTGTAATATTTAGAACCTGACGTGTAACGATTCTATTTAATAGCAAGGACGATTAAATCAAGAGGACTGTCATTCTCCATACGAAAAGCTGTTCCCCGAATTTACAACGCCATCTATGTATAAGCTTGGTAAAATAATTATTTACAATTTTTCAACTTTGCAAACGTGACATAGTATTTAAATGTTAGAATTTATTTATTATTAGCTGTTTACGAACTAATTGTTGTTCAATTATAACATCGTTAAATCCCCTAGCGTGAAACAGGCCATCGCTTAGTTTTGCTACTCTCCGCTAGATGGATTAATGGATGGATTAAGTTTATGTAAATTTCTAAAAAAGTATTAAAGTTAGGAAGACCGTTCTATTTTTCCTGTAATGTTCAGGTTGATATTGATAATTAGTAATTATGACACATTTTTCTGATCAGTAACTTCGGAGATAATAGGGGGGGAATGGTACATAAAAATGTATAAATCAAAAACTACTTATTTAAGAAAAAAAATAAAAATGGTGTTTTAATCTACAAATTAAGCCCTTTCATTTGATACCCCGCTCA
This sequence comes from Eudemis profundana, assembly GCA_947034925.1. NCBI lineage: Eukaryota > Metazoa > Arthropoda > Insecta > Lepidoptera > Tortricidae > Eudemis > Eudemis profundana. The sequence goes on along the minus strand of OX344809.1, from coordinate 9,594,947 downwards.
ATATAATAGCCCTACTTTCAATTTTAAAAGTCCCATTACGGAGCCTTTTAAAAAAAAAGTAAAAAAGGTACAAGATATTTTTTATGTCCAATAAGCTCGGGTTAGCTATTTTTAACAGTATTCCAAATTTCAAATCGATAGCATCAGTAGTTCCTGAGATATCTGGCTGTGACAGACGGACAGACAGACAGACAGACAGACAGAGTCGCACCATAAGGGTTCCTTTTTTACCATTTTGGTACGGAACCCTAAAAAATGAAAGCTCTGTTGAATTTAAGTACCTATTTGCTATCATTATCTTAATTGGTTCTTGTTAAATAATTCTTCCTCACAGAGTTGCCTACACGCAATGTAAACTTGCTATTGTTTAATATGTTATTTTGAAAGTAATATATGATGGCATCACTGTATTATTATCACTACATAGTATAAAACAAAGTCGCTTTCTCTGTCCCTATGTCCCTATGTATGCTTAAATCTTTAAAACTACGCAAAGGATTTTGATGCGGTTTTTTTTAATAGATAGAGTGATTGAAGAGGAAGGTTTATATGTATAATACATGTATAATATAATAGAGAAACACCGTGCGAAGCCGGGGCAGGTCGTTAGTTTATTATAAAATATAATATCAGCAGATTCAGTATTACAAAATACTTCTTTATGTTCTGAGTAAAAATCAATTCAAAGATGGCGGCGGTTTACATATTCCAACTAAGTACGATACTAAACTATCTCAGAAGTCAAGTAAGTATAAAATTCTTACAAACACTTGTATATTGTAACATGGACTTGTATATTCAGAAGTCATTGTATAAACTTACCACTATAAACGTTTCTACATGAAAATAACTTCGAATTTGTAACGCTTCTTTTTTACGCCGGGAATGAAAAACGAGCTCGTTCACTCTTCGCTCACAAACTAACAAACGAAGGAATTAAAGTAGAAAAAGCTCCCAACTAGCTCTCACCCCGATATCATTCAAACAAAGCTGCTTTGACGTCGCCAGAACAATGTCATCCACTAACTGTCAGTTTTGCACTGTACCGGAGACGTAAAGCGATGCAAAGCGAAAAGAGCAAATTGCGCGGCCGTCAAAGCCGGACAAAGGTTGCCAAGTTATTGCGCGGCGTGACCCATTGTGTGCTGAGACTTGTGACTCGTGGATCGTGGTTGCGAAATTTTTGTTTCAAATTGGAAAAGACGCCGATTTATACCGATTTTTCGGTAAAGCGCTGGTTTTACGACTGTTATGGATCTTTCCACAGACTGGTGAAGAGATTCACAAATGCTCTGACATCGCACAGTCTATAAAGGCTACGTTCTAATAGATGTAAAATAATTTTCACTGATTGAAACATAAAGCAAATTGATTGATCCGATGCGTACAAAGATTTATCATTTAGTTTGATTAACACTGTGATTAATCGTCTGACTATAAAAACCATTCATTTATTATCATAGCGTTTAACAAATTAATAAACGCTATGGAAAGTTGCATCGTGAATAAGATTGAAGTGAATTTATTTGTCTACATACCTAAGTCGAAAACAAGTTCTTTTCGAATTCATTTGTATTCTACATGAATACAAATTACGTAGAGAGTATAACATGCACGACTTTTCCTCTAAGCCATGTTCGAGAGTATCTCTATGCAGTTTTATTGCGAGCGTCGAACTATGTTGGGGGACGTCAGATAAAACCCATTCTGCGTTATGGCCTCGCGTAATATTCACGTTCTTAAATTCCTTATGTACAAACTTACATGCTTTCGTGTTGTTTGTTAACTGGTACCATTGGCTTAGCGTAACGCTAGTAGAATACTAAATTGTATATCTAAAATCAGGGTGTTGATGACGTTGTGGACTCTTTTGCAGGGCTCTTCCTATTGTATTCTAGTACATTTTTTAGGTTTTGATGATCACTATCATTTTTAATGTATTAAATTTATTTATTTTAATCAATTATCAATGTTATTGAAAAGAATGCAAAACTTCTCATTTTTTAAATTTTCAATAAGAGAATTCTGGCTTACCCGCTTTTTCTCCCTTGTTTAAACACGTTAGCTACGGTAGTACTACAAATGTTTGACTGTTCTCTAACACTGATATTCATGCAGTAGTCGTACGTCGCATTGTTTACTCGGCTAAGCTTTGTCGACATTATCCCGTAAGCGCTATCTTGAAAAGCAACTGGATGAACGTTGCATGTTTTGAGTATTTCAATGGCGAAAGTTTTTACCAGTTAACTTTGTGTTTTAGTACTTGGTGATCTAGTGAATAATCAAAATCAAAGTGAAACATTGATCATGTTCACCTTAGGCTTTCAAATATAAAATAATGTCTTTATCACACTGAATACGGTTTGCGTTTTCCAGTCCGAACAAATGAATAATAATGATGCTGTTGCCCATATGTTATTTAATTGTTTTCCAACAGATGCCCGTCCTCAGAAAAATACGTCTAATACGGTAAAACTATAACCATTAACGCAAATGTTTATATTTATCTCTTTATTTGTTTATTTAATGAATATAAGAAAATGCTTATTTTACTTTACATACCTATAACCAATAACAGAACTAAATACCTTAATTATACAACTTGATGCCTAATCACAGAGTTGTAACAAATGCATCTAGATACTGTGATTATTTAACTATTATTTGTGTAACGTTAACTTAATTACTTTTGGCCATAATATTTTAATAAATTCTGGGGTGGCTTTGAAATATATTTCTACGTACTCTCATAACAAAACTCCCTTTTATCTCCGGCCTTTATTAGTGCAAATACCATACGCAGACAAAACGTGTTGAATATTTATGCCGTCCTCATAATCTAGGCCATAACTATCTAGGCATACCGTCATGTTCCGTCAACTTTACTTATGTTTTAATTAAACAAGACGGATGGTGATGATGCCACGGTTGCGCCGTGCCGATGCCGTGACTGAGCTCGCTAAGCACGTAGTTGCGATATCTTATGGCTGTTTGGATAGTTGCTTAGGTCCGCTTGGCATTCAGTTCGGGTCAAAGTTGTGCGTATTAATCAAAATTGCAGGTCTGAGGGTAGTTAGGGGCGTTTACTTTTGAAACATGTGCTCGTAGCAGGCAGAAAAGCTTCTAACGGGACTCGACTTCACCCTGTTTGCCAAGTTTACATTAAAATAACGTACTCATTCTTAAATGTAACGAAGTCTCATAGACACAAGCAAGAGTTTAATATTAGATGTAGCTTGAAAAAAACAACTGACTTTTTCTTTAAGCTTTTGACGAAGCGTCTGCCTGGTTACTATGAGGGAAGATTGGGGGTTATTTTTGCCGGCCTTACTGTGCCTCATCATCTTGTACGATATGTGACACTTTTGATACTTTCTTACGATGTTTTGTTTGTAGAAGGGTCTTGTATATTTAACTTAGACGATTACTAACGTATAAAGTTAAGCTTCACTAAGGAACAAATTTATTTTACTTATTATACTATTAAAGAGGTTGTAGCTGATGGTTACCTATCTGAAACACTAAAAATGCTTGTCCGAATTTCGTTTCGACAAAAACTAATCGTCAAATATCGTTATATTTTTTTCGTTTGTCCGTATATTAATTTCGAATTCTTACGATTAGGCATTAATTGGTTCGGTTTTTTTAATCATTCGACAAATTATATTTTTGCCTAAATCTCATTTCACCATAATATCAGTTATACGATGTAACGTTTCAGATTATTAATCATTCTACTTTTTTGATTCACTTTGATTTCATTTGTCCGATGTAACGATTCGATGGACAATATTTTTGGACTTTTGATGAATTGAAATTTCGATGGGTATGGTGTCAGACTCCGTCTTAGTTCCGACGCTGCGGGAAAAGCAGCCCTTCCGCCCTTGCCTGACAAAGCACGCTCGCCATCGCGCCTCCGGCTTTACAAAAACAAACTTTATGGTGCTCTGTGTCAGCACGCGTTCTAACCAGCGAGAGCCCTAGATTCGGACTTTCCCAGCCTATATCGTACACATAACATAAAGTGGTACGGCATTTGAATTTAGGATATGAGATATAATGGATAACGAAGAAAACCCAGACAAATAATATTATAGCGAAAAAGTGCATACCTTAAATCGTAAATATAACTTAAACCGTAAACTGAAAATTTGTCGAAACGTACCTCTATGCAGTTCCAAAAGTATCATTGGGTAAATGAAAAATGGGCTACAAAACAGAATACGTAGCAACTCATAGGGTAAGTGAATGATATGGGAAACATTTTTCGGAGAATCGATACTTTAATAATCGTGAAATGGTAAACAGAAAAAAAAATACAAAACCTGTCATCGGAGAAACGATAATAATTCGAATAGTTTTTGGACAACTGAAATTTGGTGAAAGATTTTTAGTGTTTGCGATAGATTACCGAAAGGATCACACGGCCAATTATTTTACAGTTTGGTGATATGATCGATATTTGCCGGTCCAACTTGACTGCAGCGTCAGGTATCCAGGATGCAATTCACATGCGCCAATAAATCTAGTATACTACGGTTCTCCCCACAGCAATATATATTCCCAACTTCCCATGTTAAGCTGAAATCGATTGGTAAAATATTTGCTGAATTCATTGCCCGGTTACGTCATTTGGGAATACGATCAAATTCTACCGTTTTCAACTCGTATACATTAAATATTAAAACCATTTCTGACTAGGTAAAGAAACCTCTTTGCATGACTAATAGTAAAGTTATAAAATTGTGAAATAACAAAAGTCTAGGATTCCTGAATGTTTTTATAACTGCTAGATCAATCTAGAAGTTTTTTTAGCCCAACTCAGGAAATAGGAGTCTATTTGAATTTTATAAGGCAAGATAAATATTTATGACAAAACTTCAATATCTAAAGTGTTCTTGATAAAGTAGGATTAGTTTAAGAGATCCAGGAGATGACTGGAACGACAGCAGACGTCAGGATTATAAAACTGAAACCAAAAGTCATCAAAATGTTAATAGTGTCAGTATTGGAGTTCTTTCAGGAGAGTTACACCAGTGTCATAAAAGCGGGTCACTGCCATCACGTTAAATCTTTAACCAAGGCTGCTAAGCCTCACCAGCCTTAGGAAGTCAGTCTCAAGGCCGCATTAAATTATACGTCTGTTTTATCACACCTTATCAGAGTATAAAGGGCCCTTTCCCCAGAAAATACCAATCACTCGGATGAAATCTCAGCAACGTTTGAAATCCTTTTTATTTGCCTGTGTAGCAACACCAACAAGCTTGTTTCATTTCGGGGGGCGCTACTGTCTTTCTGTTTTTACGAAATTAGTATGCGGTAGCTTAGTTTCCAGATTTTGCCGCTGGAATAGAAAACTTTGTAGCTGTATAAAGGAAATGTCGGAGGGAAAGGCCGCGGGCATCCGATAAGGCAGTTTGCAACTGTTGAACTTGGTGTTTTAGTGCAATATGCAGCTGGGTGTCGCAGAGGGGTGTCTGTATTGATCGGAATGTATCGCAATGCCGCGAAAAGCACTTATTCTCTCAGTGCATTTTACTTGTATATAAAAGTGTATGTGTAGTATGTGGCGCCTATTGTTTTTGGATTGTATAGAGACGAGTAAGTTGGCTGTTCTGACCATATCCCAGTTTTAGTGTCTGCTACTCAACCATGTTACGGTTTTATGTCGTTTTCATCTTGCTAACATGAAACTACTTAATGTTACTTTTCGACCCATTCATTACCTGTGTCTAAACTCCGAATGTCAGATGTGTCAAAGTTACTTATTTATTTTTCAATGTCAAGTAAACATTTCAGATGTAGCCAACTACATATTTTATATCAATAATTGAATTATTATTTACATATTTTTAATTGTGGCTAACATTTTCAATACAAAAAAAATATAACTTTAAGGAATAATGAGACAAAGTTTAGTAAAAAAAAAAGTTTAGTAAAGATTCGACCTTCAAACCTTCAAGAAAAGAGCGTACTCCCACCTGAAAGGCCGGCAACGCACCTGTGACTCTTTTGGTGTTGCAGGTGTCTATGGGCGACGGTGATTGCTTACCATCAGGCGACCCGTCTGCTCGTTTGCCCCCTATTTCATAATAAAAAAAAAAAAAAAAAAAAACTTTTAACACTATTTATAGCAGTCAGGTTGACAATTCCAACATAAAATTAGCTCTTTAAAATTAAATGCTTAGTCAGTTTTTTTTTAATTTGAAACATTACGAGATTATGTAGAATCTATTATAATCATTACGTGTATTACAGACATTTTATTCTTAAGCCAACTAGGCCTTTGTCAAATAAATCTTTTAAATTTAAAAACCGACTAAAGAAAGGAGAGGAAGGGTTAAAATTTGTCTAAATGCATATGAAACTCATACATTTTTATATTAATAAACCGTACCAAATGTTTCTAACATCTGAAGTGTTACCAATACAATAACAGTTTTTGTGCCAAAAATCACCAGTGTATGTATATTAATTCGGGCATCTTATATTTATGTAAATAAGTAACAGAGACTTGTTCATTTAAATCGTTTAAGTTTAAAATTACTAATAAATTAACTTATCAGTGTAGTTATTTCATAATTACATAGATACCATTGTAAAATTATGTTTTTGTAGTGACAACCCACATTGGGCTTGAATTAGAATTCGGAGTATATGCAAAAAAAATTACCGTCCCATCTATCCGTTTCCTGAAAGTATTGACACGCATCATATTTATAAGTACGGTCTCCAGGGCACTTGCTTACACTACTACGCTTTTTATTTTTCTACAATGACAGCTATCTAAATGTAATGATGAAACATCCTTGTTAGGTTAAGGGTCAATTGCATGGTCTAGGTCTCTCTATATAAATATTTGGTCTTATATCATTTTACTCAGAATCACGAGCACTTTTCATTTATCAAATGAAAAAGTAGTGTCGCAACTTTTCCGTACAAATTTTGAATTTCTCAGTTTCGTTACGCCCAAACTAAATATAGGGGAGAATCGTAACGAAACTGAGATTATTTTTTCTCCTAAAAAATGTTCCTTGGGAAAAGCAAAAGAAAATCGGACTATTAGTTGAAGTGACCGATAGAGACTGTTAAATTATAGTGATTAACTTCAAACCCAGTTCCCGATCATAAATCGAAACTTATTGACATGTAACCTTTTCGATAACTAGGTCACCCTGCTATATTATTCAACACCTACGCCCGATTTCTGTAATTGTACAGTTGCAAAAGCGCAATACAATACATGTAGGTACGTGGTACATTAACACAGACACTGTCAGATACAAAACAGAACGCAATCACGGGATACGTGTCGTATCGTAGGGGACGTGTGTTATTGTATTGTATCTATCCTCGATCGCGTATGTCCTGCCGCAGATGTGCGATTTTATATTGTTTATTTATTACACCGTTAATTTCACTTGCTTCGAACAAACTACCCTGAAAAACAGCCCTTTCAAGTATCATTTGTCTGTTTGTTGATTTTAATGCATGTTTAAATGTGACCTGCCGCCAACAAAATAGCTTGTATAATAAGGTTAGGTTACTATATAGAACTTAATTCAATAGATTTTACAAAGATACATTTGAAAACGGCTGTAAAATAATTGTATTTTTATACCATTGTTATTTTTATTCTATTAAGGGTAATATTGAATTTGAATGAGTCGAGCTCAGTCTCGCAAAAAAAGTAAATAATAAAGCAAAAACCATTTTGTTAATTAGCAACAACACAACTCAGCTAAAAATTTAATTAGGTAACACATTGATATTCACAAACTGACTGTTTCAAATGATTTAATAAATTAATTACAAGTATAAAGCAATAAGAAATGTTGCGTTATATTGGATAACCTTTCAGCTTTTATAAAAAATATATATGGTCACGTCTGCTGTATGTCGAACGACTTGCGATTGTGACTTGCGGGCCAAAATTACCATAGAAAGGCAGCCCAAAACTCAAACTGAAGACGTGACAGATCTCGCCGGTGATGGCGAGATAATTTGGATTCCTTTCCTAGAGACGCAACTCGGTACGAATGGAAAAGTGGGTCGTGACAAAGTCTCAAAAGTGGGACAAAATGGACTAAAAAAAAATAATTATTAAAGAAGGAGAACGTACTCGGTCGTTTGTTTGTACAAGAACTTTCGCCTATCGGAAAGCCGATACAAGCCGTGACAAGTCGCAGAAGGCAAACTAGTGACACAAATAACTAGACAGACTTTATATATATACTAAACAGTGTGCAATACGTACAAATTGGTTTTCATGGCAAAAATTTACGTAAGACTGGAATGATTTATTTAGGTTCATTTTGAAAGACTTAAGTTGTAAGGCGAATTAAGACTGTAGCGTTGGCGTTGGTAGCTATCGACCGAGGATCAACGAACTTAATTTTTTATGATACTCCACATTGAATTATGGTTTTGTATGAATATTTTGAGTAGCAGCGCTGGTCCTTAGCACGAGCGAGCAAATATCAGCTAGTGAATTGGTTCTCTAAGTTTATTTATAACTTAGTGCATGAAGCGTAATTAATGTGAATTTTATATTTATTTGCCCACCTTCAATTTCTACATGCACACCGAAACAGTACATTATTCAGAATGTTAAGGCGAGGTGAGACCAGAATCGGGCACGGAAGCCTAGTTTCCAAATCATTTTTAGAGCACTTATTTGACTCTTAGGTCACTGTAAAACATATATAATAATATTCAGAACTGTATCTAGGGCTTCCTCTCACTTAGAACACGATAGCGAACACTTCGCTCGATAGAAAAGTAGCGCGAAAACACTATAAAATAAAGTATTTTTTTCATTTTTTTTCATTTTGTTCATCACCAGTTACCTTTTCTGACAAAATTAATACCTGACAATCATGATTTCACAGTCATGCAGGGCATCCACTCATGTTTGGGTTGATAACGTATACTTTTATGTTAGAAATCGAAGATAATCTGCAATAATCTGCATTCCGCCCGACCCTAGTTTGTATGTGAAATGCGAGCCAGGTCCTACCGCGCCTTAAGTTCCATTTCCAGACTCAATATCTCTTAGTCTATTATTATATTTAACGTTTATAATTTTTTTACGATCGAACTACCTATGAAATCCTACAATATGTTTCATCACACTTGCTCGAAAATGGTGTCATTACACGTAGGTTCTGCGGGCCGTAAATGGCCTATTACGCCCTAGGGCGTACTGATTTTCTTTTTAAATTTGAAACGCTGGTTCTGTTTTATTCTTATTTGTCATGTTCAAAGGAAACGCGAACTTACTTTTTTAACTTTTATCACTGAAATATTATATTTATTTAATGATAACTGTAATTGCAAATACATATAAACACATATTTCGGTAACATTAATGAAATGTTTAAATAATGTATTTCTTTATTTTGCAAATATAAAATCAACTAAAATGGCCGTTACCGCTATGGTTTCCGAACGTGACTTGACGTTCGCATTGTCTATGGACATATGTGACAAATGTCACTGTCTGTTTTAATATTTTCTTGTCATACTGGGTCGAAAAGTAAGGTTATTTTATTAAGATTTCCTCACAAGTGTGATGAAAAACATTGTGTGTGCCACGGGCGGTAAAGGAATTACAAACTCGTCTTTCTTTGAATAGTCATAGTTTTCGATGATAATTATGTTTCAGTTCATTAATTACGTAGCTGTTTAAAAAGTATAAATACAGTAAAAATAAAAATCACACTTCTCCCATGTTTTAAGAACATTTTCAGTGTAAACGGATCTAATTATGTGAGAAAAGTGTAGCGCCGCTTTATTGTGTCTATTCTTAGAGCGTAGTCATCGCGACACGTTAACTATTCGGGCGTAAGTAATGGCCTCGGATGTTGCCAACTAGTACCTTAAAGGGTCTTTTTCACTCCCTTGTCACTAACAGTGTCGTTTGAACTCCTTGAGCGTTTAAATAGCCCAATTAAGTGACTCCCAAGTTTCTTTTATATTGGAAAAATCGTGCGTTATCTAACATGCAATTTCAAGGAAACAAATCTTGATAAATATGAACCATGCTATGTTTTAAATGTAATGAGGTACTTAAATGAGTGAATTTAATATAAGATTACTGTTTGATATCCTAGGGAAACCGATAGATGTGCAAAAATGCCCGTCAAAATTCTAATCTAAAATGAAACCAAGAATAGACAATTGGACAGTATAGGTAATTAAACAAGCCGATATTGTTAACTGTTACCTTAAGATATATTTTGATGGTTTTATCGAGTTTTACGAGTAGGTATCACATTGAGTACATTTAAACTGGTACCTAATAAAATATTAGGTAGACTGACTTTGCGAGTGAATACAGCCTCATGCTTTGAGAACTTAAATAAGTTAGGAAAAAAGTAGCGCTAAAGAGTATTTACAACGTTGAGTGCCAGGTATCCAGAGACAAAATCGAGATTAGAGCGAAGTATATGAGAAGAATACGGAATGTTTATAGAAGTGACGTGTAAGTGGGAAGCTAGAAAGGAAAATTGACTCGCAAAGGTACTTAAAGAGCTGTGTTCTTCAATGTCTACTACTTGAATCAAAGAGTATAGACGCGTAACACGACTGAAATGGAAACATAATATCACTGCAACCCTCCATCGAATTTCGCGGTCAACAGTTTATCAACAGTGCATGCCAGCAAAGCCACTAATACTGACAGATCAGTCCAAATTGCAATTCCAATTCGTAATACCCATTATTCGTGTGACATCAGTGATTAGGGAATGTAATTAGTCGAATCCGTTTCGATGACGAATGTCATGCATGATGATCTAAATGTTTGACGCAGTTATTCATTACACTGATTTATAGTGATTTTGTTGCCTTTAATATAAATATGTTTTTAAAGTAATTTAACAATTAGCAATGACAATAACAGGCCTGTAAACAGATTATCAAGATCAGTTTTTGTAAAAATCTTCATTATCTGCTAAAGTCCACAGAAAAATAACGTTTCGTCTCATAAAAATGGAAAAAAATAGAGCAAAAAAAAATACAATACAATCATACTTTATTGCACACCAAAAGAAAAAAAAAAATATTTAAAATATTTAAAAAAATGAAAATGTTTAAAAATATTTTTTAGTGTTAATATTACTGTCATTTCGTTAGTAAATGCGATACAACTAAAAAGTGAGTAAATATGCTTTTGCAATATACCCAGCAACGGGTTATGAGCTTACTTAAATTAGGTTTAGTATAATTATTTTAGTTTAGGATAATTTATAGTAATAAGCAATAAATTATCCTACACTATAGTTATTAAAATAATGGTAGGTATGTATAATTATGTATAACAACGCTCACCCAAAAACCTTTCATTTTTCCTAAATGTTTTTAACAAGCCATCATAAACATTTCGAATTTTTTTTGGTCTGTTTCCATTCAGCAGTCAGTTTTAATTAAAATGAACTTCGGCATGTTATTTTAGTTGGGGTCACGGCAAAATATTGTGAGCAAGTTTGCTACAAACTTTATGTCAGCTTCATTAAAACTACAATGTTCAAACGTCAAAAACATGTAATTCTGGGCCGTCGGGATTCGTATCATGGTTGTTTTATTGTATCTATATTTATTTGTACCTAATGGTTTTGTTCGGTGTAGTTTAGTGCAATATTGCCTTAAATTTTAGTAACAATTATAATAAAAATATGATGTTAGGTATGCTAGAATATATTTTGCCATTGGAGTAGCACAACTGGGCTGCCTTAGTATAGTCCACAAATCGTGTGGAACCACTTATTACTGTGACCAGCGAGTAATTCAGTGCAGCGTCCGCTCCGCAGTGACGTGTCAGCCTTTCCGCTCGGATTCCGCTCAATTCCGCACGATTCCGCACAATAGGGCGGTTGACATTTTTACAACATCAAGATAAAATATGAATGTGGACCGTGGTTTACAATTTGTGTGTACACAAAGCTTATTTACCTTTAAAGGAAATAGTAACGTAGTTCAACATTAACGTTTATTTATTTTCTTTGACAAATTACGTACCTACATTATAGTAACTCTACCTACAATAAGATATGAAGCCTGTTTTATGAAGTCTGTCTGTGTTTAAATACTGTACGTATAAAAAACGAATTATTTAATTCACACTTCATACGTTTCACAATTAAAGGTCCCTTATGGTCTGACCTAAGTATAAAGATAGTTAGACATCTGCAGTTGGTTACAGGATACTTTTTAATCGATTATGGTGAAGCTTATGATTTTTTCCTTCGCCTACAAAATTGCTGGCGTCTAGTTCTTTATACAACTCGAATTTTTCACATTCACTCGCGAAGGTAATCGCATTTAAAACAAAAGATTTGTCGCACCAACTACCCCATTCCGGCCTAAACTCCGGCGGCCGGCGCGGTTTCCTCATCAGACAATACGATTATGCACCGCTATCCATGCCCAAAAAGGTTTATGTGACCTAATTTTTCTATGTAGTTACACAAAATATCAAGAGTGGTGCAACCAAACGTAAAGCAGCTAAGTATAATTCAACGCAATTGCCTGTTGCGGACGTTTTTCCTAAAGCCGCGCGGTTACACGGAAACGGTTGCTTTTATTCAGGCTTTTATTTCGAAAAGGTCGCATGCATCAAAGATACACATAATGTTTGGAGCTCTCTTTAGATTATTGGTTGAATTGGTTTGTTTCGTTAGCGGGGCAGTTAATATTGTTTTTTGTATTAACTTTATGTTATTAATTGAGTCGTAAACAGCGAATAGTATTTTCTTTGTGTATGCGTCGTCAGCCCATGCAATACTTAAATGCAAAGGAAGGAATTAAGAAGTAAGAAATTTACAATACTCTTAATAAAATTCTAAATCAATGAACTAGTGTTATAGATTACAACGCTCAGAAGTACTTTAATAAAATTATAACTATGCAACTATTAACTTCATCGGATTCATAAAATAAAATAGTATACAACAACAATCTCATTAGTGAAAAATGCCGTCCGTTAAACCTCCAACGATGTTATACAATCCTTTTCTACGAGATGTGCCGTTCCCGGGAATATTCCCCACTTGTATGCGGAATATTCCCGCGGTGGGAATATTTCCCATACAAACGGGGAATATTCCCGGGAATGGCACATCTCTATCTGTGACAAAGCACCACCAGTAAATTTGTATATTGACAAAAATATGGACCATCGGAAATCAGGTTCCAACACCGGTAATAAAATCTAAAGCAAACCGGATCAGGAACAATTATGCTGAAACCAGCTGATGTTGCGTAATTGGGCGGACTCATTGATCGCGCCCCGGTTACAGTGCGCGTGAAATAAATTATGACATTTAAATAATTCATTGCTTTACATGGTGGCTGGATAAAATTATGACCTTATTTATCGCCGCATTGATCGGGTTATTTATTCGAACACTTGAGGGTCATTCGGGTTCCTTCTATTTAGCATACGTTTTATTTGTCCAAAAGTATTGTTAGCCCGAATTTTATTTCGCATAATATTTCTCCAGTTTAAACGGAAATAATTTTGGAAAATCTTTTATGCAACTCACTTAGAATAGGCTAGGTTAGGTTAAGTTTCTTTTATAATTTAGGTTAAGTAAGGTTATTTTATTTAGATTTCCTCACAAGTGCGATGAAAAACATTGTGTGTGCCACGGGCGGTAAAGGAATTACAAACTCGTGTTATTAAAGCCCTCGGCTTCACCTCGGTCTTGTAAGAAACACTCGTTTGTAATTTCTTACTTACCGCCCTTGATACACAATGTACTAATAAAAGCTTTACCACGTAATTTAAAGAGACTTACCTATCTCGTTTCCGGTGCGACTTGACACTTGGCATTTAATGGAATTTCATACAACATTGCAGGTGTAGGCCGACAATGTGCTCGTTTTTTAATTTACATTCCACTTTCATTAGTGACACAGCATCACGGCGTTCAGCCATTAAAAGAACAATAAACGATGTTTGCTATATTTTGCAGTTTTATTTATATAAAATCAACATGAACATAACATATAACACATTATAAACAATTTCCAATTAATTTTAAATTGCAAACTTAACTACAAGAATACACATTTAAAATATTTCATCTAAATATTCGCGGTAAAAATGTATACCTGTTGAAACAGTTATTGGAAAGGAAATTGAAAATTTTTCATTCTGTAATTAAATTTTTTGTCTACTTTACTTTTAGTGACTCTAAAAAATAAATTTTGATTTTTTGTAGTGTTTTTAATTTATTTCATTGCATATTTGAGAAAAGCACTATACATACCTCGGCGTGAAATGGGGTTGCCAGCCTCATAACTATCTGACCGAGCGACCCCTCTCTTCCCGGCCTCTGTAGTAATGTACTATTAGAGACACACTCAATCATGTCTGAAGACGTGATGCAAACAAAACGCGTCATTGCTCTTACGCCGTGTAAAGGTCTTGTCAGCGTATTTAATCTTCTGCGTAGGTACTCAATTCCAATTATATATTGATAGCGATGTGCTTTTAATGTTGCATTGAATGTATAGAGTAAAGAATAATTTATAAATGCAATCGCCATATGGCTGGCAAAATGCCGAATATAGGAACAATGGGACATTATAAAAGTCGTATCGTGTATATCACGCAAAATACGTGTAATGATACTGACCTATGTCACAGAATATAAATAGAGCAGTATGGAAGCTACCCTTACTTTTTGAAATAAATACCTACGCTCCATTAGAGCGTTAGGGTTGTTGAAAATGAAAAGATCGCGGGCTGTCTGGGCGCGCGCACGTAACAAACTCAAAGCGCGACCACTCGCCTGCATGAGGCACTCGCGACTGACGGCACCGCGAGATTCCCTTAGGGGCCTTGTAAAAGCGCGCGTCTATGTGTGCGTGCGTTTCGATCGTTTTGTTTGTAGCTTCCTTACTGCTTTAGCTTATATATATTCTGTGCCTATGTTCCGACAAGTAATGCGACAACATGCTTTAGCAAAGAGTTATAACACGATGTACACGACCGTCATAGCTTTGTAGGTTAGAGAAAGGATTATTGTGAGGAAGGTATCGTGACCACACTAATGCGCGAAACCCTGTTCGCGAAATAGGACAGCTCCGTTGGGAACGCCGTCAAATTACTTTTTCAGTTACTGTACTGATGGACGAAATATTATTCTATTACCTGCTTCTACCTTCCGTGTTTAAAATAAAAATGATCAAGTATGGCGGTTAAAAAATATATTCATCTTTGTAGTTTATTCATACAAAGTCTCTTGCAATAAAGTTTAAAGATACTTAGTGAACTTTCGATAATTATAATTCTTACGTACGGAATTCTTTAAAAAGAATATTCGGGAAATAATTCTATCTTTCAAAATTCCTAAGGACTTGTGTTTTAATACACTTTCATTGTAATGATTATACTTTCGATACTCAGAATTCCTACGTACAAAATACCTACTTAATAACAATAAAACGAAAATCAATGTGTGTTACGTTGGGTACATAAGTTTAAATAATTAAATACATATACATTTAAATACATATTTGTTTGTGGTTATAGGGGTGTAGAGATACGAGTAGGTCAAAAAATTACATTATTGTTATGTGAATATCTGTTTTATTGTATTCGCGTATTTAAAGATTTAAACTATCAAATTCGAGTAATGAACAATATAATTAATACGTCCTTACACTTATCTTACAAAAAAAAAATGCAAAAAACGCATAAAAAGTATTTTGAGCTGAATTTCGTATAATTAATTAATGTACTTATCATCATATGTAATTTGCTCAAATGATAATTCATTTAATTTAGAATAATGTTCTATCTTATCCCACGTGAAAGATAAATGGGCAATTAATATACGCTAATGGCAAACCTTATAAAACAGATTGAAATCGCAACAACGAACTTGGTAAGCCGCTGTGTCTAGACGAAGGCATTCAATCTAATACATTTGTTTAATAAATAAATTTAAGTCTCAGCTGTAGCCAAATAAATTATTCTGGAGTGACATTGAAACCTCTCACTTGATACATTTATTTAAGTTTATTGTGGAGCGTTTACAAAAACAACGTAATTGGACTAAAGTAACATCTAGTGTGTTGACGTTGTTTTGTAGTGTCTAGTCTAACAATTATGCTCCTAACTAGCAACGCTCTAACTTTAAACAGTGTTTAAAGGCTCCGGTGCTTAACAAATATATCTAATAGCCGATCAGGATATCCAGTTTTTTTGGACCATTATTTCTATAGAAATAATCTTTTTGAATAGAATATAAATTATACTATAAACATTAAAAGGTTTTTTTTATATACATTTTACAAATTAAACATATTACATGTAGGTCTAATTAAAAACCTCAAAGCTTTTGAAGTTGGCAACAAAAAAGTCTGAATTTGCGTTGTGTCAACGGGGAAAATAGCAACATCTGCAGAGCTGAGATTAATGGGTCACTTGTGGTAATATGTGTCCATAAAATCACGTTAGACGTGGGTGGATGAGTAACATACAATGGCATATTCTAGTGAATACACTTAAGATAGTTTACAACGCTGCTATATGACGCGCTAAGCAGCTCATAGTTTACCGAAAGTGAAGCGGTAAACGCCTTATGAACCAATAACCAAATCTATTAGTAGGTACTGATAAGAAATGATGACAAATTCCGACATAGCCACCAGATGAGCTTAATTGGTAGAAATAGTGCGGCCCGGCAAGGCACAGGATGTCGGTCCAGGTGCGGCCTAGGTCGACATTTTTCATTGTGTTCAATAATTGTATCAATTACCACTTTTTACCCGACTGCGGCGAAGCCCACAGGAGGGTTATGTGTTTGACCTGTATGTATGTATGTCCGTTCCTGTGTCCGGTCGTAACTACTCAACGGCACATCCGATTTTGATAAATGATACATCATTAGATTCGTCTTGATGGTGCGAGTCTCACTGGGTATCAAGTTTGTTAAAATAAACAAAATGGCGGATTTTATGCAGTTTCAAAGTGCACCGCAGTCGGGTTTTTTTTAGTAAAAATGTGGTTATTAATATTGTCAGTCTGAACAATCTCCAACAGGGCAATCGCTAGTAGTTTGGGGGGGTTAGGCTTCCGGTCACCTAACCCATAACCCTCCATGATCCATAACCACTTTTAGCTTCACAGCCTTAGCAAGTTTTGTTGAAACTGCCAAAATGATCTAACGGTGTAGCTACGACAAGTCGCAGTATTATGATTACTGATCACCATACGACTTTGGCATGCATTGAATAACGACCCGTTCGCTCTCCTTATTTGCGGCATGCCTCACGGTTTGAGGTATATTTGTCATAAGAGTTCGTGCAGTCAATTTTGAATAAAGTGCAGCGAGGCATTTATAATGCACCTTACGCGATAAATTGAATCATGTTACTCGTTACGCTCGTAACTCGTAATTTTATAGGTTGGAAATCCTATATGTCGTATCGTGATAAAATAACAACGTTACATTAGCCAAAATTATCTGATTATTAGCTTGGATAAAGTCACAGAGAGGGCGCTAGTTATGACTGACCATTTAGTATTAGATCCTTTTTGAGTAATGCAGGCAGTTTAGGCAAAAAGGAGGAAATATGACGTTGACCGATGGATTGTCAGTCTTCTTTGGGAAATATAAGCGATTGAGCCTATTTCTGTGAATTTATCGTGTAACTTCGTTTATTACCAATGCGACATTTAGATTGTGTAAAGAAAGACATGAAGAGCGATACACCAGTACACAAACTGGTGCGGATCCTGGTTATTGGATAATTATTGGACCATACCACTAAGGTGACCTAAGGTGACCCGGAACCCAAAGGTAATGGTTTAGGCCTTCCTCGTCATTTTCCTCTACACACGCATTTTTTACTCTGTCGTAAGTATCATATACTTTCCGCGTTAATCAACGATTGCTTTATCAGTTGAATAACTAAACTCTTTAACGTAGCTTAATTTGTAACTGAGAAACACTCCCGAATTCCAGCGCTGCTTCAAGCCATTTTCACGGCTACAGGTAAAATCTACCGACTGATATCTTAACCCCGAAACGCCCTTTGACGTTGTTTTGTAAAGTAAACCTCATTCCATGTAGAACAAGGTTGCTTTTACAATTATATAACTGAGAAAAATAGGAGATTCGGAAAGTAATTAGATGTTACAGCAGTCGCTTTGAATGTTATTACTTTGGCCGAGTCCGGAAAAAAGCCTCTAAAATATTATTAAATAAAAGTAAAGGAGTTGATTACGTTTTTGGGCAAGTTGGTATGAATTATTTTGTTAAATTTGAATTTAAATGACGCGTTAACTGAGCGAAATCGAGTTTTGAAGCGGTTGGTAGAGTGTAATATTATTTTACGAATCTACGAACTGAAAATTGTATGATTATATTAAATAATACTACTAATAGACCTGTGCCTATAGTAGGTATAAGGTAAATGTCCTAGTATTTGACACGCTAATACCTAGTAATTGACGCCCTACTGTCACCTCTATTGTTAATGACTTAACAGTCAATATGGCAGCTACTGGGACAGTGTCGAAAACTCAGACGTATACATAAGGTATGCAGCATTATTTAAGACTAACGTAACATCCTCTTGAGGCCCAGAGTACTTTTTGTATTTTTCTAGTTGGAACCTTCTTTCATACTATAAAATTTCAAAACTCATTTCGAATTAGTCCTATAGGTCGTCCGCACCTCAGGATGATATTATTAAATATCAATGTCCTTAAATATTAAAAAGTAGGAACATAACTTTATTTACTGAATAAGGTGGGCTATTGTCACGCCAGAAAAACACATTGAAATGTTTTCCAAGGATAGCTATTTGAATCTGATATATCAGGTAACCCGTTTAGCAGGTACGTCACGTCTAAAAATATGTAAACGAAATTGAATCTTACTGGCCAGGTATACGTTCCAAAATGTGTACATATTTTAGAGATTTCGGTATCGTCCTCGCGGGTTAGGCTGTAACAAACGTATGTTGTTTCCATTCTCGTGCAGAAAGGTTGACTGAAAAAAATACTTTTGTTACCCAGGTTCTTTCGCGAACGCCAATAACATACCTACTATGCTCAAACTGTTATTTTTGAAGGCAATGTTAATAAATCGATCGATTGATGTGGTTGCTCAAGAAATAAACAAGATTTTAATATTGGGTTCGTATCCCACCCGAATCAATTTTGTACAAGTTTCTTTTTATAAATTTCATCTGATGATTCTACGGGTTTTTTTAGCAAATTTACTGTATCAAATAGTTTGTTACCTGACACGATCAATTTGAAGCAAAATAACTTTTTTTTTAGTTAAATTGGGATGCATTTTTTAACCGAACTTCAACTCTCGAAGAAACTATGGCGCTGTTATGGTGGCACTTAAGAGTGCTCCCGCGACGGCTAGGCAGACCGTGATCGGCGACATGTATATGGGACTGCCACAGTTTTATGTCCTTGTATTTAAACGTTGTCTTTCGTGTATCCAGTGAAAAATAACTAATATACTTTACAATATACTTCAAACTTACAAATTAAATTAAATACTAAATTAAAACCCTAAAACAGAAACAATATACACCTAAAATAAAAGCCTAAAGTAAAAATTAAAATAAACCTAGCTAAAATTAAAGTATATCTAGAAAATTCGGCCCCCTTGGCATGGTGCATAAGATACTGGCAGCGTTTCCTCGCTGTCTTTTAATTATACATTATTTATATATGTACATTTTGTGTTTCCCTTCTGAGCCTGATTACGATCCTGAGACAAATTTAACTTCTGATGTTTTTAGTGAGCGTAGATGCGAGAAATGATGTGATGAAAGAAATGCACCCAAAAGGTGGTTATACTACACACTCTGATCTGAAAATGTCCAAAAATTGTATAACTCCGTACATCTATTTTCATATAAAAACAACATTAGAATGAAATTTACGTTCAGCCTCAAATAGGCGAGTAATATTCCGTTGTTTGGATGAATATTTGATACGTGTCAGATATGAATAGCCCTTGAATGTAATTATAGGGTTTCAGATGGATTTTGTACTAATGGAAACTGTGAATATTAAGTTTGTTAGGGCGTTTACGTTTATATAGTAACTTTGGGCATGGCTTCACTTTTTCTTTTCAATACTTTCAAAGTATAGGTAGGGTACTATTTACAAGTTTTAAATAATGTGTGCGAAAACACTAGGTATCTGTTAAACTGGCGTCCTTTTGACCTTACAATATAATTTGCCAACAGTGGTATTGTTAAACAAATCTGGATACAAAAACATTGTACATTGAAAAATAGATATATAATAACATATATTGGAGAAAGTCTAAAAAAATTAAGAGCGTTTGTAAACTTAATCATGTGGCAATTGCTACAAAGTAAGCTATCAAGGACAACCCAATAAATCCAACCTTTTGCCCGCTAAACTTAACCATAAACAACTAAATTCTCACAAACGTCAAAAAGATTAACGAGTACATTACACCCGCGCTCATGTTTCCAAATGATTAAATATTTAAAATCCCACCAAGAGTCAATAATTGCTGTAACGATTTACGTTCACGCGACTCGATGTTAAGTGGGGAATGAAGTGAAATGCTCTCATTACCGCCGAGGTCGAACCTGCGACCGCAAAACGCCCGGCACGCAATATATTCTTGCCTCTGTCTTCTTCGGTTTTAATACAGACAGGAGTGGCTCACTCCGTGATTTCGCTGCCCGGCCTTGAAACACCGGGAGTGGGCTTCAGCCAGTGACTAGAAAAAGCACGCGTTATGCGATGGAGAGAGACGGTCGGATCCGGCGCGTTCCGTCCGGTGGTCGGACCCGAATGACAGTTTTGTTACAGAGAGAAATTTCAGTACAGTTCTATTACTTTTCTGTGCTACAGATCAGCATAGCTTTCACAAGGTGGCCGCGACAAGGCGGATGCGCGCAAAACAACGCGTAACCAAAGTATAAAGCGCGTGACACGTAATTACACAGACGCCCGATAGCACGTTTAAGTGAGTACGATCCATACTGAAGCATTCCTACGCATTCTTAAAACTTTGCTTGTAGTGCGTTCGTACTCGGCGCGCACACATTCAAGCGTGCGATGTACCTTTTGTAGGAAAAAAAATACTGCTATGATACTCTGGCGAAACAGCAAATATTATCAGAATACGCGCATGCTGTATTAGGTACAGATGCTCATTCCCATTGGCTGTTATAGTCCGTCCAAACTCTTAAGACCATGTTGTCAAACGAATGCAAGCCAAAAACTACTTTATAATCAGAGCATAACGTAGTTTTTGGCTTGCGTTCGTTTAACATTTGGTCTTAAGAGTTTGTACGGACTATACATGGTGTGATATTTTGTACTCAACTTAAATCTTCTGTATAAATTTACCTTTATAATGAAAATGCATCCAAAATTTCAATTCACGGTTTATATCGAGCAAACACAGAGAACAATGTCAATAGAATAAAACCTACAAGAGCACACAATACATAGCCAGTTAAATAGTTAACCTGTCTGAATTTCCGTTAAAATAAGTTGCCTGAGCTTCCATAAGCTGAACAATAAATTTCCCGTCTATTTCCTGAATTCCCAACAGCAATAAAGCGTTAATTAAAAGATGGAACTTGAATGCACATTGCGTCTATTCCCGGCAATGACGATCGGAAAAATAGTCAAGCCAAATTAAAAGAAACAACAAAGCAAGTTAAAACTTTGATAATTTTAAAATCTTTTGATTTTCGCTGACTTGATCAATTGCTGACGTTAACATTTGTTTTTAACTAAATAAAGAATTATCATGCTAATTAAGTATAATTATGTATTGTAAACAATGTTTTTTTCTATTTATTATAAAATATAAGAAGTGACGTTAAAACTATTCAAATTTGAGATTATACAAAACAATTTTCCACAACTCTGCCTGGGGATATCCTGGGCAAATTTAAATAGAAAACAAGAAGTCATAATTATCATATCATAGTCTTCGCCTATGATAGGGGTTAGTATGGGCATAATCACACCATTATATTTTTTTCATCACACTTGTTCGTAAAGGGTGTTATAACGCGGGCTTATAGACCAGCTCGAGCCGATT
Source organism: Eudemis profundana (assembly GCA_947034925.1). NCBI lineage: Eukaryota > Metazoa > Arthropoda > Insecta > Lepidoptera > Tortricidae > Eudemis > Eudemis profundana. Next base: position 9,572,856 of record OX344809.1, on the reverse strand, counting down.
TAGGTACCTTCCGTGGGTTATAAAAATCTATAACTCCCGAGGGAGTTATGAGTTATTTCAGACTAAGAATGTTTCAAATCAGCCAAGGCTTATTTCCCATCTTCAAAACTTGTCTTCAAACCAATTTTAGTGTATATGAAACTTAAATGGTATATTTTACTATTATTTCAGTATGTTTTGCAATTATTTTAATGCAATTAAATTAATTTAGTTTAAAACTTTATTTTGAAAATCGGTACAATCTGGCGGTATTGCCTGTCAAGTTTGAAAACTAAACGCAGTTCTTAGCATTATCTGTGGAAGACTATATAGAAAAAGTTGAAAATAAATAATTTGATTTTTGTCTTATTTATTTTTTCGTCGCAAATGTGATGAAAAACATTGTGTGTATCACGGGCAGTAAGGGGATTAAGAACTCGAGTCATTAAAAGCCTCCTAATAGACTGTCGTTAGTAATCTTCTTCTTACTACCCTCGGTGCACAATGTAGGTACTATTAAGCTTGACAGAGAAACTAATTTTTTCGCAACTTTAAAAAAAAAGGTAAAAATGATCAAAGTGTACAATTTTATTCGACTGGACTGAAAGCAATTTCAACTTGTTCAATCTTTCTTACAAGTAAAGTTTCATTCAATAAGCATGATTTAGACACTGTTTTATCGCTGAACTGAATCACTTTGTTTTATTGAACCGCTCGTAAAGTAGGAAGTCAATTCTTATTCACGAGCAAAGGTGGCACAAATTGTGTTACTTAATATAGTGGTTTTATTGCGATGAGTGACCTTTATAACTTAATTATGACTAGTAGACTACTTCTGTGAGCTGTAGACTTCACGAGTCTGTAAACTCCCGTGGGCCCGCCATTTTGAAAAACTGTATTAGCATCGATAATTGAGTTTATCGATATAGGAAGTCCCTATACCTGTCAAGAAAATTTGGGATTCCTGTCTGGTCATAATTAAGGAAAATTAAATGATTATTTAAAAATATCTAAAACGGTATATAGCTAAACACTTAATTAAACTACATAAAAAAAACATTAAAATATTTATACACCCTCTAGCAGCTGAGATGAGAAAAATTACAATAATAGACGAGTATCTGAAATCCGAAACTTCCAACATAAGCAGAAAATAATTAAGTTGGATGGAGAATATTTTACCATATTTTTGTAGCCGTCCGATGATGTCAAAGTCGGCAATTAGGTATCGCAGACTCATGGAAAACTTAGATTAATGACTTTCTTAACGTCTACAAGAAAATTCTTTAATCTTTAATCTTATTCGAAGTGACGTTTGACGCTTAAAACGTTAATGTGAAGTAATACAAAAATAAATATTACTGACGGCAAAATAGGTACTTTTTATTTTCACAGGACATGCAGCAAATACTTATGTATTTAAATTCTACTAAAAATAAATATTATCTAAATTTAAATATTTACTAGATCTATGGAAAGAGATGAGGACATGTTTAAACGTTATTGATTTTATCCGATCCGATTCGATCCAAAACAGTACATTTTTTACAACCACAATAAACAGGGTTGCCAAACGGTGCCAATGTAACCCTATTACTAAATCTCCGCTGTCTGTCCATCTGTCAGTTTGCCCATCTGTTCGTCATTCTGTCTGTCCGTCTGTCACGGGGCTCTAGTTTTTGAACCGTAACTAGAGACTTCAAATTTTCATAGATCGTGTATTTCAATTACCGCTATAACAACAAATAATAAAAACAAAATAAAATAAAATATAAAAAGCCACACAATATACGTGTTTTTTGGTGTCTTTTTGCTCGACGGTGGTACAGAACCCTTCGTGTGCGAATCCGACTCGCACTTGGCCGCTTTTTATATTTAACTCAACTGGTCTTGTTGTTTGACGGTTGCTTGGTAGAAATAACGTCAGGCTTAGTCTATTCCCTACGAAGTCCGTATGGCTCTAAGGTCATTGAAATGAAATCATTTTTTCAATCAAATTCAACATTCAAATCATAATTTCAAAGGAAATTCAATGAAATTTCTTTTCTTGAATTGAGTGGACGAGAAACCATATTTTTGAAACGGATTCAATTAAACACGTTAGAAATGCGCCATTACATATCAACACTAAAAACCACATCCAGTAGGCTTATGATGCTTCGCTTTGTCACGTGATAAATAAACGATAAAGCATCCGTCACGTTCTGACAAATAGTGTGTGAGAGTGACAGATGCTTTATCATTTATTTATCGCGTGACAAAGCGTAGCATCATAACCTTACAGATCTGTAGGTATTAATTTGACCAACAAGTTTGTTTGTTCGCATATAAAACCCATAAAAGCACTTTAATTTCCTACAACAACATAAAATGCTCGATATTTTTCTTCGTATGGGTTTTTGCTCGCGGCATTCACGGGCCGGCACACAATGACTTTTATTTGACAATGTGTCACCGGGCACAGTTAATGCCCGGTTTATCTGACCGGAACTTGTGTTTGTCAACAATACGACCTCGTAAACTCAGCCACGTTTACAAAGCCGTTATCAGACGTACTAAAAGTTTCTAAGGTGTAGTTAGGGCTGACCAAAAAATAATCAATGTACCTTTTCAAAAATAATCTGACATTGAACTGAATTAATTACGAGTATTATTACTGGTACTTCACTGGATCAATTTACTTATCACATTTCATGTAGATCCGACTGCTAAAGGCGAGTGGAAATTGACTTGTGAGGTTTTTGCGAGAATTGTACCACTCTTTGAAACAAGGACCTTAAAATAAATAGCCACACGCAGTCTCGCTAGCAAATAACTGAGGCACCTCTATTCCGCCAGTTGCTTTAACGTTGGTTGATCAGGTCAATGTATGCGCGCTACTCGTAGTAGGAAAAAACTAGTTTATGAGGACGTGCGGCTCGTAACCACTCACTTGTTTATCTCAGTTATCTATTGGCGAGACTACGTCCGGCTATTTATAAGGTCCTTGCTTTGAACAATGTAATTATGGGGTGTAATATTAAACACTTGAATTATTTATAAATAAGACTTCAGTTTTCAGAACTTTAAGTAGCACAAATATACTGACCATCTAAATTGTTAAGTCATTAGCAATAGAAGTGACACCAGGCAATCAACCATTGGAAATTAGCGTATCACACACTAGGACGTTTACCTTACTAATTTTTGGAGAAGAACTTTGGTGTAAATATTTACCGTATAATAGTATTAGATTGTTGGCAGGAGGCAACCCTAATCACATGTCCAGGGTAGTTATTGCGGGCGGTGTGCTACGGTTGGCACAATAGTGACATCACTAAACTTGTTGCTTTTACTGTGTCAAATGGGATTGCATTGCCCGGACGTACCGTGCAAATATCGATTCGAACAGCCCTATAATCGACACGTCGCAATCGATGTTTCTATTCAACGATTAAATTTTGCTTACGGACTCGTAATTGTATTCAGTGATCGTTTGACGTTTATTTATAAAATCGAAACGATTTTGTTGGGAGCGGCAAATGTCATTTGGGATAAGTTTAGTAAATTTATTTTTAGGTTAAAATCAGATTTTTTTTGTGGATTGGATTTGTTACACGACTCTGCACTCGCATTGTTTGATATTTGAAACGAACCGTGGCTAAGAGGAAATAGCGATAAAGCTGTCAGGGTAACAAAATTGGGGCTTTGATTCTATAATGATGTTGTAGCCTTTTTATCTGCGAGATTGTTTAAAGTTAATGAAGAATTAACACCTGCCAAATGCATTACTTAATATTGATACTTTTATAATATTTTTATACCTTAACGCAACTAAAATAGATGAGTCGTGAATCATTTGAAGGTGATTTTGTAGCTCTCCGTCTGTCCATGGCTTGTATTAATATTTTTTAATTATTTTTCGCTTTGTATTACCCCTTTGCTATGTTTGATGAACTTCAGGACAGTTTATTTTGAAAGGTCGGAGATTTTAAATCTCAAAAATGTGTATAATATTTTCGATATTGAGGTAGTTTTATCGTATACCAGACACAGACACAGAAGCAGGGATTCTAAACATTTTCTGTAAAGTTATAATACTTAATATTTATTTATTGTTAAATTTTAACACAATTTGTTCTATTAAGCCGTGTAATAATGGACTTTCACTTCTTGTTTTACGCGATGGCCACGGACAACAAAGTGATCCTATAAAAGTTCAGTTTTTTCCTTTTGATGTACGGAATCCTAAAACCGCTATTTTATAGTTATAGGTGTGTAAAGAGAAAGAGAAACGCAATTTAAAATTAATCCTCAGCTAACAGGATTGAAGATGGCGCCTGCTTACCAGTATTATCGATTAGTGAGTCGAGCTATTCGCTATAAGACTGGATCAAAACTTAAGGACTTTGTGGCCGTTAAGTCTCTGGACCACTGTTAAGTAAACAAAACTGTTTGGTTTGTATGTTTTAGCTTTGACTTGCAGTTGCTGAACGTTAACGAAATGTAAGTTAGGTTAAATATGAATGCTACTCGTATGAATCAGCTGTTTGGCTAAACTACTGGAACTTCTATAGAACATCTGATGGCTTAAATGTCTTATACGTTTATAGCAAAAAGATGCATTGAACTAAAACGGGAACAAATAAAAGGTGACTAGAGAGAAAGATAGGCATACCTAACTAATACACAATAATGTTCATCTACTTAAATATAGCTTGTTCTGCTCTTTCTCATAATCTACTTCATTGTTTACATGTTATTATGCAGGTGCTGTATTAATTACATTAGTATCTAATATGGTCATAGTTTCTGCAAAATATCATAAAAGGTAGCATCACGACGTTTTAGGAAATGTAAGATCTTATTCTAAAGTAATCGCGATATAGTTTTCTTTCTTTTATCCTAAGCAAAATAAACGCTAAAAAAATCTCATTGTTTAAGAATACCCGGTCATATTATGTCAAATATTCCATTATGTACAAATAAGGGCGCATAAATACCAATAAGGTCGGAGGACGGAAGGGTCTTAATAAAGCGGCAAAATATTATAAATATTTAGAAATCACGAACACGGCCTTTATGAGTTCGGAACATGCGATAATCTTTGTTATGAAAACGCCGAATCAAAATATTTTGCTAGTTAAGCAATTAATGAGTGCCTTTGGCCGAGGGTGGGATTAAATCATGGTGACCCGTATACCGCCATAGCCCCTAAATAATAGAGTCAATTGATACGGTGATTCCCAGGCATATGCAACTCAAAATCACTGATAAGTTATGATATGGCGACCGCTTTAGCTTAATTGGTAGTGACCCTGCCTACGAAGCAGGAGGTCCTGGGTTCGAATCCCGGTAAGGGCATTTATTTGTGTGATGAGCATGAATATTTGTTCCTGAGTCATGGATGTTTTCTATGTATTTAAGTATTTGTATCTATTAAATATATCGTCGTCTAGTATCCATAACACAAGCCTTATTGAGCTTACTATGGGGCTTGAGTTCGGTTTGTGTAAGATTGTCCCTTAATATTTATTTATTTATTTATTTTATTTTATATATAGGGATGACTAACTTTATTTTATCCCTAATTTTGACAACATGGACCACAGTCACCAACCTTTTTGACCAACGCATGTTACTATTGAACCCGGTATTTTTTGCTAAATTATGGGTTAATCCAGCATTATTTACCCACGATATCGAGCGCGTTATTTACATTATTACCTCAAAGGAGTTGAATAATTGCTAGGATATAAAGATGCTATGTTTCAATCCAGGACTTGATATAGGTACAGTCGAGTTCATCATTATCTGAGCAAAGATTGAACCAAAAATATCTGAACAAGACCCTATTATCAGAAGTATAAGAACTAGATCAGATATTTTTGATCCGTTGTTTGCTCAGATAATGATGAACTCGACTGTACTGGTATGTCAAATTTAATTTCAATCAATTTATAAGGTATGATACACAGCACAATGTGCTCATTGTAGCCACGTTACTCTGGTAAAAAGCAAATAAATACTTTGCTATTACGATATTTGTCCACATGTACCTATTAAAACTCTCGACAGTTGTGTACTAGTTGTAGAGACCGCGCGGTTCGAACTCCATGTATATAATATCGTACAAATAGCCTCTAAGCACATACACATAATTATAACCGCTACTATTTTATAAGTATAATGAATAATCATTTACTTGAAAAAAAAACAACTGTGCCTAACAACGCACAACCTACCTATATAACAACCTAAGTACTAACTAAAACTAGTAGAAATTACGTATAGAAATCCCTTTGAAATCATGGTAAGTTTAATAAAATTTGCAACACGAGAGTACATTTAGCTAAGCAGACGTCTTTTTCTAAACTTCCATACGCTAAGCTGCTTATCATACCGTCGTCTTTGGTTAATGCGGTGGTTCATCACGGAAAATATTTTGCACACTCGTAACGTTACGATTCAATTTGAACCCTAACCTGTTCGAAATAAGATACTTTTTGGCTTTATTCTTTTAATTTAAATACTTATTTTACGACTAAAGACGTGCAACTTAATTGAGCGCTAGGATAAACGTATGCTGCGTGATTCAGGTAATAATAATGCCGAACAAGTCACTGTTCCTATGCTTAGTTACTTACTAAACGCTAACTATTTTCAAGAAAATCCAATTAGTCACCCTAATAACACTTTTACTGAACCATATAATTATTTAGACACATAACTTACTGCTACATTTTTGAGGTCAAGAATTTCTAGCATATTTATGAAGAATACATAAACATAAATACTTGTGCAACTAAATGTTTTAAACAATATTCCGATAATCTATAACGTTTCCAAGTATAGAAATGTATCCGGGGTTGATATAAGAACCATGACAAAGCCAGGATTAAACTATGCATGCGCGTCTACTAGATACAACAGTCCGATCATATAGATATAGTATATTACTGGATATAATAGACTGGATATAGAACTGAACGTATACTAGGTACACAGACATCGTTAACATGTTTGTGTGAAAGTTGTGTATGTATAAGGACAATACAATCAATAACTCAAGCCAGATTGAGCTTCTATTGGGAACAATGGAGCATTCACCATTAATGATCTCTTCACGGTACTTGTTTTTGCTCACAAAACAGATTATTGTATTCTGGTCCTTGGCTTTATATTGCTTATAAGGATTTTTTGGTAATAAAGTGCTATATTTTTAACATATTTTATAAGTCCATTCAGCCACCACCAGTTTTGTATGCTTCGAACATAGTCACCACATGGGAATGTTGCGCCACTTGCCACTGCTCTTAATTTACCCACGTAATGCGAATCGAGCGTAGAGTACCCGAGTGCCCGAGCACACGACTGACAACGAACTGCATAACATAGCTAAATTAAGAACAATGGCAAGTGGCGTAAAATTCCCGTTTGGGGACTGTACAACATAATGTAGTCATGTAACTACAGTACGTGGACTAGATAAGTATGCCTATCTACATCGTGAATAATATTGACATCAATTATTATCCTGAATAATACTCATAATTACATCTCTAAGCGGACAATCGGAAAATATATGGGTAAGTAAGGTACATCAACTTTCCTCTTAAGAAGCAACTCCGGAAATCCCAAATCACTCTCTAAGATAACTTTAAAACACTTTTAGAATATTTTCTTGAATATAGAGTGGTTTCTCTGTAAACGATTCGGAATACCTCTGCCAAAGATTGATTACAAGATTGAGCTCGAGTTATATAAGAAAACTCGGGAAACGAGAGAATCTTTAGAAAACCTAGCCGCATCTATTTGGCATGCCGTTTTGTACAAAATATTTTCACTGCAATATCAGTTTATCGAAATTTTCCAAGATTTAAATGTTCATTTTGCCTGAGAACTTCCTTCTAAAGAGCTTTAGAATATGTTAGTTCTTAGCTACTATGCCTTAAAGTTTCCTTAATCTTCAAGTAAATAAAAAAAGTTAAAATTTAACTTTTTGAAGTTTATATTTAAAATATCAAATTTATCTTCGCACATCTGTGTTCTAAAATACATATATATATATGTATATAGAATATTTAAGACGCATGGCTAAGATTTTTACATATTAGTAGGGAAAAATATTTTTACTAAAAAAAACCCGGTGCACTTTAAAAGTGCATAAAATGCGCCATTTTGTTTATTTTCACGAACTTCATACCCAGTGACACTCGCGCCATCAATACATTTATCAAAATCGGTTGTACCGTTGAGTAGTTACGAGCGGACATAGGAACGGACATACATACATACATATATACATACAGGTCAAACACATAACCCTCCTTTGGGCTTCACCGCAGTCGGGTAAAATACCTTTAACAACTTGTTATACACTTCCCAATTGTTGGTTTAAAATTACTGCTTCGGTTTTTCACAGCCTAACAATTTTATTTGTCTAAATCCTTAAGCCGTGTACAAGTCACATTTTTTATTGTACATTATTATTATGTAAATTTCAGATAGCGTGTAAGTATTGATTTAATAAATGAAATAAATAAGTAAATTTCTGTAGTTAATTATAATTATTTACGATAACGGTACACCTAATGATAAGGAGACTTGCAATAAGACAGTACATTTCTAAATAGTCAAACATAGTCTCCTAATAAGATTCGATACTTGGCCAACGAACCATATGAGGTTACACATAATTTTCCTCAGATATTGGCTCACGCTGGCTTTACTCTGTAGCACAGATGTTCACACTACAGAGTGCAGCGATAACACACGGCCCAGAATTTATATCACCTTACTAAAGAAGGTACTAAGTCTCCTTACACGTTATGGGACTTACACCGTTATTCAATTGAAGCCAAAAGAATTATCCCCCAGCGTTCCCAGAGATCGTTTGTGGAATCACTCGCATGATAAGGGAGGGTGTACTGTCGGAAATATTTATACTTATCTCCTTTTATTGTTTTAATAAAAAAGGAACTGCACCAAACATTTGAGACGCAACGTAAACTCAAGACAAATGTATTCGTTATATTTATTTTACCTCATGTATTGCGGTAAAAAGTGTGTAGACTTTCAGTTTGTGATGATAAAAAAATGTCTTTTTTTTATTCACGATAGGTAAGCATTTGACTTCGATCTCAGCTGTTGGTAAGAAAATATGAAGTCGATGACGGAGCAAGTCTACCTATATAGTGCTTATTCATTATCGACTTGAATAGATCCAAGTTATATTATTCCGGGAATATTATTTTACATTACTACCTAGTTATGTATTAATAATGTAAGTAACGGTCACTGTATATGAAATATTTTACAATATACATAACTGAATGAGAAATTGTTTGATTTAAGTAGTTATATTAGGTAGGACTGACAATATAGTATCTTATCTTATCTTGGTAATAGGGGTCCTTGCGGATACACTTCGACCCAATGGGATCTTTTGTGTAATTACCCCTTACCGCATCTACGCCATGGTCTGTTCCACCATCTCCATAAATCGGATGATGGACCCCATTGGTAGTGCCTGGAATTCATCTGGCTCTGGGTAGCCAGTGCCAAATTCCTTCATTCTAGTTCTGGCGAGGGCATGACATTCGCACAGTATGTGTTTCATTGTCTCTGCTTCCTCGCCGCACATTCTGCATTCAGCATTGTCTGATAGTCCCATCTTGGTCAGGAGTCCTTTGACCCCGAAGTGACCTGTAAACACCCCCGTTATGATTCTGAGCTGTCTTCTGCTGTACTTTCTTAGTTTGTTTGTCCAGCGTGTGTTGACTCTTTCCATAAAGAGCTTCGAGTGCCTCAGGCCCGCCATGTTCTTCCACTCGAGTTGGTGTTGGTGTTTGGCGTGGTCCTTTATGGCTGTTGTTATGGTCCCCTGTGAGAGACCCACATATGGTTCCGGCCCAATGAGTGTGCCCTCCGAGCCCTTTCTGGCTAGTTCATCTGCTTTTTCGTTGCCGATGAAGCCTTCGTGCCCTGGGATCCACGTTAGTTTCACTTTGTTATGCCTTCCAAGTTTGTTCAGGGCTTGGATGCCATTGTATACCAGTCTAGAGTCCACTTTCGGCGCCGTAAGTGCTTTAAGTGCCGCTTGACTGTCGCTGAGTATATAGATGTTTTTCCCCTTGGTATGCCTATCTATATTCTCCTGGGCACAGGCGATTATTGCATATGTCTCCGCTTGGAAGACAGTAGCATAACCTCCCATCTTAATACTGACATTGTAGTCTATTGCATGTACGCCTGCTCCCGTACCGGAGTCCATTTTGGATCCGTCTGTGTACCATATACTGTCGCTGCTATCATCAGTTGGTGGTGTGCGACCTTCAGCCCATTCTGCCCTTGTCGGTATTTGAACCTTGAAGTTCCTTCGGAATATGTGCCTTGGCAGCATCTTATCGCCACCCATGGCCGTTATTCGATCTAGGAAGTCGTTTGTTTCCATGTTTGTGTGTTTCGTTTTAGGCGCGCAATAGCTCCACAGACCCATTGTTTTTAGTCTGTGAAGGGATTTGCGCGCCTCTGACTGAATCACTATATGTAGCGGGGGTAGGTTTAACATTACCTCCAGTGCCGCCGTTGGCGTGGTTCTGAACGCCCCTGTTAGAGCCATGCATGCCATTCTCTGTACTTTCGTCAGAGCATCTTTGCATGTGGCCTTCAGCGTCCTCGGCCACCAGACTAGGCTGCCGTACAAAATGATGGGTCTAACCATCATGGTGTAGATCCATCTGAGTACTTCAGGGTTTAGACCCCATGTCTTCCCGTATGCTGATCTGCACATCCCAAACACTCGTAGAGCTTTGGTCGTGGTATTGTCAACATGCTTTTTCCAATTAAGTTCTTTATCTAGCGTTATTCCTAGATATTTGACGTCATTGGAAAGTTCGAGCACTCTTCCATATAGCTTGATTTGCTGCATATTCTTGAGTACTCTTTTCCTGGTAAATGGTATTACCACTGTTTTGCCCGGGTTGATGGAGAGGTGATGACTATCGCACCATGTCTCCACCTTCTTCAGCGCTTCATTCATGATTCCTGATACCGTATTGGGAAACTTCCCATTTACAAGTATCACCAAATCATCTGCATACCCTACCGTGTAGGTGGGCCCTATGTTCAGTTCCTCCAGTAGTGAGTTCACCACCAAACTCCAAAGAGTGGGTGATAGTACTCCACCTTGAGGACATCCCTTTGTGGCCGTTGCTATTATTTCATCTCCCATCAGGGTGGATTTTATTAGCCTGCCTTCTAACATGTAGCCTATCCATCTGCAAATGGTAGGTTCTATACCATGTCTTGCTGCTGCCTCGCTAATGGCTTGGTACGTGGTTCGATCAAACGCCCCCTCCACGTCGAGAAAAGCTGCCAGGCATAGCTCTTTATTCTCTATCGCCTGTTCAGCTCTAGTGGTTACCAGGTGCAGTGCCGTTTCGGTTGACTTGCCTGGTTGATATGCGCACTGTAGTTTGTGCAGTGGATGCCTTTTTAATGGGCCATCTCTTATGTGTCTGTCTACCAATTTCTCCAGTGTTTTGAGGAGAAATGATGAAAGACTTATGGGCCTGTATGATTTGGCCTCTCTGTAGTCTGCCTTACCTGGCTTGGGTAGGTAGATTACTTTTACCATCCTCCAGGTCCGCGGGACGTGTCCGAAGGCTATGCACGCTCTGTACAGTCTGCACAGGTGTGGGACGAGTACATTGGCGCCTTCTTGTAGTAGTATGGGATAGATACCGTCTGGCCCTGGTGCCTTGAACGGCTGGAAGGTGGACAGTGCCCACCTTATCTTGCTATCATCTACTACTTTTTTGGATGTGTCCCAGTTGTACCTGGTTGTCCTTATGGATTGCTCCATGGTACTTATTGCTGGATCATCCTCTGGACTCTGGTGTATTACTGAGTCTGGGAAGTGTGTAGCACACATTACTCTAAGGGTTTCTAGCCCTGACTCCGTCATCCTCCCGTCTTTGTCCTTGACGGTCGTTAGTGGGACGGATTTTGTCGTTGCTAGTGCCTTTGTGAGTCTCATCCCTTCCGGTATGGACCCAATTTGATCGCAGTGATTCCTCCACGATCTCCTTTTTGCTTTTCTCACAGCTTTGTTGAGCTCTGTGAGCTTATGTGCATATTCCTCAAAATTATTTGAGGCTTTAGCATCATTGAAGATTGCCCTGGTGTCTTTCCTGAGTCTTGTGATCTCCGGATTCCACCACGGTATCTTTTTAGCCAGGGTTTTCTTTTCCGGGCAGTTGTTGGTCCAAGCTGTATAGACTGCTTGCACTATTTTGTCCGCTTCAAATTCTATGTCAATTATGGAATTTAGCTTACCTTTTGGATCCCCTAGTTCTACTTTCAAGTCAGCTCTATAAGCTGCCCAGTCTGTGTTCCTAGGGTTTCGTTTACGTACGGTCTCTATTTTTATTTTAGTTTTGTACTTGAAACATATGTATCTGTGATCCGATAGGGAGATGTCACCAGATACATGCCATGAGCTAATGCTTTTACTAGTGTTATTGGAAGCTAGTGTAATGTCAATTACCTCACCTCGTCTAGCGTTGACAAAGGTTGGTTCTTTGCCTTTATTTAATAGTTGTAAAGAAGAGCTTACCAGAAACTCCAGTACCTTCTCTCCTCTCCGGTTGACATCCGAGCTGCCCCAGATGACGTGGTGAGCGTTTGCGTCGCAGCCGATGATTAGGTCGGTGTTCGCCTTGCTGCCTTCTGCGACGAGGTCCCGCAGTTGCTGTGTGATCGGGTCCGTCGCCTCGTAGGGGAGGTAGGCTGACGCGATGATAAGAGCCTTACCCTCTCCCCTACTCTGGATCTTAGCTGTTGTAAGATCCCTGGAACAGAAAGCATGTAAGGGCATAGCATCGAGGCCATTTCTGACGTATATGCAAGTCCTCATATTATCATCGGAACAGTGGTATATTATAGTACCCTTAGTACCGCCTAATCCCCTGATCTCCCCCTTGTAAATGTAGGGTTCCTGTATCAGAGCTATGTCGAAATTACCGCTAATTAGCTGCTTCGCCAGAAAGGCTGTAGCTGCTTTATTGTGTTGTAAATTAATTTGTACACACCTTATATTATCAAACCGCGTTTAGAAAGGGATTGAGCTCATATGTCATTTTTGAACTAATGCATGATATGACATTGTCAGTGGTAGAGTATGCAGATAAATTAAATTGTTATTTTGGTACAATGAAGTTCTAAAGCATGGAAAAAATATCAAATTATACAGCGTGTTTTTATTGATTTCCGATAGCATTAAGAGATAGTTCTTCAGATCAAATAGAGTTACTTTCTTAAACACCGTTTTTAAAGTATTTTAAGTATGATTTTATAATTTATGTACAATTGGTAAGTGTTGTCATTGATGTAAAGTCAAAACTGTCACAATTGCAATTTTACATTTAAGCTAAAGGAGGCGAAAGTGAGAGGTCACACTTGTGATCAACACGATTCTGATTTAGTTTGTATGAAAAAGTAAAAACAAGTCTCATTTTGAATTTAAAAGAAACCCATATACAAGTTGATTGCTGTTAATGTACTAAGCGACGTGTCGAGTTAATCGTAAATAAAAAAACACGGTGTATTACTTAAATAAAATACAAATGTTGTAAATAATTACTTTGAGAACCATAAAAATTATTCAGTCATAAAGCTATCGTCATCAGAGCTCGCAGTATCATCACCTGTATGAACAAAAAAATGGATAAGTTAGTGTTTGATACGAGTAGATTCTATAATGCAAATTTGATATTTCTCGGCATCGACCGTTTAATACTTTACAGCGATTCATATTGTATACAAACGTATTTTTGAAAAGCAACGGCAATTTGATAAAGCGAAATAATGTGACTGGTGACAGATTTGTCAAATATGATAATACTTTTTTTTATTAAACAAATGACAATATTTACCGAGAATAGAGTTTAAATATGCAAATCATATTTAGCTATTAATTCTATTATTTATAAGGGTCTGCAATTATGAAGATATCAAAGATTGGTTTATGATTATATTTAATAATTTATTAAGTACACTTGTGCTAACGGTACACTCGAATCCCTTTCTCAACGCGGTTTGATAATACCCTCCATCGCAAGTCTAGGGCAGCTGTTTGGGCAGGCTGAGATCAGCCGCCTCGTCCTGCGCTTCCCCGCAGGACATTGGTGAGTGGGCACCTTCTAGATAGAGCTCGGCTAGGTTCCGCAGGTCCACTGAGTCCACCGTCGAGATCGGCGATGACTCGCGGCCCATGCGCTCCCCTTCCTGCTCCACCTTGGGCCCAAGCTCCACCACTGTCGCGTCCTCCTCTGTCTCTTCTGCTGCTATCGTGGCCGGCTCCACCTCCGCATCGTCCTCGGACAGTGCGTCATTGGCTTCGCCGCCATCTGCATCGTCGGCTGAGTCCGGCACCTCTGCCCTTTCGGGGATCGCCTCATCTCCTGCCGTGCTCGTAGATGCTATGGGATTGACGTCCGGCCTCTCCTGCATCCTCTCCTCCACGTCCTCCAGGAGCTTGAAGGAGCTCATGTCTACCCCGGAGTACAGCTGGTAGTTGGCCTCCTTGATCACGTCCGCCGACTACCGGTCCATCAGGATGATTCGCCGGCTGTTGGTTTCTGAGACCACGGTGTCCACCACCTTCCACTGCTCAGTGCGCAGCGCAGGGTAGAAAATTTGGAGCACGCTGAGCATGAGCTTGATGTCTTGTGGGCCAATGATCCTCGTCTTCCAGGCCATCTTCACTGGCTTTGGAAGATCCTTGGCATCCACTATTTTAAGGTGCAGCCCGCCAATCTCCACCCCCCCGATTGCCGAGCTGAACCATGCGGAGGCCCCCCTCCCTTGGCAATTGATGTGGAGGGCGCCCCCCACTATGTTGCCGAGCATGATCCTGTACGAGGGATCCGGTATGCCCTTCATCAGTGCAAGAACTGCACTCTGAATGGCATACAGGTGCCCAGGCAGAATCTTGTCGGCAGGGTAGCTCACTGGGATAATGGCCATTCTCTCCGCAGCCACCGCCTCCGCATACGACCCTACCCTCGTCCTTTTGGGGGCGCTAGCTAACAGGGTAGAATCACCACTCGATCCCAGTGACCTTTTGTTTTGCCCTACATGGGCCGCGTTTGCAAATGTGACCGGTGCCACATTTGCGCCCGACTCTGCATGGAGTCGGGCTCTCGCACGAGCATTAAACCGCCGCTTCTGCCTCTGGGTCATGACGTACCCGCTTCCCGCCTGTGCAGCCTCACCCTGGGGTACCGGCATGCTTTGGCGTTCCGCGGGCGCGTCACAGACCTGAATGGGAAGTGGCTCGCTCTTGGGGATCGGCTCTGGTACACCTCTGCCGTCCACTTCTCCAGTACGTGGCGCAGCAGGTCTCCTTGCGGGTCCTTTCTGCGCGTGTCCCTTCTTCACCCCTTGGGGTAAAGTTGGGGCGGTACTTTTGAATTGGACAGCTCCGGTATGTCCTCCGCTGCCACCCCGACTAACAAATTTACCTACTTTACTGGGACCAGCTCCCGCATTTCTGCCAGAGGCAGTGTTGCGGCCCGCTGTGGCACCCAGTTTTGCGCTTTGCGCATAAGCCACCTCTGCTTTGGATCTGGCTTCGTCTCCCTTCCTCGTCGTTTTTGGTTTTAAATGATCCATTTAATCCACAAATAAGGCTTCATCGTACTGGCGCCCCACCCTCCTTGGAGCCCTCCTACTGGGGATGCTTTGACGCATCAGGGCTACCAGTCCGATATAGCGTCCCGACGTGCGCTGTCTGTGAGTCCGCACGGTGCCAACACCCTCGTCACCTCCACAGGCGACTCGGGTGCCGTGCTCCGCCGACTACAGACCCCATCACGCCCGAACGCTCGCCCGCGGCCATCTGACTGGACGCGACAGCCGATTGATCATGCCTGGCTAGGACATGACCGCCCGTGTGAGATGAATCCTGAGCCAAAGTGGCGTGTTGTCTTCCAGGGATAACGACTCCGACCCCTGTCGGACTCAGCCTACCAGGTCCTCGTTCTCCATCCGTACGGGTCCCCGCGCACGGCACAAACACGCGGGTGGCATTCTACCGCTAGCCATCCTTCTTGGTGGATGGCAAGCCCGCAGCGACATGCCACATCATCGCTTGCAGCTGACTATGTGGGAAAAGGCGGGATAGGGAGGGTTGGGATTTCTGGAGGCTCAGCTGGTTGTTTTCGTTCTACCTGTTACAGCGGTTGCACCAGGTAGTTAACAGGCAGTAACCACGGGAAGGAGAACAACCAGCTTTGCCTCGAGGATCGAGGCAACTGTGAGCTCCCCCCGAGGCCCTTTACCATGCTAACTACCGGGCAGGCAGTTAACATAGGGACAGACCCAATGCAAGATAGCGAACCGGTCGCAAATTCTGGCTTACATAGGACCCGCCCCCGCCCACAATATAGTAAGTTAGACTTCCAAGTACACTATCCTAGTAGTCACCGTCTTAAATGTTAAGTCATCAGCAATAGAGGTGGCAGGACGTTTAGTGTGTCGAGCAACTTATAAACGCTAATAAAATAAAAGAGGATAGGTACTTAAGTATACAATTTTCTTAAGTACGTCATAATCCTGTAAGATTGATTCATTACCAGTATCATTATAAATGAAATCGAAGTAAATAGAGCCAAGACAAGAATCCAAGGCACTGTTATATTCATTTCTCAGAAATCGGAGAGGAAGAAAGTGCGACTCGAACCGCCGGAGTGCGCAAAATAATCTTTTTATCCGGGTGTCACTCTTGACATCCGTGGATACTAACACAGAAATTGCATTATCCTGGTTCGAATCGATCTCACATTGAAATGAAAGGTGAATTGAAAGAACGGAATCTCTTGTGTTTGTTTATTTAAACAGAGTTACAGAGGTTACTGATCGGGCAAGTCATGGAAAATAATGTGCCCCGAATGAAGCGGGAAAAAGCGCTGGTGTCAACAAATATCAACATATTGGTTTAATATGTAGGCTACCTAATCGTGTATATCCCGTATTCAATCACATTCACACATTACATTAACGTGGCTATATTCATAATCATTTACACATAGCAACGCACTAAAACGTTCCTATACTCTCAAAGTTACCAAATTATTATTCACATCAAATCACACCCAGCAACACATCCTCCTGTTACTCCGATTACAGTTTATCGTCTTAGGTAACGAATAGCACACCAGTAAACACTCCATAGGGCTCTCTAACACCTAAACTATTTAGATAGGGCCCGTATCGAGTTAGGTCCACATCTCGGCAAATGTTATTACAACTGGTTCAACTTACCAAGTTTAACGGTATATTAACATTCATTGATTAGCATTTCGTGTTTGGTATAAATTTAACATAGTTAACGGTTTAAAATTTTATTAAAATATTTGATGATAAATGCGCTAATGTATGCTCAGAGTATACTCTGACACGGACAGAAAGATTATGAGTCGGATCATAGACTGTTTTTACTCTTTAAAAACGAGTATAGAAAAGATACCATGTCGGGGCAGTAGCGGAAAAATGCTGAATATTTGTCTATGTAAGTTTTACTTCCAAAGTCATTTTATTTCAAGCCATTCACAAGTTTTACATCAGTAAACATTATCTTCCATCAACAAAGATACACAAATAGTCCACAATCATTCAAATGTCATCACTGAAAAACTTCAGTCTTATTTCTCCGTGCCACGAACCGAATCCCTTTTTTATGGCACGCTCGGGATATTCGTAATTTACTTAAGTTTTGAACTTGCTGACTCTTAGCCCACTGACATATTTATAGCATTGTAAAGTAGAAATAGAGGGGACTCGGAAGTGGTGCAATAAAACACGGCGGAAAAATCTCTAGCGGGCTGTAGAAAGGTACAAGACATGCTTTAGATATATCAACTTGGAAAAAAATTACCTGCGTTAAACTGTAACACGTTCATTTGGTATATTTGAACGACACGTTATAATGATATTTGGCTTAAATATGAGGTCCGTGATACTTTTGTTTTTATTTGCCATCTCGATGGTGGTAAAGAGGCGTACCGCCGTAGACAAGTGGTCACCATATCCCATGGACGCTTGCAAAAACGTCAGGAGCATCAGTTGACCTTTTTAAAACCGGTTCCTTCTTCAAGAAAACCATACTGTAGACCCAGGAAATAACTGTAGGTTCCATTTGGGTTATGAGGTGAGAGTTCTAACTTTATGCATAATTATATTATTCATTTAATGACGCTCAGTGAATTTCATCGCGTCAATATCCTTTTTTGTACAACTTTTTTGTCCCATGTTCAGATCTTTTAAGGATTAAATTTCAAAAAACTTCCCTTGTAGGTACACTTTAGCGTCCTTTAAAGACCATGTATTGTGTTTCAAATTTCATCTCGTTATCTGCGGCTGTACGTTGTTTGGCAGAACCTTAATCACAGAACTGTTTTATATGCAAATATTCTTTGTCAAGATAGCGTTCTGCAGGGCCTTCTGTAAGTTTTGGACTTGGAATCGTAGTCGTTTTAAATAACCGCACCCTATTTGGGCTTCTTATTTATTCATTCAGCGGGCCGGCTGCTACCGCCGGACATGGTTTGTAATTTATCATGAAGCTTTTCATGCTGCTATACGAAAGGATATGCTCATTATAGGTGTATTTGATCTGAAATACAGCCTGGTATTTAAATTATTAGCAGCCTTAAATTTTCTCTGTATATGGACTTATTGATAATTTAGGTATCCGAATCATAAACCGAGTTAGGGTCCAAATTTATTTTGATCTAAGCTAGATGTGCTATACACATATAAGTGTCCTTCAAAGAAAAAATAGACCACAGTATCATAGTCCTTCAGGAAAAAGGAGTAATCTATAATGCGTCATAAACAAGAGTATATTTAACCAGCTTACCAGAATTTAGGTACACCATTGTCTTAATATGCCATAAACACTTACCACCAAATTTCATCAATCTTACGCAACCGTCATTAATTTGCGCTTTCAACATAATTGAGCGTGTTAAGGTTAAGGGAATCTACGGGGGACTAATCATTTATAACGCTAGACAAATTTATCTTCCAACAATGGGCTGATGTCAATAAATGATGAACAGGCTGTGACAATCTGTGGGCCGAGATAGAACGCAGGTGCTAAGGAAAGCAATACTTTCTGACGCCATAGTCGGAAACGTCGTCAAAATATTCGAGTTTTACCGCACATATGTCCTTTGGCATAAGTGAACCGGTTCTCCTTTCGTCGAGGACGTAACACGTGCCGGTAAATAATTGCTCTTTTACTGGTGCCAAATTTTCTTCGCTGAATATATAATTTGGTCTTGACACTTAGGGATGTTCAGGTACAAAGCTAAGTGAATTCGCTCTAGAAAAAGAATTTCTACTGTACATTATGTAATTTTGATCATATTAGTAGGTAGTGTAGGATAGAAGCAATTTACGAGCAAAATATGAACAATTTGTAAGACGACATATTATTTAATCAATTATTTCGATAAGTAGTAGTTCAGTACTTAGATAATGTACATAAGACTCAAAACACTCTTTCAAATTTGCTAAAGGAATGTTTGGCCAGGCATTGAACTTTATTTGGACAAACGCCATGGTATGTTGTGATCATACAGGTGGTAACAAAGCTTGAAGAGGGTGCGTGCCAAAATCCATTTTTAAATGGTTGAATAATTTACTATAATCTTCAACCGGCCAAGTGCGTAAACTCTACTAGTTCATTCAGACTATGTGGCTCAATGGTTACACAAAGATTGTCGTTATAGAAGCCATATTTGGTATAAAGTTCATAAATGGACGTAGTTTAGCAAAAAGGATCCAATCCACAAGACAGATTTATATGGAATTGCATACAAAACTGTGTTGTGCATTGGATCCTTTTCGCTAAACTACGTCCAAATGTATCTTATCAGTTTATTTTCTTATATTGTAAAATATACTGAACTGCTTTAGAATAAACTACCTCTCGAAAAGCTAGGGCTTCTTCAAAATGAGAGTACCTAAACAGCTGCTTCCAGGAGTTGCAGACCATGTAATAAACTTCTCTTAAGGTTAAATTTTTCATAACTTATAACGTAAAATTCTAAGAAGCGGGTATGTATATTGTTATAGGAAGAAATGGACTATAGAAACGCGTTTAAGAGCTTAGCTTAGCGCCTGGACAGTGTTTTTTTTTAAGACAGGCCTAATCGGGTTCTCTGGCGTGTCTAACGTATGTCAACTTTCAATGGTGACCCCTTCGTATCAGGTCAAGTTGTATCCCGCTAGCCAGATAGTGTACCGATTTCGGCTTAAATAACTTTATGAACTCTTAGCTGCCTGTGTTCGGTGGTGAGTGGGAGAGGGCAGTGCGCGTGAAAAAAACAGTCGATGCCGGCAAATTTTATTATGGACGGATGGGGTGGCGAAAATGGATCATTCAAAGCGAGCAGAGTTGACAAAACCCATGGCATGTTGTGACGGGCCTTACAGGTGGTATAACGGGGTGTGTGGGGCGCGGTGTCGTATCGAGCGGGAGGTTTTGCGCGCGCACGCCAGTGCACTGGGCGCCCGCCGCCCGACCGGCCGCCCCGACGCTCAGTGGATGCGAACCCAGCCAGCCGCCCGCGCGGCGGACCCGCCACACACATATCCCCCACATATCTGTTAACGGAAGCAGTGTCCCCAGGAACCGGTCTTCTGAAGACCGTATCACATAAACTAAAGTTCTACCAACTTTCGAGTGACAGTGACTTTATTTATTCTCGTGTTACATAGCGGAAACTAATATTTTGTTAACACATTATTTTTTATCGATTTGTGTTCTTATAAAGTGTTAAAGTAAAGGTATTTGGGTTAATAGCGGAATTTGGAAGGAAATAATCGGTCGATCCATTCACCTTTTTCCTTTGGAAAGTGGTAAACAAAGTTTGTATGCAATAGCTTGATGAGTCGGTTGACAAACTTGGTTGTATTGTGACACGTGATTTCTCGTGTTACTTATGTCCAAGCGTCAGTCGTAATTAGGTGGTCAATTACGTAACGTACGAAATTACGATTACTAGCGGTTACGATACGAGGTACGCCGGAAGTATTCAGAACACGCTCGCGTGTTACATCGTCTATACATAAATCATAAAGTTGTTTCGAACATTCATTAGCTATTTAATAGAGGATGAATATTTGACATACTTTTTATCATGAAAATTCAATAGATAAATAAATAATATGCAGTAGGTACCGATCTCGAATTAAGAATTAAATACTAAAATAAATGTATTGTTATAATTTTTTTCTATAACTCATATTACCTATCACGTGTGCGTTTAATAAGAAATGCGTAATTAACTAGATTATCCTACTACAGCGTAGTTCAGAGAGAGAAAAGCAATTGGCAGGAAATCCGGCGCATTTCGTGATCAAGCGATTCGCAACAGTAGGTACAATATGAACGCTGACCATTTTGGTTATAAACTTAACAATATGACAAAAATTTGCAAGTGTGAAATTTTGCCCGTTACTGTGGCCGGTCAATCAAGTTTGGCTTACGACAAAGTTGTTATCAATGACTTCGATTACATCATTTCGCGCAGTAAACTTGCCTTAACCTAACTGTAATATAAAATAAACTCAACTGCTATATCTCTCTCAATCCGCCGTTTTATAGAACATTAAGCACTAAACAGTCGAGTGATAAAGTATCTAATTACGTCACATCGATAGCCTATAATTCTCGTAGCACACGTAGACCCTGACGTAGTACTAGCTACGAGCTCCGAAGCGAATATGCGCTACGCGTACGTAATAATATGGATATACAATATAAGTATAAAATCAATTTTCTTATGTCACGACTTAAAATTCTTTGTCATTTTTTTAACTGGGCCGGATATACCTGATATTAACAACAGGTCTGAGATGGCAAGTTTTGACGTCATATATGGCCAATAACTTGGCTTACTAAAGTGCAGTTCAATAACTGATTAGCAGAGTGCAATTTTATACAATTGCACGTGTTAAAGTCGTAGAACCGTGCATTCAATATTTCTCTCTTGCATATAAAGAGATTAGAAAGATTAGAGCCAGGGCATTGCAAGCAGTATCAATATAGTATAACAGAAATTATGCTCGGGATATTCAAACGTCTTTTCAACAACGTTCAACTTATGTAACAGGTTCGTTGATTTTCTAATAGGAATTCAGTGAAAATATCTTAAGCGCTGATAGAGTTACAAAGAATTTCTTTTTTTTTAAGAAAATTATCAACTTTACTCTCAACTCTTTAGATATTCGTGTCTTTTATGTGATGGTAAATGAAATTTCATGTTACTACAGTAGAATTTAAATCAGATTTCACCTTAATCGAAGGGCAATATAGGCTTTAATATCACTACTCGTATAAGTTTGAGTTGTGAAAAAAGCGGTGATTGTAGCAGCGCGATTCTCCGAACGTTTTGACCGCGCGGTTCGAAAATCATTGTTGTCCGACGAGTAGGTGTTTACTACACTAGAAGCACTAATCGTGACAATTTCGATAAAAGTAGACTGAGCCTTGGGATTCTCTTTCGGTTTCATGAAAAGTTAACTCTAAGCGTCGTCTTTTTGAAGAATATTTACTGAGAGACGACAATTACCAAAATAAAACGCCGTAAAAACGCTAAATATTGGCTCAGCAATATTTTAAACCTTTGTCATCCCTTAGTTTTTGTTATTTCCCAACTGACCTAAAACGTCGTATAATGTGGAATTTCGTCTGTTTCATCTCACATCACAATTTATACGACATCACGTATACCCCAGTTACGTGTTGTCTGGCAATACAAAGGGCCAAGAGGCCTGATATTATGGGTAGCATACAATGAACTCAATGGTTTAGAATTCGGGACGATAACGTATTTAAAATACGTAAAACTTTCTGAACCATTCATAACAAAACCCTGATTAGGAACTCTCAGATCGTATAAATACTTTTTTTGTGCTTGATATGGGCTATGACAAGGCTAGTTGTTATCCCGTATTTTCCTGTGTATTTTCCTAATTTTTAATACCATTAGGTTGAATCCCAAATTGGTTTTAGACAATTAATTTCAAATTTCATTTTGCTTTAAATACTGGCGTATCATTTCAATTTCACCTTCGTATCGTTATAGATTCACTGCTTCTCTCTTTTGGTTTTGCGCAGAGCAAATATCTATCTATGAAATAAAACAGATTTAAACCAAAATTGATCTTATTAAATTAAATTATCAAGACTTTTTTTTTATTCGTATGGGAAACCGAATAGCTCCAATCACTTTACGGCATGAGTCACTAAAGTGTATGCGGACTCTTAAGCAAGGATCGTACATTCACCTTACTTTGAGAGGCTTCCTCGAGAACTTTCCTTAGCGAAGATAAATATTGCAGTTATACTAGAAGTAAACTGCGCGTAGATTTGCTATTTTTAAATGTACAATTTTACTTCCCGTCTCCTTGGAAGTTTATATTTTAATATTTCTCTTTTCTTCTCTTCATAGAATGCTATTATTTTACATTGTAAAATAAAATTTAGTCAACAATTTTCTACAATAGCCTCCTAAGGTCCAGATCGCTTTTGGTGTTTTTGAACTTGGAACCTTATTTCATAATATAAGAGTTGAAAAAAAAAGTTGAAGGAAAATCCCACTTCCTGGCCTAGGGGACGACGTACAATTTTTTACTTACCACGGGAGGTAATAAAGAAAGCCTCAGATCGCATATTTATCGCCCTTGCCTTCGGCTCGGGCGTCAAATACCTGCGATCTGAGACTATCTTTGTTTTACCTTCCTAGGTAAGTAATGTCCCATTTTTCTGCAACAAACTTATGCAACTTTGTTGTAACTAAATATTTTGAAAAGTATTTAAACTGATTCGAGAGAGATTGAGGGAGATATTTATTTTAAATATACAACACCACCACAATTGCGTGACTAATTAAGTAGGAGATCAATATTTGCTCAGCAATAACCACGGTTTATAAAATAGAGTCAATTCCATGATTCCATTCATCAGTTTTCACGACTCGTATCACACACAGAATGTCAATGTCATTTCTACAGAACCCCATAATACAACTGCATGTTTATGGTACGAAGTATACACCGTGGGCCCGTATAACCCGACCAACTTTAACCATAGATTCTAACAACTATTAGAAGTAAAAAAAGTTATGTGACGTATAGTCGATTAACGCTTACTTACTTGCCGAGATATTCATAATTTTTAAAATAAAAACTCCCAAGTGTGTAAACAAGCCCTAATAAATGTGACTAAGATACTCTTACTGATTTTTTAAAATCCTTTAACTAAACAGCAATTAACCTTCGCAGTATTAGATGGTAAGCGATTAGGGCCGATACAGACGGACTGCAACCGCCGACACGCCGTCGGCGTGCAGTTGTAATGCAGTTCCCATACAAATCGTAGGGAGTTGCAGTTGGGTTGGAGTCCGTCTGTATCGGCCCTTACAAAGCCAAAATATTGACCTTTCGTTTCCATTTTAGCTTTTTTTCCTTTTTAATAACTTTTCCTCCAGTAAGGACATGTTTATAACGAGGGACTGAATTTATTGATTTGTTTTGTTCCATAAGACAATTAATGTAAAATGACAATATAGTAGGTCTGATATATAAGATCTTGTGGCTCCTTGCTTTTATGCTACTAGTAAAATCATTCAAAAAAATTGCTGTTCAATAAATTTAAATAAAACTGCAAAGTGGAATAACAAACGCAAAGCAAATACGAAAATATAACGATGTTAACCTGAAAAAATGCGTTCACTATTCTCATTCATACGTGTTAGCAAACTATTCACGTGATGTGAAATTGCGACGAACTAGACCATTTGATCGCCATTAAAAAAATTGAACATCGAGCTAATGTAATGTTTTTCTAGTCTACTTTAGCATTTATGTTTTCGATAGAAGTGGTGTCATTGATGAAACTGGAGTCCATTATACACGCTGTAGATCATCATCATCATCAGCCCATATACGTCCCACTGTTGGGCACAGGCCTAAACTCTCATAGACCAGTGATCAGTGATTTGGCTTTAGTGCCCACACTGGCTCAGTGTGACTTGGGGACTTCATATACACCTTTGAATATCTTCGCGGATGTATCTGTATACATCGTATATGGGTATATGGGTTTCCTCACAATGTTTTTCCGTAAGCGAAAACCGAATAGTAAATATCAAATCACATTTTGTACATAATAACGTTCACGTGAAGGATTGTGTGGAATAGTACATTACACAACTAGGGTGGTAATACAAAGAAAGGCCGAGATCGCAGAAGTTTGCGGCCCGAGCTGCAAGCGAGGGACGTAAATATGCGATTGAGGGCTTTCTTTATTACCTCCCGTGTTGTGTACATCATTTTATGTCTACACTTGGCCAGAAAGCGGCTTTTTCCGTACGCGCAGCGTGCGGAAAAAGCCACTTTATGACCAGGTGTGGCATAAAGGTATACCTATTTATTATTTAAATAGTGTCAGACTCTTTTACTACGTTGTTAAATACGATTATTCAAATAACTTAATCTATAACAAGGTCCCACAATACGGTTACCGGAATAGAGGCAGACCATAAAAAAATAACAATATAATACACAACCAAAGCAAATTGATATAATTGCCTGGCCCGAGTCCAAGCTGCCGCCAACCACTTGATGATTTAAGTCAAAGTCGATATATGCCTTCACTCATCATTGTCATCATAAATTCACGAAAATAATTTCAATGATTTTAATGGGCTTAATGCCTGATAATAAACATTTTCATTTCAATGACCTGTGATATGTGTCTTCTGCCTTTGAACATTATCTTCGATTTTAAGTTTTTTTGCAAATATTTTGTCGGTTCAGAATTTATTAAATCTGTAGAAACACAGTTATATAAGTTGCATTCCATCACGTCCAAAGCCGCATGGTCCTAAGCGAGTCGTCGTCGCGGCGGCACCAAGAGATTCTGCCTACTTTATGTCCTTTGGTTACATTGGCCCGCTCATTCCCAAAATACCGCTTTCCTAAAATACCAGATTCTCGATATATCAGATTCTCCGTATACCAGATTCCCAAAATCAAACAAAATCATTTAGATTCTTGAGTAACTTACGATTTTATAATCTAGTGTGATGCGAATGTTGTTAGACAAAAATCTGATAAATCGAAATATACCAGATGGTATTTTGAAAAATTTGGTATTTTAGGAATACGAATACGGTATTTTGGGTATGAGCGGCATTGGCCGTAGGTTTTGTAATTTTGTAGGTTAGCTCATATAGAACATATTTAAGCAGTTAGGAACAATCCATTATACCATTATTATCAGATTTTTAAATCTAATAATAATATTGACGGCAACTGAAGTTTACGGCGTGCGAAATAGGTCGCCGCCACTTCTTTTTACTTTACTTACGCCACACTTTTTCCTTCTACCTCAATATATTTCTGTGTCATACATAGTCAATAATAAAAAAAACCGTAAGAAACCTACTATGTAGACTTGGTTGCGTAAAATTGTGCCTATGTTAGGCATCAGAAACGTCTAATATTTTTCATAAAACTCTATGGCAGTGTTTTACGAAGGTTTCTAAGCAATTTGCTTGTCAAAGTTTTTTTTAGAAGCGCCCTTACCCTAACCCTTGTACATTCATCACGACCTCGCGCGTTATAAAAAAGATAAACGTGCTAAGGAAATTGCCGCTGTAATTTGTAGGCTTTAGGTAGGTAGGTATGTGCTAGTTTTACAACCTTTTGTCCTAGTCAATTACTTCTATTTCATCTTATCCATATTTCTGTATTTTATCTGGAGTTTTGATATGAGTATCTCACTTTACTTGACCGCAGCAAAGTGTATATTTACCAACATCAAAATATCTGTTTTTTTTATTCAGGCTCACAATTTCTGCATGATCAAACTTTGTCAAAATAAATTCTTACCGTATTTAGTTCACATACTTCTAATATTTATAAATTTGTTTTAAAGGCTCTATAATAAATTACCTACTCTGTTTTGCGTCGGTCTACGCTATTTTCACTCCCAACGCAAAAAAAAATATTTGAACTCTATGTATGTGTGTCTATAACGGTTGTATTAATTTCTGTATACGGTTTATGTGTACGGTTATATGGTTTAGTTAGCCATTTGGATAGCTGCCTAGCCTTTTCATTAAACACACTCCTTATTTTAGGCCAGGTTTGTTAGGCAGCTTATATCCCTCAGAGCAGAAATAGAAGCCCCAGCGCAGCGGGGCCTCGTCGACCTACATGGGTCATATTTTAGTGAAAATGCTAGGCAGTTAACCAAATAACTAACTAAACCAGTTGGCTGCGACATATATAAGGTGCTAACTTATTAGTTGCAGATATTGTTACAGCTGATAGTACTCGCTTCCTGGAGGATATTTAAGTATGAAACATTATAGCTTTTACGATGTTTTTTGGAGAAAACTGAAAAACTAATTTACTACGTAAAAACACCCTGTTAATGTGATTATTAAATCAAAACTCATTGAATAGATTCTAGTACCTCTTTTACCTAACACTTAACTGTAACTGGCCACTTCACGCCGATAAATCAAATACTTGATCGTCAATGTCATGTCATTTGCCGTCTAATTGTGTCGTTTTCAACCAATTGTAGACATGAATGACATGCCAGTAGGCTTATGATTTATGATGCTACGCTTTGTCGCGCGATAAATAAATGATAAAGCATCCGTCACTCTCACACACTATTTGTCAAAACGTGACGGATGCTTTATCATTTATTTATCGCGCGACAAGGCGTAGCATCATAAGCCTCAGATAGTGTTGAACGTCTTGTCAGTTAAATGCACATGGTGATTTTTTTTACACGAAGTTATAATAAAAATTTTGTTCGGTAAATGAAAACAAAAAATATATATGAAAAGATTTCTTAATTTCTATTTAAAGTTAGTTGTCTTAAAGTAAATTATCATGTGTTAAAATATCTGTAACTAATAAATTAACACCTTATATATGACGTCGCGAGAACAATAGGCTACTTGATGACAGTTCAAATTAGCTTCTTTCTATGAAGTGTCAAAACGTTCCGAAAGTATGCAGTTTAGTATGAAATACTATCTTGTGACGTCATGCTCAAGTTGCTCAACATGGTGCTTTATTTTAGTTTTCGTCATTGTAAAATCGTGGATGGCACGAAAATAAGTTTGAATGATTTTATCTGGGCTGTTTTGGAAGCGTAATTTGCTGGTTAGAGTTAATGAATTTATTTTGATTGTTGTCAAATACCCTATTATATTAATAAAATATTTCATTCCAGTATTTAATAGATCGTATTATTTCAAAGCGCGCGCGAAAGGCTAACTATTGGCTCCTACTGTTTTAATTGTGATTTACTGATCATTACCCTAATTATCAGTGCATTAATCCAATAACCGCTAAACCAGTGGCTTTGCAAGTGGTTAGAAGTTGTTTATTCCGAGTTACCTAAAAACCTAACCCAGGGTACTGCCGGCAAGCTACTTGTGGTAAGGATTGGAGAGAGAGCAACCTCCTGACTATGCGCGCCATGTGCAGAAGAACCGCCTTCTGTATCTGGCCCTTGATCCAGTTGACCCAGCCATGTAGCGAGTGTCTTGAGATGGTGATCGAGACTCTTTAACGATTGTATTAATATTATTGTGTAAGGCAACATTTTGATACATTATTTGTAGATAAATTAGATACGAAACCTTTATGAGAAATTTGAATTTTTTCATCAAATTTCGTCTAATTCATTTATTACCAGCCTGCACTGTACTCCGGATATCTCGCCCTACGGATCCCTCATCTACATTTTCCGTAATTTTCAAGAAAATAAAAGCCTGTAATTTTGAAGATAACATATATTTTCCGACTCGGAAATAATAAAAGGCTCCCGAGGGTGAAACGCCAATTCCCTGCGACCTCCAACAGGAAATCTATTAAGTCACAATATTCCGCATTAGTCGCGTAATGAGAACATTCTTGCTAATTTACGGAAGACTCAAGTGAAATTGCCTTAAGTATGGTATTAAGAATAGCAATAATATATATAATTATGCCTTTTGTAAGTAGTAATTGTTTTGGATTGAATTATCGTGAACGTGCTAGAGAAACGAGTGATTCTCATTTAACCTCTTAACTAGATGTAGGAAATGATTAACCGTGCCAATTATTTCTAAATGACACAAACTTTTTCTTCACATAATACGTTGTGTTTATTGGATACAAGTAAAATTCGTATGGTCGCCATTTCCAACTGCCTGTATCTACCTTATGAATTCGTTTATTAGCAATGGAGTTAATATGACTTCATCTTTTATTTTTTCAATTTACTCCTATATAGCTCTTTATTGCCAATTTCCTTGTATGCACGGGTTGGTAGACGTACCGCAATACATTCATCGTACGTTATACCGCCACCCCTATTTTATTTTCCAATACTTACGCGAACTCCTCTCTGGAATCCGTCTATCACAGATATAACTATAGCGGATGCAAATTAAACTTAAATTATAAAATCAACTATTACGTT
Organism: Eudemis profundana; assembly: GCA_947034925.1. NCBI lineage: Eukaryota > Metazoa > Arthropoda > Insecta > Lepidoptera > Tortricidae > Eudemis > Eudemis profundana. Next base: position 9,543,317 of record OX344809.1, on the reverse strand, counting down.
ACCCTCTCATCAGAAATCAGGTGAGCGGTGGAGATTATCATAAAAGTAATTAGTGGCTGGCAATTTTAAAGTTTCGTCGAAAAGTCCTTGATGGAAGCCGATCTGTTCTCGAACGGATATAACATCAGACTGACGCTAATGGATGGGGTTGCGACGGATCAGAACCTAGTAATTGCCGAATAAAGCTCTGCTTAATTATCTTTCGTCCGATTTCTGAGCCTGGCTTAGTCGGTGTATTTAAAAATAAAAGCTGCCTAAGCTAAAACGAAGTTATAAATTGGTGAGTTTGGGCTAGTTTGGAGTCTTTAATTGTTTTTTTTTTATATTTGACTTAAAACGACAATCAACTCAACTCAGTTTTTAGGTTTCCGTACCGCAAAAGGAAAAAACGGAAGCTTATAGGATCACTTTGTTGTCCGTTTGCTTGTATGTCCGTCTCTCAAAACCCTTTATCTCAAGAACATGTGGAGGTATCGAGTTGCAAATAAAACTGTAAACTTATTTTACGGTCCCTTGAAGGTGTGAAAAAATCAAACTTCTTAATTAACGTGAAAGAAAAAACGGCCGTTTATGCCGCAAAAAACGTAAATTTTGACACTCTCAAGGAAATCTAAAATTGAAAGGGTACTACTTTCCGTTGACCTAGAACTATGAAATACTACAAGTACTTATAAAGAAAAATCTGAAAACTATTTTTTTCTAATTAAATGATTAAATAAATTACTTTACCTACTAAGGGAATCAAAATTTATAGGGTTCTTTAATATACAGATTTGTACGGAACCCTCGGTAGATGAGTCCAACTCGCACTTGTCCGGTTTTTTTAAGTTCAGATTGCATTCATATCTCATATTTATTTACGAGATTTTATAAATGTGTCCTGCATATTGGTAGTTACTTAAGCCGATTTTAGAATGTTGTTTTCTTCACGTTTCTGACAGGTAAGTTTCTTATGAAGGCAAATAGTAATATTTAATGGATATTTCATGTAACTATATCGAGCACACCTCTAATTTGCAAGTCTCTGTGCTAATTCAAGCTACAGACGTAGCCTTTCAATGATTAAAAATGTAAAACCCAAGCGAGATTTCGCTTCACCATTACATTTGCTCAAAGTGCGTTGCCGAGTTTTGGTGTCACGCAGACGAGATCCCAAGAGGGGCCCGGGGCCTCGGGGCTTGGGGGCCTAGGGATGGCCCCCTGTCCCCCTATCGCTTGATTGATGATCGATTGCCCGAATTCTCGTATAATTAATGCCCCGGCCCCAACTGCAGACAATTATAAGCCCTATTATTAATCTGACCAATTGTCGCACTGACAATGCATGGATTGATGCAGTGTGGATGTGTAGAGTAGTCATTACTATTGTTTACCTGTGTATTATATCACGACAGTTAAACTAAGTACTTATTTGCATTAGTTTTGAACACTAAATATGGTATTGACCTGTAATTTAAGTAAAACATTAAGACAGTTGCTAATGTGACAAACTTAAACCACACTTCTGACTGGCTACACATTGTTCTTTCTGCAGATATTTATGGAACAAAGTTTGGTCTCAAATACATGATTATGTTGTCAAGTGACGTAATTTACAAATTTTTGTCTACTCTACTCACACTCACACCTGTATTTGGGTTATTCTTCAGAAATATGTCTGCAACTTCTTCCTCTGTCTCCATACATTTAGTATACAAAAGGGCCAGAGAAATAAGGTGACTGCAGACATATTTCTGAAGAATAACCCATTTATTAAAATTGTCGATAATACAAAAAACATCATTAGGTTCTGTAACTGATTTAGAGAAGTTCTATGTTGCTTACATTTAAACTAACCCTTGTAATTCTAAGAACACTATCTCGCTTATTCTTTGAGTACCTAATGAGCTAGTTGCAGTAATTACAAATCCAAAAGCAGCAAACAAGTATAGTACGCTACTATTGTACGAACATAAGCTGATTTATTTTCCTTAAGGCTGCCTCGCAACAGGAATGTGTATTGGGCGGCCTCGGAGGAAGCTATGCGTGCTATGCCGAACTTTGTGATGGCGTACAACATTCTAGCTCCGGTTGTAGTGCTTAACATACAAGAGACATATATCATATAACGTAACAGTTCAAATTTCAGTCATTAAACACCTCATTTAGTATGACTATGAAGGTAATATTTTTAAACCAAATTCAATTTACAGTGTCTGTATTTTTCATATTGCTACACACATTTGTTTTAAATAGCTTACATCCCCCTCATAATAAATAAAATAAATAAAAATCATTATTCCTTATCTTAAAAGTATTTAGTAAGAGTGAACTAATTAGGTAAACTTAGAAAAATGGACTTAAAAAGTAACAAATTACCAAGAGTTTTTACATAGTCAGAATCAGGGAGTAAGATCCGCACAGCCATTTACAGTGTGTTACAATGTTTAAGACCATTATATAGTTTCGCCGATTGTGCTGTTTTTTGCCTTGTAGCAAATAATACTAGAAAAAAAGGCTTAAAGAACACTCCTACACATGTCGACCTAGTCTGAAGCTAAGTAGTACTTATTTAATAATAATAAATATTGAACAGATAAAAACATATTCAAAGCAGTAACATATAGATACTCGTGTTCATCTCATAAATTGATATTTGATATTACCAGGATTAAAACACAAAAGCTTCCAACTGACTTACAAGATTAATTAAAGGCTTGAGTTTTATAAAAAAAAACGAACAAAAACGAGTCAGGTTTGCACACGAAGGGTTCCGTACCACCGGCACCACACAAAAAACCAGGTTTCTTGTAACCTCTGTAACTGTTTTATTTTTTTATTTTCTCTCGTTTTTATTGTTTGTTGTTATACTGGCAATAAAAACACATATTTTGTGTACATTCAAGTCTCTACCTATTACAGTTCAAAATATACAGTCCTGTGGCAGACGGACAACGGAGTTTTAGTAATAGGATTCCGTTGGCACCCTTTGGTTACGGAACCCTAAAAATATTAATCACATGAACAGAAACAACATATTCAGTATAAAATTGTAAACCTGCTTCAGCGGCCCGGTCTCAAGGGTCCTAAAATAACAAGTTCTTGTACTCGTTTAGCCATATTTTCAGAAGCGAAAACACGTTGTTTACTCGTAGCAGCTCTGATAAAACTTTATATGTTGTATAAAGAGATATATTTTAGCCCTCATTTAACACTGACATTATTATTTCATCGCATTCGCCTCGCTTGCTGAATTGTGAAAGGAATCAAGCAATATTTGACATAAACACACTGACACGCTTCTTTTTGATGTTTGAAATGAATAAAGAAACATATCCTTAAAGTACAGGTGACATGACACCAGATCGTAAAAAATCACTAAGTTAGGGATGTGAAGGTAATGTTCATATCATAAAGTCCGCCAACAAATAAACCTTGACTACTTAACTATGCAGCCTAATAATTAGGCAACACACAAAATAATACACAGCACAAGCAATACATGCAAAATACGATTATAATCACAAGATCGATACATAAAGATCCAGAAATTTCTCCAGATTATTACTAACATATATTTAATACCATGGGTACCACCGGGTCGCACGGGTGCAATGCCGATACTAAATGCATAAATTATACATATAAACCTTCCTCTTGAATCACTTTATCTATTAAAAAAAATCGCATCAAAATCCGTTGCGTAATTTTAAAGATCTACGCATACATAGGGACAGACAGCGGAAAGCGACTTTGTTTTATACTATGTAGTGATTTTTATTGCAGCATTACCACGATTTGCATATACTCAGGCATAAACTAAGCAAGCATTCCTCACAAATTAATAGCCGCGTGTACATATTATTATGCTTGCAACGCATGCTCGCCGCATACTCTAATTGGAACACGAATTACTGCTGCAGATCTACTTACTGCGAACATTTGTTCCTATGTGCCAACTTCGCGCATTGGAATGCACAATTTTTCGTTTAAATACTACAGCAATATATTGCACATGAAATGGAAAAAATATAGTGTAATTTTATTGAAAAAAGGAAAACCATAGATGGTTTTATTTTTAAAAAGCTTTAAATGAATGTTTAAACAATGTAATTATACCTAACAATTATTTATAACACACGAAACGGAAACAATAAAATTATCCGCTTGCAATGATACTACATCACCTAATGTAACTTCTAAATATACTATTACAAAATTAAATATAACATTCTTATTATTTGGTATTCTCAAGTGCTTAAACTTGACTTATATTTAAATATAAATACATAAATGTAAATATTGTGTAAATAATCCCAAACTAAGCAATGCTTGTAATATGGGCATTAGACGACGATGTACATACTTATATAGATATAAATATATGCTTAAATAGAAAGAAAACATCCAAGACTCGGGAACAAATAGTCGTGCTCATCACATAAATATTTACTTATACCCGGATTTTAACTCGGGATCTCTAGCTTCGTAGGCGGTGTCACTGCCACTAAGGCTAAACGTGTCGTTTAACTGTTAATAATCGCGATTACTTATCAAAATACGATAAACTATAAGAGGCAAAATATCACAACCACAACGTCTACACTAGAAGCGATATCCCTCTAAGCACGAAATGTGGGCCCTGCCAAAAATCAAATAAAATGTAAGATGAACGATGTTTTAGGTTTATACCCGTCTTAAATCTGATTTAAGCAAATTATCCCTCAGTTTTCAAATGATCGGAAAAAGGTTTCAGCGTCCCAGAGCTTGTTTGAATACTCATTTCAGTCCAGCTTGATACTGAAGGTTGCTTATCAAACTAATTTCAACTGACATCAACATTGGTTGTTAACTTTTCAGTGTTCATGTATGCCTACAAGTCAATATAGGTACCTATAGATTTTTACAGTAGTATTTGAGCCCTTTAAAGAGTAATCTTTTAAAGAGCATCTTCTATCGTCTATATAACGGGGAATGCTCCGAGGAATTGTTCGGATTAATCCCTGCCGCATCTTTCCGCCATCGTTCTACGCGACAATATTACCATCCTCACCACTTAGATGGTTGGCAGTCCACAACTGTGCGTTTTGCTAGAAACTTCCTGCCTCGCACGACTGAACTGTGGAATAAATTGTCGCCTGCAGTGTTTCCGGACCGATTCGACCTTCAAACCTTCAAGAAAAGAGCGTACTCCCACCTGAAAGGCCGGCAACGCACCTGTGACTCTTTTGGTGTTGCAGGTGTCTATGGGCGACGGTGATTGCTTACCATCAGGCGACCCGTCTGCTCGTTTGCCCCCTGTTTCATAAAAAAAAAGTAATCTTATTTAATGGTAGTTTTATACGAGTATTTACACGGAGATCGGTCAGTTTGTGGGTTTAAGCTAACTTAATAGTACAGTAGTCCAGTTTTCGTCCTCAACCAAAACGGTTATCTATTCAAGATATAAAAGATACACGGTGATTCCACGATAGAGTTGTTTCTTGAATAATCTTGGAATAAGGCTTCTAGACTGGGCATGTACTCACTTAATACCAAGTAACATACAACCGTCTCACTCTTACATGTATAAATCCTTTGATTACGGCAACGTGTTAGAGCAAGCCAGAAAGTCGTTAGCAATAAAATCGCTGATTCAGTGCCAACCACGTCTATGGACGCGGGCGCTATCTGGGAATGGTTGTTTTTGTTTCACCCTCATTAACGGGCACGGATTGCGCTCAGCACAATGGCACGTTTGCAGACCTGCTTAGGCAAAAGGGCGTAACTTGGATGTGGCCAAGAGTGGCTTCAATTCGCGTCTAAAGGGTTACGTGCATCTGAATTCAGTATGTTCTTATAAATCCTAAAATACATTAAAAACTATTTATGCCACACCTGGCCATAAAGTGACTTTTTTCGCGCGCTATGCGTACGGAAAAAGCCGCTTTCTGGCCAAGTGTCGACATAAAATGATGTACACAACACTCGCTTGCAGCTCGGGTCGCAAACTTCTGCGATCTCGGCCTTTCTTTGTATTACCACTCTAGTTATGTAATGTACTATTCTGTAACTTCCCAATAAAATTTACTAGCTTAAATAACTTATTATTCTTATTTTCTGTACATCGATAATGTGAAATTCCTTGTTTACATGTATGAATATACATTAATTCACATAAAATACAAGAGGATACAATACAATACAATCATACTTTATTGCACACCAAAAGATAAATGTGAACTTATACAAAAACCGGTGGTAAACAATAGGCGGTCTTATCGCTAAACAGCGATCTCTTCCAGACAACCTTTGGGTAGTGGGTTTTGGGTTGTAGGTTTGAGGGTATAATGGATATGTACAAAATTAAACTACTTAAATCTAACTTAGACAATTACTCATGTTTTAGGTTCACTCAATCCATTTGTAGACTCCATCATTGCTTACATTCAGGCGTGAAGAATCCATGATTGTTGTCAGGTTCCTGTTTCTTACCATTCCCATGAGAAACGAAATTCCGCGAGTTGGCTATAGTTTAAAGGCGTATCAATGAGTGATTCTACAAGTTTGTCTTTTAGATATACGGAACTTCTTTTTTAGGATTCCGTACCCAATCCATCCAGGGTGCCATCAGAACTCTATTACTAAGCCTCCGCTGTCGTCTGTTCGTCTGTCCGTCGGTCACAGGGCTCTCTATCTTTCGAACCGTAATAGGTAGAAACTTGAATTTTTCACATAATGTGTATTTCTATTGCTGCTATAACAACAAATAATAAAAACAAAGGAAAATTAAAAATAAAAGGGGAGATACAAGAAATGTGATTTTCCGTTTTATTTTTCTATTTTGATAACGGTAATAGATGCGTGATATGTTCATAGAATATTTATTTCTTATGCCGCTAATAATAATAAATACTTAGAACATTATAAAGTGAAAAATAAAAAGGGGTCCCCATACAAGAAACGTGTTTTTGGCGTCTATTTCTTGACTAACTCACACTTGGCCGGTTTTTAATGCTTATACAGACAGGAGAGCATGGTGGAAGGTAGCCGCAGCTGAACCTTAGCACGATGGGATTAAAACATTGGCGTGCTAGGGCACTCGAACCAAGGTTAGTGTACCTACCTAGCTGAAACCGGTCAGTATAGTGGTCTCGTAAGTTGTCCTAACTAAATTGCAAGTTGTATATTGAGGGGAGATGTACGGAACTCTAAAAATCATGTCGTTTACGTCGTTCTGTGTAAAGAGGGCAGAACCGCCCGGGGCGCCAGCTAACGAGTTCTGACTGAATGTGGACCAATCCGAATCGCTCTTATTTCTGCCCCCATTGTGGCTGAGAGGGTTTGAGGAATTAATATGTCTTCGGGTTTAACAGTGATATCTTCATTTTACTTTATAAATTAATTTAGTATTTTACGGTCTTGCTCAAGAGAGGCGAGATTTGAATGAGGGCTATTGAACAAGGTTTTAAACTCACCAAATGGCGCTTTATTTCAAGGACCTGAAGGTCTTCTTTGTCTATAAAAGTTACCATGTAAAATGATTTGTCAAAATGCGTTTTTCACCATAGCGCTGTCTTGGTGACAAAAAACTATACCTAAAGTAAACGCCATAATTAGGCGAACTAGTTTGACACATATGTTGCCTGGCTCACAATAAATTTAATAGTCAGCAAATATCGATAAAATGAAGATTATTATGTAGCGTTAACGCCAATAACATAGAAATAGTACATTGTGCACCGAGGGTAGTAAGAAGGGATTTACTAACGAGAGTCTATTAGGAGCCCGACGCCGTAGGCGGAGGGCTTTTAATGGCTCGAGTTTGTAATCCCCTTACTGCCCGTGGTACACACAATGTTTTTCATCACATTTGCGAGGAAAATAAAATAAGACAAAAATAAAATTATTTACTGTCAACTTTTTCATATAGTCTTCCACAGATAATGCTCAGAACTGCGTTTAGTTTTCAAACTTGACAGGCAGTACCGCCAGATTGTACCGATTTTCAAAATAAAATTTTTAACTAAATTATTTTAATTGCATCAAAATAATTGCAAAAAATACTGAAATAATAGTTAAACATACCATATAATTTTTGTATACACTAAAATTAGTTTTGTAGCCAAGTTCTGAAGATGTGAAATAAGACTTGGCTGATAAGAATCCTCCTTAGTCTGAAATGACGTACGGGTAGGTTCTATATTTTAAAACTAAACTCATAACTCCCTCGGGAGTTATAGATTTTCATACAGTTTTTCTTCCCGTGGGAGTTATAGATTTTTATAACCCACGGGAGGTAAAACAGCTCGAGCTGGTCTATAAGCCCGCGTGTTAAACACCCTTTACGAGCAAGTGTGATGAAAATACATTTATTTGCAATTTGCCTTTATTTAGCGGCCAATATTGTTTCTCGAAACAGAAATTCTTCGGAGCGTTTCGCTTAGGTCCACGGGAATTGTAGGTAATTATGCAACAAATAACTAAACAAAGCGAGAGTGAAAAACACATTCAGCTGCATTTTTAGTTCCATTTTCGATCATATAAAAATACAAATCGACCAATGCACATTTCTTTTTTTTTAATTCGGCTTACGCAAAAAAAAATCATTTTTTAACATGACAAAAATACTTCCATGAAATTATAGTTCATACAAATTAAATGTCCCGAGAGCGTGCCGATAATAGGTCTAGTTGTGCTACTTGTCGTTCACATAATGCATTATGTATGAAGTCAACATAATGACAATGTCGACCCGATCAAATAAACACCGACCCAGTTCTTTGTGATAAAATTACACTCTATTTTTGATTGGAGACGCCGCTGGGCCGTGACTGGACAGAAAATTTGAGGAGTGGTTATAACCTTTTACCGTATAAATTCGAGAATCTGGGGGCACGGCAGGGCCCCCGCCAAGTCGAGCAAAACAAAGGCACGGCCGTACCATCCTTTTCTCGAAGCCATTCAGGCCACTTTCAACCTCCTGTAATCTTGTGCTGCCTAAAGCTAGAACCCTAAAATTCAGCGATATATAGGGCACAATAAGACTTAAGTACATTCTCAATAACATTCAATTTGAACGTGTAGTTTAAGAACTATTGCACGTCAAAGTTCCTTAGTTTTGTCGCTGACTGACTGACTGACTCACTGATTCACTGACTAATCATCATAATTCTGAGGTACTTCTACCAAAAACAATACATGTAAAAAGATGCAAGTCTCGCAACGCAGTTCTTTTACAACAAAAAAGTTGTGAGATTATAAAAAAATAATAGGCAAGTCGGTGGAAATCGAGTTCTGTGGACACCCCCTCCCCCCACTCACTTGATTTAACATTACATCTCAACACTTTTTTTAGGATAGGTTGCGAGACTTGCTTCTTTTTACATGTAATGTTTTTGATGGGATTTGATTTGCTGAAACCGCAATGCAAGGATTTAGAGCGATTTCGTTACGTGTCGTGATAATTTGGAAAAATATTAACGTATTTTTTTGTAACGTGAGACTAGTAATAGCTGTACTCGGTCTAGTTTTCCGTAAGTCGACGTCTGATATGCGCCTATTTTGCGTTAGTACAGTAATAAAACAAATGATTTTCGATACAATATAAAAATCACCCAAGTTTTCGAAATTTGGTAGGTCAATTTGAAATTTATACCTATTTGAAAAAGCAACACGTTCTATTTCTCAGATTAGATACCGATATTTATTGACACAATTAGACAAGAACATTTAATTTCTCTAATTAAAATAGTTTCAGCATTATCTCAAAAACATCGTAATATTCTGAACAGACATAAATGCCATTCGGCTGCCGTAACCAGCGAGAGTGCTACGACCTATAGTTATGTATGTGCTACGGCGTAGCGGCCTACGTACGTAGAGCTTGCTACGCCGCGACGACGCTTTATAATGAGGCGGGTTTGTTTATTCATAACGCCAAGTTGTCAACAATGAATCGTTTTATAATTGTTTCGCTTTAAGAGGGGGCAAAACCCAGCGGTCAGTGTCGCTCGCTTACATGCCATATGCGACGGACGAAGAGCAACAACTCAAAGCGTAAATTTAGTTTTGAAAAAGCTCTTGTACGCACTTAGAAGTCAAATAGGTAACAAATACCTTTTAGGTTGAATCATGCATTGTAAAAGTAAAAAATATTATATTATATTTCATATACGCAATGACAACCATTAAAATCAGACACTCGTTCTTCAGCCGGCGAGTAGCATTACATTGCGACTTTGGGAAACGCCTTCGTCGTTGGAAAGGTACCTCGTCAGCCTGCTATGAACTGTTACTCGGCCACTCACCGGCGGTGAAATAAGTGCCATAGTCAACCATTGTAAATATATTTAATGTGATTTTGGTACATTTTTTATTAAAGTAAAATCTTATAATCACAATGTATGGTAATCTCTTAAAAATTGAGTGGAACCAACTCAATTTTTAAGAGATTACCATACATTGCGCGTGTAACCATTGACATCGCCCGGCAAATCAGTAACCTCATGAATTTTATTACCTTTTAAAGCTTGTCACAGTTTGCGTGAGTTGCCAACACGTAATATAAGTTAGTGGCTATGCGCGATAAAACTTGGGCCGGCTAAAGAATTATCACGTTCGGAAATCGTCCCAAGTGTTCGTGTATTGTGTGGTTCTCAAACTTTGCTAATACACTGCGAATCAGAAACCGAAGTCGGAAAGGCCGATCTCAACTTTGCGGGTGCAGAATAGTTCTAGAGCTCGCTTTCATGCATGCAGGTCAATTGACAAATGGTACGCGCCTTTTGCTTAGTCTTTCGGAAAACATTTTTTTTTGTTTCAAGATATTGTTTTTAAAACATAACACAATGTTTTTAGATAAATAGCACACGTTTATAAAATCGTATTTTGCAAAAAAAAGACAAATATAATATGATCTTCCATCAACAATCTCTCTCTCTCCAGTCGTTGACTTCATTGCTGAAGGTCGTGTCCGTCTTGAAATTTTCTGATGACCTCTGTCACCAATCGCTTCCATCCCATCCTGTCCTCGGCCTTCTTCATGGCAGTCGTCACTGTGAGGCCTGGGCCATCAACAATATTTGGTTCTAAAATATACGTACATCGTAATTTTGTATGTTTACTGAATTAAAAATATATATTTTGCAATCATGGTTTGCGAAGCGTCAAAGTGACAATGACACAGGTGTAAAATAATGAACCTGATCAACAAAATAGAGAGTCATATATGAGTAGGCATGATCAAACGAGCTATTGCAACAAAAAATAGAAATATTTATTTACATAAGACACCATACATATAAGCATGAGTCATTTGCGTGAAACTACTCCCACATTTACAAAGCCCGTCGTCATACAAAATTAATGCCTTTCAAAATTCCTATTTGTAACAGCCTTTTGTCTAGAAAACCTCTTAAGTGCGGGCTCATTCCGTAAAGTGCTGATTTTGGTGACTGTTTGTGTAGGCTTGTGTGTTCGAGTAGAACATAACAACGCGTCTCACGCTTTGCTAACATAGAACAATGTGTTTGCAAACTAGGGTTATTTAAAAGACTACCATGACTTTGACAAAGGTATGATAAGAGTACCTAATAGGAATCTAGTTGAGAAGATTTTCTTAGGTAAATTAGTTTTTTGTAGACGTCGAAAGCGTTATATGCAGTGGTCGGCGCTATCAGTGCAAAACTTCAACAAAACTTGCCAAGCGGACATTATAGAGTGCTTAGAGCCATGAAAATATCTTTATACTTTAGTATTGGAAATCCAAGATTTCGATATAGAGTTGAATTTAACACTCATCTGCCAATAATATTCTTGGGTGTATTTTCAAAAACGTAATTTCGCTGTCAAGACATAATGGCGAATACTGAGAAGATTCTGCCTTATTAGAATTGGACTTTTGGTTACAATGTAAAATCAGTCAAGTTCTAACAAGTAACCGACGAATGCCATTCCAGTGAGGAGGAATCTTTTAAATATTGGTGGCCAGAGAAATTACGCCAGCGAAAATACACCCTCTTATTTCCTTGGTTGCAAGTTCTCCTTTATGTCAGCTTTACAAGTTTTGTTAAAGTTTTGCACCGATAGTTCCGGTCACTGGTTATATGTATTCCAAAACGGCTTTTAATCTGGTAAATTCGGATAAAATATGGAAAATTAATTTTTACTTAATAGTACACTTTTGACCGTATGGTGAAAACTTTTGTATTATTTCTTGTTTTTTTTTACTAAATTAAGTTATTCTTAATTCAAACGGTAAGTTTTAATTTCACAATTTTACGGGTTTGTGATGGCATGTATTATTATCTTGTGATTACTTATGTTGTGCAGCATATACAAGTCTTAATAATTACATTACTTACGGGCGGTTTAATATGATTCCAAAATGTTTTCTGACGCATATGTGCCACGAAATTCATGTCAGAGCTAATAAGAGAAATTCATTTCGCCGATCTCATCTTCCGGCCCTTTGTGGAGGCTACACACTTTCTCATTTATTGCAAGTTTGATACACGCTGAATGTTCAGTCAAGCGTCGAACATTACGGATTTTATGTCTGATTCAATGACTGATGATTTCCAAGGTTGTTTAATTAAATTTGCGTCTTATTTGTTGATGATAAGAAGGTAAATCCAAAAAGTTCGCTAAGTGCAAGTCCCGCTCGCACTACATTATGTCATGATGTGACCAAATTACTAGAAACATATATTTATATCTTTCAGTCCATAACTTTTTCGTTATTTAACTCCCACTGGACTATTTTTATACTTTGCACTTTGTATTATTAACATAACCTAGAATTACATATTGAAACATATTAAAGGTTTTTACGATATTTTCACTATCGATTACGGTTTTTAATATATGCTCTCTTTTTAAAACTGGCTGCCAATTTTTAAATCGATATTACAAACATAAAAAGTTTATCATCAAACGACTTGGGACTGCAATAGGGTGTAATAAAACAACGTTTTTCATATCCAGATTAATTGTAACTCTATAAGATACTATTTAACTAACTTTCAAGCCGTTCTAAACATATCTTTAAATATAATTATGTAAAGGCTCCAATGTATAAAGGCTATAAGTTACTTCGCTTAAACGTGAACAATAACACGAAAACAAGCGGCTTTTGTCTTAGTAAAGCCCTGCTCGTTGAGCAATGATGACACAGACCCTTTGATATTATTCATTGCCTGCTAATTACTGCCATCTTCTGACCCACCTGAATAACTTTAAGCCGTACCACATAGGACATTTAAAGCAAACTATTAAAGAAATAAAGATTAGTATATTGGCCATTGAGGATGAAATCCGTAAATTCAGGTGGATTAATATGATTTTCAAGTCTTGATACAAACTTAGGTATTCATTCAAGTTAGTAAAGGGTACTTCTTTGAATAAGGGCATATGTTGAGTACGACTAGGTCTTAAAGTTGTCATCAGTAAAAATAAGTCTTAGTACTCTAAATTTAGAAAAAAACTTTAAAAATACCACACAAATTTTACACATTCGTAAAATGGTCACATATACTATGGGTTAGGGTGAGAAAAGAATTTGGTCAAGCATAGATGTGTCATTTCGTCACAATTTGGAAAATTGCTCTAAACATCGTACAACTCCAAGGTAAACTTTTCCAGGAAATAGAGATTGATCAAATGTCGCCTAAAAAGTGTTAAAAGAAGAATATCGCCGAACCTAAAAAAATAAGAGACGTCTCGAAAGAACTCTCAAAGGTTTTCGTGGAAGGCGGATGTCGGGGTGGAAGTGAGGCCTTTGTTCCCAGACGATATAAAGGCTGACAAAAATGATGTAGGAAGTAGGTCTTGCAATAAAAAATCATTCGTTTTACGAGTGAAGATAGTAGGAAAGAGGATACTAATGTACGTTTAAGGGTATTTCCCGTACGCTGCAAACGCGCAGTGTAATAATGCGAGTCTAATTACATCGCGGGCTACCCAGGTACGATGAGTACAGTTAAAATATGGTTGAGGGAGGCGATGGCTGAGATACGCGTCATGCTCGTGAACGGGTGCCGTTTGTGGGGTCCGGTCTGTTCACGCTTGCATGGGCTATGTTGAATGTGTTAGATAATGATATACTAGTGTTTAATAGAACTGACGTGAGAGACTACATCTTGTTCTCAATTGAAGTTAACGTTTTTTTCTTATAGCTTGAACGCATAGAGTCCGTTTTTATACATAATTTAACTTTGAATCTTAGAGACCATATACATCTCTGAGGAATGTAGATTATGCTATATTAAAATTCTTCTTTGTACTTGTCAATGTTTGGACGCTTAGAGACCACATACATCTCTAAGAAAAAATGTTTTAATTTTAGTTTTTAAGTTATATTATGCGAGTCACAGATTTTTTTAATTTCTGTAAGTTTGTTTTTTTGTAAAGCATGTAAATTTAATGATAGTTTAGTAGTTTATTTCTCGTTTCCCATTTTGTATTTTGACGTTTGGAGATCCTTTACACCTCCTAAACATGTTTTGACGACGGAGACCCCTTACATCTCCATTAATTTTAGTGTATGTCTCTCTATTTCCCATATTTCTTTTTAATTTATCTTGTTTTGACCCCTAGAGACCCTTTACATCTCTGAAAAATTTAGTTTTATGTTTATTGAAATGTATAGCTATTAGTTAAGCACTTGTTTGATTAGTAAGTAATACACTTATTGAAATTGCATTTTCACAATTATTGTAATGCTCAATGTTTATTTTAAAAGAGAAACTGGTGAGTTTCTTCCGGCGCTTCTTCTCACCAGAATGTCATTTGCCGAAGCGCCAAAAGAAAGAATCAGACATGTGAAAGAGCCCTTGAGGCCTACTTACAGAAATAAATTATTTCATTTCATTTCATTTCATTTCATTTCATTTCAGTTGATCGATTATTCGCCGCAATTAAATGAAAATCACATACGAGTTCTCGCCCCGTCTACATGGTGCCTTATTGTAATAATAACAAACGACCGATTATTGCACTTTATTTTGTACGACTCGACTGGACCCGCCCGCGATTCGTTCGTGGAGGTGGAATTAGTTAAATGTCTCTTTTGCTTCGGCTTAGTAGGGTAAAAAGTATCCTATGCATTAGCGAGTCGTAATCTATCTACAAACCAATTTCCATGAAAAACGATCGAATCGTTTTTGCATTATGCGCGCACAAACATAGCCTTGCTACGATTTTATTATATTTATAGAAAAAGTGTGCTAGACATAAAAACAATTGGTACAATGTATAATCTCATATATATTACGACTTATTTGTTAGCATAATTCGATTATCTAGCTAAATTAAAAAGTTAAAGTAACTTGAATTAAAAATGAGCATTTCCTTTATTTCGGCTGTCTAAAAACACTCATTTATTTTATATCTCCAGTATCCAACATTCAGTGATTCTTGTTGACCCCATTTTCTTCGGCCCGCTTTGTTATTTGTTATTTTGCTCATTCCCTCCGCCTTCACGATACTTGTATACTTTTTGTTCCAGAATTTTCAAAGTACATTAACTCGGATTTAATCTTCTAACGGAAATATTTTCTGAGTATTTTATAACATGCTTTGCACGTCTAGTAATCGAATAAGGTTTAAAAGCGAATATGTTAGTATTGTTTAGTTATTAAGAATTTACGAATCTCGGAATAATTACTGATTCAGATTCTCCTAGGCAGAAACCTCAATGTATTTATTTACACATTTCTTTAAGCAAGTCGTTAGACAGTTACTTCAATCGACCATAAAATAATTACAACAGAACTAAACTACTTTTTACTTAATTAAAGTATCAGTCATGCAAGTAACTTATACAAGTGCCGTACCTTTATGGACGCTAATGGAACCTTCTTTTATAGATATAAGTAGCTAATGATGGTGTTGGGTCAAAGTAAAGCCTGTTTAATTGAAGGTTTGTCAAATGCCCGAACGTTTTTCCTTTCGAAATTAGACTTTACTTGTTTAAACCGCGATGACAAAACTTACCCCATTTGTCTTGAAGCTATGTTGATAAAGGCTGGCCCTTCGGTCTTGTTACAAAAAAAAATGCTAAACGTCAGCAAAGGGACGGCTCCGCACATGTCCCGTGGGACAGACGGGTCGGGTAAAGGGTTCGTTTCAAAACTCTTCCACTGTATTTTGAGTGCTTAAAAATTTGGAAGATTCCGGAGTATGCATAATTAATTTAATTGCCGACCGCCTTCGAGGGATGCGGCTGGTAATAAAGGATTATTTTTTTGAGTTGAGTATAATTTAATGATTATACGTCGCTTTGTTAAACGGGTTTAGAAAGGTGATTCCTGAACGGTTCTGCATTTTTTGTCTACAGTAAAATCTATGTTTGAAATTTCGCAGTTAAACGATTTTTCCTATAATAAATATTTTTGGCTAGTATCAACTTAAGACAATTGACCAATTATTAACTTTTTAGTACGCTTTTAAGGGTCAATTTTCGTAATAAAAATAACAGAGATTATTTATTTTGGTTGATATTAGGTACATTAAGTATGAAATACTTTGATTTATACTACTACTAGAAATAGCTAAATGTGTCTGTATCCATTTAAGTCGTAAAAATGTACCGAAGCGTATTTAGATTTATGATAACGGTTTATTTTTAACGTCCCGGGAGGTTATAAATCACTTTTCATGACAAACGACCACAAAAAGAAGTTTAAGAAAACAACCGCAAAGTTAAATAGCCCGTTTGTGAAATAGAAAAGTTGCTTGTTATAATATTGCTTTCATGAAAATAGAAATCCAATCTAGATGCCTAAGGGACCTAAGGAAGGAGGCATGATGAATCGTTTTTACGCAAAAACGATATCGTGTTCTCTTATTTATTTTACTTGAAGCAAACGGAGCATTAAGTTTAACATGCCCAATAGTGGCCAAAAATAACTAAAAATATAGGTATGTTATACATGAGGTCAAAATTTTACTTCTTACCTCAGATATTATTTTAATAAACAATGTTTTCAGTGCGTGCATTGATTGTAATAAGTGGTGACATGTACTTGCCCCAAGAATAAATATCATGAACAAACAGATCTAATTTTATTGCACCTTTTGCCGTTTACTTTGCTGACTTTAAACTATAAAACTATATATATTTCAAGCCAAATTCTGCAAACATCAAGTGATTTGCATTTATTTTATTAAGGTTACGACCGAAAGCCTATAACTAACAACTAAACAGTGTAAATATTACGACATACTTAGAAAAATAAATTTTCTGGCTAAACGAATTACGAGAAAGGGGTGTGAATAACGTAAGAATGTCGAATGAAATGGTCATGACGCGAACACCCGACATCTACAGTCTCTTGTTTCTTTAAATTATTAAAATAGACCTTAACACGGCTCAAGACGCGCTATAATCGTCCGGCAGACTACTATTAAGCTTTAAGGATTATTATAAAAATTTACGTCCACTTCGTGACAATTTGCTACATTGTTAACATTATTTAATGGTTGCGGTGGTTCCAAGTTTTTCTCGGCCTCTTTTAAAACGCCTCGGAGAACGGTATTGTTGCAAGTTTTTGTTTCATAGTTGATTAAAAAAGTTTCATGCTGTGGATTTAATTATATTAATTCACTTTATTTTAAATTAAAGCTTGGTTTCAATGTATTGTTAAAAAGTTGGCAGATTCAAATTATAGAGTGTAATATTTGGGCTTGATAACCATTCAGTACTGGTAAACCGGAGTTACTTTAAAATGCAGGGGCGACTTTGCAAAAGCAGTTTTTCTTTTACATAATCGATTTTTCCATTGCTAAACTCAATATACAAAATACTTTGGTTGGTCTTGCAGCTGATTATCAAATTGCAACCAGCTTATGAAGTGTAAAAACCATGTTATAACCATATTAAATCTACCAAAGTAGCCCCATTTTTTCCTAAAGCCACCCCGTTTTACGGTATATAGGTAAATTTATCGTTGTGGTAATCTATCGATGGCCCGAAGTCTATTTTCTACATAGGTAGTTTTATTTCAATACTAGATTTCCCTCTTAAGGCATTATTTTCTGAAATTGTCATTTATTGAGATTAAAAATTCAACAAACATAGCGCGACGTACAATTTTGGTTGCCCAATTTAATAGTGCCATCTCCCATCCCCCATCAGAGTACATTCGAGTTAATTGATAAAATATTCACTTATTTCCATACAAGTGCAATCCAGTATTGATGCATTGGCAATATCCATCCGACACAAATGCCACAAGATAATTTTTACTTAGTATTCAAGTTGAGTAAGAATGCCCGGCGTTTAATTTATTCCCCAATAAAACTCAAGTGCTGTTTTCTCATAATTAAGAACCGCATAAATTCCGGCGGACAGAAAGAAAATTTATTGCGAACAAACGGAATGCTGAAAAAAAGGGAAAAAATATATTTTCCTTTATGAACGAACCGAAAGTCGCAGGTGTTTTGATAGCGACGGACAATATATCAAATGCTTTTTAAACATTCTTATCTACTTTATAAAACTAACAATCTAACTAAAACATTGAAGCTCGATATCACATAAAACTAATTTTGTCTCCCAAGCTGTTTTGGCCGAATTTTCGTTTGTATTATCTAAAAACGTAAAAGTTTCACGTTTCTTAAAAAATTATCCCACTATACTTTAACAATATGTTTCCATTGCAGGCATCGTCAATGCTTACAAAGAGCGTTAAAAATATTCATTATGGGAACAAAAACAAAATACTACTTACCCCCAAATAAACTCAATTCATATAAAACCGTAATTTTTGTTGCACTTTCTCTTATGATGATTAATTAATTTCCTTAACTTACCCTTAGACCCCTTAACATATCTCTGGACACACCTGTCGCACACTAACATGTCTAATTATTTTATTCAAAAACAAACAAGGCTCGCACACAACGCCAACTTGTTAATCGAACGCCATGCCGCAACAACTAATGTAATTAATTTGCGGTCGTTGTTCAGAGTTTGCACGTTCTATACACCTTTCTGAAGTAAAATGTCGTAAACGACATAATTTTTGTACTGAAAACTGATCTTGTATGTAAGTGAGGAACGAAATAAAGTGGAAAAAGTCGGACCAAGATTAATCGCTAATGAATGGAAAGCATTAGCTTTTGTGCGATTGTGGCGACGCTGATTTGTAATTTTACGAGTAAAAAGTAACTGTACGTTACAGTTACCTGGAATCCATTTGGCATGTGTGAATTATAGGTATGGTGATTGTAGTGCCTTTCTATATCCGCTTTTTACACGTAAGCAAATTCGTGAGAGGCCCAAGTTAGCTAAGTACCTATCTAAACTTATAACAAAAACAAATGATGATAAATATTATTCATGTCTTTCTTTTTGCACAAACATTTTTGTAGTCATTTTTGTAGTTCTCTCCACCCTACCACCCGCATCATCAAAATATTTTGAAACAATCTTTTCTTTAAAAAAATGTCCAACATCTGGAGGCACGGTAGTGCCCCCGCTAAGTCGAGCAAAACAAAGGCACGGCCGTACCATCATTCTTTTCTCGAAGCCATTCAGGCCATTTTCAGCCTCCCGTAATTTTGTACCCGGAATGTTCAGGGATATATAGGGCATAATAAGACTTAAATATATTCTCAATATCATTCAATCTGAACGTGTAGTTTAAGAACTATTGCACGTCAAAGATCTTTAGTTTTGTCAGTGATTGACTCACTGACTGACTGACTGACTGATGATCATCATAATTCTAAGGTACTTTAGCAGATCTACAAGCTGCAAATTTTATACGTAGTTAGATTTTAGCCTATCAAGTCCTACAAAATCTAAAAATATTGCAATTTCAGCCACAACTGCACACATAAGTGTTCTAATCCTATACAAATACATGCGATTACAAGGTTAGTTTTCTAGTTCAAATTGGAAATAGAATGGATTAGAATGTAATGAATAAAGGAAGACCACTTAAAAAAGAAATGAGATCCCATCAAAAACATGTAATGTTTTTGATGGGATTGAATTGAGTTGATATAATGTGTGATAACTTTGCTAGTGCATACAACAATATATTACGTTTACTGGTACGTTTGTTACACTCAGTCATCGTCCTGTATTGTCGGAACCACCGTAACAGGTGGAAACGAATTTGTGAACGACACAAACAAAAAGAAATAATCGTGGCCACGGGACTCGTAATACCTTCAAAATGGCCGCACTCTACACGTTCGTCGTCCACAGTAAGCACAGACGTAAAAGAAAGCTTCACACTCGTTCACAAAAACGTGATACACTCACACATGTCCGCAGTTCAAGTCTCCTAAGTAGTAAATAAGCAAATAAAACTCCTGTTCACGCTAAGATTAATCATGATAGTATTCCGAGATCCAACATCCCGTGAATAGTAACATCTGGGGGAACATTTTGAACGGTTGCCAACAGCTGCATTCTGTTCGCCTCTTTTCGGTAATAATCTCCAGTCCATTTCGGGCCTCAATCCAATGTGGGCAAACGTTTGGAACAAACGTTTGGCACACATTGCGTTCGGATTTACGGTTGAGATTGGGAGATTGGCGGAAGGTGGCAATTGATTGTGATAGTTTTACTACTCACGCAATATATGGACATAATATTACTTATAGGGATTTAGCGGAAACGACTGGTTCACTATAGACTTAATAGAATATTACTTATACCTAATTGAAAATAACTGGCCAAGAGCTTGTCGGACCATGCTCAGTGTAGGTTTCCATAGACGTAACTATAAGGTAAAAATTACGATGTAAACAAGGACAACAACAAAAGAGCGTATCTTCATAGCAATTACGTCCTTTTGTTGAGAAGCGCAGTTTATCGGCAATAACTCAAAAACGGTTAATCTGATCATGTTGAAAATAATTTTCGTTGAAAGTATTAATTAAGCGTTATCTTCGTTATTTTTTTAATATTTTTTGGACACACTGTTTAGAAGATAGAGGGGGGGGGGGACACAATTTTCACAACTTTCGTAGCGATTATTTCCAAAGATATTCACTTAATCAAAAACATTACTTAAGAACCTTAAAATGTTTTTGAAAGATCTGTCGAAATATGTACCACACGTTGATATTTCCTGAAAAAAAAAATCTTAGCTTCTGTAACATGTGTGGAGTGCCCCCCTAAAATATTTATTTTAGTTGTTTAATTACCAAGCTAAGTATCGGCTCATACAAGACACCTATATTCCAAATTTTATCAATATCCATCGTGTAGTTTTTGAGTAAAATGCCTGTGACATACAGACAGACGGACGGACATGACGAAACTATAAGAGTTCCGTTTTTGTGTAAAAAGAACACATTATTTTTTGTGCGTCACCTAATAGTACTATTACGACATATAGTTTTTAATGTTTATAATTAGGTTAAATAAGGGAAGAGGGGGAATAAGGTTAGGTTTACGTAGAATAAGTTTCGGTTTATGTCTAGTTTTTGCTAAGTTCCCCTTAGTTCTCCAGCGGCAAATTCTTTGTGTGTGTTCGCTTAATGGATCCCACCTAATTTACTTGAAACGACTGGTTAGGCTTAATTACTTAAATCATTATTCAGAGAATATTTAATTTGCTTTGAAGTTAGTCTACGCATGTAAAAGGTAGGAGATAAGTAGCTACGAGTATCATTGTTAAGAATATGCTATTTGAACTTATTCAATAAACCTCAGATAATAATTACTCACTTGCGTAATAAAAGCGAGACTTTAACACAAAGTGTTGCGTAGGCAATTGTTCCACCGCCGGCGAGTAAGCGAGTAAATTTGGGCGAGTAACAGTTCATTGCGGGCTCAGTTGTTCATTGCTGGCGTTCAGTGTGATCGATCGACTTTTCCAGATCCGCAATGTAATGCTAATTGCCCAATAATACTCGCTTACTCGCCGGCGGTTGGACAAGTGCCTTACTTTTATAAGTTCGTATCTTTCTTTCTGTAGTATATCTATTGAATTCAATGACATTAAGCGACTGATATTCAGCAATCAAAAATATTCCTTGAATTCTGATATTTTTATTTTCATATTCAAACGTTACAAATAACATAGTTTTAACACTTACGAATTTACCATTTGATAATTTTGCCATTTAATATTTTCGTCGTTTACATAATTGATTCCTTATTCTTCAGCCGGAAAGCCTAAAAGCCTTCAATGAGATTTTCTTAAAGCATTCTCTACGGAGTTTACTACAAATCCAATTAGTGTTGAGAGAAAGTTTTGGTCGGTTTTGGCGGCCCTCCAACCGTTTCAATCGTTGATTGCCATTCCAGGGAACTACGTTCGCCGTCAGACCATTGGCACTAATTCGGAGGTGTCGTGAGAGGCAAGACAATTACCCTCTGATTAATTTGCCCCAAGCTGTAAATGAGGACGGTTTGGACAACGTTTTCTGAATTCAAATTTTCCGAATTATATCATATTTTTGATTTATTCGGGCCGACGTTGATTCTAAAAGGGCGTACTTTTGTAGAACATTCAATGACACATAAGACGGTCTTTGCAGGTATCAGTACGTCGATTTATCAAGTCGCTTTCGTTATTGGACGGTTAACTTCAGCTGAAATAAATGACGCAGTCCTTACTATATTGAGTGAAAATGCGAAATGATGATCGGCTAATATTACTTGATTCGATCGGCCTTTCAGTACGACGTTTTTGATGTATCTGCAATAGTAGTTATAAAACCGCAATAAATAAATATCGTATATTTAAATTCGAATTAGGAATGTTTTGGAGTATGAAGACTAAGTTCGTTATTTTATTGATAATTATTTATAGTAATGTAATAAGTAGGTAATTTTACGCTTCATTTTTCGAATTACTTTTTCCTTCATAATTTGTGTGTATTCATAAATTCCTGATCCCACATATTTGTAACCGTATAATCAATCTTTCTGAGAAAGATCACCACGAGAAATACGGGCTGTAGAACTTAAATCAAATACTAAGAAGAAAATAAGGGGCTTCTGCTATGTCCTATATTTTATTACGAAGGGTATTACCAAACTGAACGTGTATATAATCGGGTATCTCACAGTAAACATTTTTATAATGCAAAGATTATTAAGGAAATGTCCTCGTGCTCAATGCGCTAATAGGCGACATCCTGCTGTAACCTCTATTAGAAATGATTTAACATTCAAGATGGGGGCTACTAAGACAGTGTCGAGCACTCGGACATTTACCTTAGAAAGAAACAACTTCACGGAGTCATGAAAAAATATGCTAGCGCACCGTTTTTCCTAAAAACAAAAAACTAGGGACTTGATGCGTGGTGCTTACTAACGTAATAAAACAACGTTAACAAATAGGGCCCATTACTTATCATAAGAAGCACTCGTGCCGTATTCTTTGCGCGATGGACCTATTCCGATAGGTTTATAGCGGTTTATCGAAAGCCGATATAATATGTCCTTCTTGTATCTTTCGGTCATAAGTTACAAATAGATAAAGGTTTTTGCTGGAAGTAAGTAAGGATGAGTGGGATATTTATTACTTATTTATATTGTAGGCCGAGCGTATAATCTCGCTGATTCACCAAAAAGTGTCAACTCACGGCAGACAGATTATAACGACATATTGCAGCCTTTAATTACCCACATAAGATCTTAGAAGACTCTTTATATTATTGTAACGCTGCTAACACGTAACTATTCCCAACAAAATGTTGAAACAAACTTATACACTTAACAAGGCAAAGACGTTGAAAACTAGAGTTATAAGTCATAGGAAGGAAATTATTAAATAAAGTAACTTACCTGTTTCGCGAAACTGATCGTTTTTATCTATTACGTTTTAGGACCCACGTGCGGAAAACAGCACTGTATAGTTCGGGTGCTTAAGGTTCGGCATTACACAAATACGTGTTCCATAAAAATATTCCTTTATGCGATGTCAAAGGCATTCCATGTTGGCAGGCCAGTCACGTTTCGGCCGCTATTGCCGTCCTTCATTTATTTACTTGGTGCCAAAGAACGTGCGGTTTTGGCACGCCCTCCCCACCCTATTATTTTATAAGAGATATTCATAAATCGAACGCTTTGAGCTTCGTTAAGCAAAAAATTATTCGGCTTCCCCAATGAATGACCTTGATAATGTACGACTATTCTGAACTTCGTTTTAATGACTCTTGTCAATCAAGCGTGTTTAATATTACTTATATGTAATATATTTTCTTATAAATTCGTATAGTCTAAAGTACAAACTTTGTTTACCATATTTTGATCTTGATCCTAATTAGATATTTACTTCTAAAGCGAAGCGGTGGTGAAGCTCGGCGCATCATTTCCTGTCACTAATTGATCCCATTTCCCACCCGCGTCGAGTAACGCCCTCCACCTCTGAGGCCTGCTCACGTGGAGTCCAATACGAACCGCTTAGCTGCCTCACTTCGGAACATGTCAACATTTCTAAAAGACACTAGAGACTTAATGCCCTTAATCTCTCCAACTTAATGGACGATAAGGAAGTATGAGGTTTACGTGTTCCAAAGAGGTAATCCTTGTCCTTTCCCGCAACCTTTTGACGCTGGTCTGGATATAAGTCAACTTATTTCCAAATCAGTATAACTATTTTCTTTTACAGAAACGTGTATTTAAAGCCATATGTATTTTTGGATCGAAATTACCGATTTAATTCCGTCGAAGTTCAAAGTTTACATAAAGTGTTAAAACGAACATAGTTTATTTAAAATGATAAAGTGACTCTAATAATCAATAATAATGTGAGAAAACGCGAGTGACAATGACTTTAAATAAAACTTTGAATGACGCGAACGTTTCATATGAAAAGTGTGAAAAACAAATCGATATGGGATGACTCAAAGTGTAAAATGTTATGTGCAACCCATTTTCCGACCCGGAGATGATGCGCGAATTTCACGACAATGCTGGGGCAGGCGCAGGCGGCGCGATGGAGGAAAACGAGGGCGACGAGAATGGGGCTGCCGAGGTCGATATGGACGACTGCGGCTCCCTCGCGCTGCCGCCCGACCTGCCCCCCTACTCCGGCGACTATATCATCAGCGACTACATGGAGCGCCTCGGCACTCGTCTCAACATCCTCGAAACCGAACTCAAGTACGCTTGGCGAGCCCTCGACCTTCTCAGTCAGGAGTATGTCAGAATGTGGGAACGACTTGAGAGGCTGGAGGCGCTCCTCGCGGATCAACAGGGTGTTATATCAACCTTACTCGACTTCTACACGTGCCGTAGTGTCACTTCCAGAGATCCCATGACAAGGCTAGAAGTAATTAGGGAAATTTTAGGTAATGGAACCGTTGAAGATGGCATCGAAGAGGGCTTAGACATAGGGCGAAGCTCCGTATTACTAGATCCACAAGAGGAAGTAATGGAATCTAATGAAGCTTTTTATAAAAGTTTGAACCAAGCTTATCGAGATGATCTTGTTTGTGAAGAGACGTCCAGGCCACCTTCACAGTTGGACATGATCTGGGAAGCACCAGAAGAACATGAGATGGAAATTATACCTGCAAGTTCAAGACAAGTTTATAGTGCAACAGATTATAAAGATTACTGTGGATTACAGGGCGGACCCGTTATTAGCGAAAGAGATTTGGTGCATTTATCTACATTAAGTACAATTGATCAAATTGCTGTAGAAAAATTACATGAATTAGATAGGCTGACAACACAATTACACAAAGATTCGAGAGAGTTAAAAGACTTGAAAACTAGAATTCTTAGCCCAGAAACAATGACATCCAAACACAATATAGATATTGAAGCTAAAGCACTTGTAGAAGACGGAAACATAATTAATGAACAACTTAAAAATGTTTACTCGGGTGAAGAAAATTGGGGCATCAACGAAGTTATGAAGAGTTTTGACGATTTTCTTTTATCTATGCCTAGAGATCCAATTACCAGGGAGAAATCACCATCTCGATTGTCTCTTACTGAAAAATCTGTCGCTGATCGAACAATCGATTATTTACCTCCAACGGTATCACCTAGGCGAAGTTATGTTCCAGAAAGAACAACAACAGAACCTTATACTACTGTAACTGGGCGTCTAGCATACAGTTCGGCAGTAGCAAATGCAGAAATAAATGCAGCCAAGGCTTCCAAATCCCCTAGTGCGCTTTCTCGAGAGCGGTTCGAATATAGTCCATCATATCAAATGACGGATCCTTCAATGTATTATTCTAGTAAAGGAAAATCTCAACCTATGAACGATATTTATAAATCAGGCGGTCTGGATCAGCAGTCACCTATGTCAGTTCATGAAATATATAAGCGATCCTCTGATAGTAGACATGAAATACACTATGAAGAAAGTAGATTACGTACGCCCCCAAGTCCTCCCCCTCCAGCCCCTCCAAATGGGGCCAATTTATTCGCAACCATCGGAAATAATAATGAATCAATCGTTGCTAGTCAATCAATGCTTTCAGCAGTAAATTTACCATCAGATAGTTTACGGTTAAGTCCGAGATCACCTAAATCACCGAAAACTTCTCCAAAACACGTTAAGAGAGATACCACAAATATAGTAGCCGCTAAATCTGATTCGGGTTTATCGTCTATGAGTGGATGGTCCAGTTTAGAAAAAAGTCCGGGTTCACCAAAAACTGGAAGGGTTGTGCATTCAGGCCACGACTCGCATAAAGTAAGAATTTCATCACCTCAGCTAGTACAAAGAATGACCTATGAAGCTGATACTAAACCCTATTTAGAGACTCTAACCGACTCGTACATTCATGACGGCAAAAGTATCAAAAGCGATTACAATTTACGGAAAATGGACCAAATAACCAAAGAACTGTCGTCAAGGGATTTAAGTAAATTTCAAGGAAAGTTAGAAAGCGATTTTGCAAAACCTAGTATCTCACATTCTATCGGCGCGTCAAGTACTCAATTAAATATGAGTGAATACTATTATGGAAATGAAGCTCCTTCAATATATTCCGTCGCCGGTAATAGACAACCAGTATTTACAACGGTTTATAGCACACCGAGAGGCATGCTTTCTGAGGACCGAAATAATTTTTCCGAATTATTAGATAGAAATGAAATTGTAGAATCCACTCCAGCAGTTGCTGACTCATATCCACCTGAACCTAGTTATCATGCTCAAACTGTTGTTATGTCAGCAGCAAATGTAAATAAGAGAACTATGACAAGAGCGAACACAATGGGCCCAAATGACCCTAATTTTTACCAAAATGGATATAAAGTGACATCTCATCGTGGTGGTTATCCACCAGGTAATCTTACTGATGCATTATCTTATTACCCAACATCAAGTAGATATGATTCGCCAAAACGAACTTCATTAGAAGATCAGCTTTCTTGGCAAGGTGGAAGTAGATCTCCAACAAGTTCCATGGACACTTCTAGTTTAAAATCCCATTCCTTAAATATTTCTGAACGGAAACAATTCCAAAATCAGTTACAACAAGAATATTTTAAACAGCAACAATACGATCAACGAAATGGAAACCTCAACTGTTACAATGAACAAGAATTTAACAATCAAATGATACCAGAACACTCAAAAATGAGAAAAGAACAATATGTTGACTCGAGTGGCATGCTAGTTTCGGAATCAGGATATTTATCTATATCAACAAACCTAAGAAGTAAACCACAAGATAAACAACCAAAAAAGCCAAAAAGGACATCTTCATTAAAGTCTGCTATGTCCAGTATGAGCCATTGGTTACCTGATTTACATTTACCTAAAAAACATAGATCTCATTCTTTACCATCCGGTGTAGATACCGTAGAACAACCTACTCAAGAAAAAAGTTTGAAAGAAAGGATTTTATCTGCACAAAGACGAAAGAAAAAATACCATTTAGTGGCTTCGATGTCAGGGTTATTACAAAAAGCAAGAAGAAAGCATCAAGCTAGTCATCAATCTTTATCAGATCCAGAAACATCTGAAACGGAATGGTCAGGAGGGAGATCTAGTGCTCAGTCTGAAGATAGTGACAGTGTATTTTCAGATTCCACCCATGAGACCAATATGTTCGCTAAAGTACCTCCAAAACCAAAGCAAAGAAAAATAAATAACCAAGATATAGTAGAACAGCAACAAATGATTCAGGAATTGCACCAACAAGGGCGCAATTTTCCTGAAGATATCTCAGAACATGAGCTTGATGAAACTGATAAAATTTCGATAGGTAATGCTATTCCTCGTGATAAAAGTGATGATATTGACTTTCATTTTGCACGCATTAGCCAAATGAATAAAGATAATATATCAGAGTTAGAAAAATTGGATATAGACACAGATATATCAAACGTTGATCTTTTTGAGGATGATATTAAAGAAGAAGACGATCAATCACCTGGTTCTCTTTTTGCGACGATTGGTGATGTTAAAAAGGCAGCTGCTGCCTCAGACGAAGGTCTAAATGATAGTAACAAATCCTATAGTGGAAGTTCGCAAGAATTTGCGGTTTCAAGGGCCTTAGGTAAGTATAGGTTAAGAAAATCGACATCGATTTCTGACGAGCAAATTGATGATGAACTATCTCCACCAAGAATCGAACCAGAACAACAGGAAGAAGAATTAACTAGTCAAAAAGAAAAAAAAGTACGCAAGACTAGTACCCCCGAAATAATCAACAGTACTGTACCTGAAGATATAACTACATATCCTGAAAGGAGTCCATCAATTCAAAGTACTCGTACAATTCACAGTAAATTTCCGACAAGGCATCAACAAAGTCTAGATATACCTAATAAACACGATGATGATGACAGTAGAAGTACACATTCATGGAGAAGTGGGTCAAGGGTTTCTTCAAGACGCCAAAGTACAGAAGATAGCATCGACTCTGAAGATGAATGGTATTGCTATGAGTTGAGAAAATTAGAGGAGATGGAACATCAGTCGCATATTGAAATGGAAAGGCAAACGACGTTACCTGAAGAACCTGAATATGAAGACGAAGAAGACCCAACTAAAGACAAAGAAATATTAAAAGAAAAAATGTCATTTGTTTTAAGAGAATTAAAACTAAAAACAGCAAATGTAAAAACCAAATACGATAAAACACCAGACAAAGAAACATGGAAAGATATTACAACATTTCCTGCTACTACTGATTCAAAAGACGATGAAAGTCCTATAAGGGAAGACGACGATGACAAATCTTATGCCGATGATTCTGGGTCGGGTGAAACTTCGGGGCCAGATAGTCCTGTCCAAAGTGGGGATGAACTGGATGAAGATTATGATATGCCGCAGTTTCACGAAGAGGCCGCAGCAGTTCAAAAACCACCACAACAGCAAGATGCACCTGTCGGGAGTAAATGGAAGTTACTAAAGGCGCTGAAAGATCGAAAAGCTGAAGACAAGGCGTCTGAAACTCCTGTGGCAACTACTCCATCTACCGAGAAAGACAAAGTCAGTGCAGGTGTAAGTTATCTTATGCAAAAATTTCATGAAATTAGAGTAAAAAGTTAAATATAGGTTCATTGTAACATTAGCGTTATACAAATTGCTTTCATGTAGAATGAAAGTTAAACTAATATCTAGACTGATAAACTGCAAAATATTACGCTCGCTTTACAACGTCAATATAAAAACAACAAGATAAAATTTGCGAATAAGATATAGATGTAGGTAATATTCTATTACAATGACGTAATACTCTGTCCATTTCAACAACTTCCATTACAACATTAGCTTATTGTTGTTCCAGAGAAAGTAGGTGTTAGATATAAATTGATATTAGGGTGTTTATATATTTTACAAACGATTCGATATTAGCTAACGTACGCGTAAAACGGTATTGTGTCACCTAAACATAAAATAGTTATAATTACGAACTAGATATTACAGAGTTCAGAATAAAACATGGATACTAAACTAGGGTTGGTAACAGGGGTTGTGAAAACTTTACCTAATTTCAACCTCTTGTTTTACTCCCGTAACATTAGTAATCCTACAGTAGAAGCTCTATTACTTTTAATAGGCCGTGTGTAATAATAACTTTATAATATTATACATTATTTATAAAAGTATAAATGCTCTTTCTATCTAATTAAGGCAATAAATTAGAAACTAAGGACTTTCTACATGTACGTTTAACAGTATTTTATATGAAGCTTGAGATATTTATCCCTATAACAATGAAACTATACAATTTTTAACTAAAGCAATCTTTCTTGATATTATTTTATACATATAACTATATATTAACATATATAAGTAATCACACAGTATTGTAATGTAGGTGAGATTATTGCTTCATCAGTATTTGTCAGTGAAGCTTTTATTATATTAAAGGAATGCTTTCACCGTATCGAATCGTACAAGCTTAGAAAGCATATTGTGTACAAATCTCATAAAATATCATATCATCTCATATCACATACTTAAAATCGATACCTTCAAAGCACGTTTCAATTTTTAATTATATTCCCTAAATAATATAGGCATTAAATGCTGACTATTTAAAGTAATACTCGCAAAATAAATCAGTCAAGACAAATCCAGATTATTTTTAGTTTAATAATGCGTTACATTTATGTCCATTTCAATAAGTGATTTTAAATATCAGCATTAATAAAAAATAAAATAATAACACGTCTTTCCAGATCAAATCAAATACCATTTGTGTCTCATACGGCAACTCATACATATTCGTCATGGAAATATAGCAAAATTTACTTATAATCATAGAAATCACATCGCTTAGATTATGGTATATTTACACACCGTAAAGATATAGCTGGCACTTTATGTATTTACTATCGTATTTAGCGGATGACCTTAGGTGTTGGATTATGTAGGTTAATGTTTACATAGCAGATTTAATCAGTCTTTTTTTTATTTAAATGAAATTATTAATTTCTAATTCCAATTTATTGGGACAGTGTAGTCGTAATATATTATTGAAATGGTTAAAATCAGAATTCGTATCACATCGTGCTTTAAACATTTTTCGAACACATCACGTTCTTTGATATGTGTAATAAAAATATTATGATACTTATTGATCGATATCTACAATACACTATTCATGCTTTAAGTAAGAATTCTCCATGTTAACATTTCGATCAACTTCATAATTAATTATCCAAATCAAACAAATGATGTTTATCTGACCTTAGATTGAACCACTGTTAAATAAACACAGAAATTGATCGAAATAAATATTTACATATACAGTTTGTTATTGTTATGAAATGTTTTGTTATAAATAAAAATGTTTCTTTTTATTTTCTTTTTTGTTCTTTTTTAATTGTTTTTTTTTTTGTTTTTAGAATGGATCTGGAGGATTCAACGAAGGAAAAGGAAATGGGTATGTTTTTACTTAATTACATGATAAGTCTGTTGTATTATGTACCTTAATTTTATCGCCATTAAAAGTCAAGTGCTCTACTTCTAAACCATGACACGTGATGATGGAAATAAAACAATTATATTCGTGTTAAATCATAGAGAAAATACCCCAAGTTGAAGGGCGTTTTAAATTCGAAAGGCATCTTCAAGCAGGAATATTTTATAAATAATTTATGTTTGTAGGACATGGCTTTTTTTCTTAAATATGTTGTGCTGATCGTCACCGTTCATCGTTTTTTAGTAGATTTTAAGAAGAGTGCACGAGGGCTACAGTAAACTAACAAGTCCTGATAGGTCAGTCAACATAACATGTCAGCTGGAGCATTCCATGAAAATATCTACTTTTTGTCGCTTACGTAACGCCATCTACCCCATAGATAGCTAGTTAGCTACCCTAATAAAACTTATTAGCTGTTAAGAAACACTACCAATCTTAAAGCTAAGTTATGATATAGCGACATTTAGCTTTCAAATTTTACAAGTCAAAAGTATTAAAAAGGTACCGTAAAACGGGGTGAGTAGGGACAAAATTGACATTCAAACCTCGATAACATTTTATTTTTACATATGTAAACTGAATAGTATATATAATAAATGTTCCGATCGTTTATATTTTAGTTTTTTTTATGATTAAGGGGGTTTATGATTAAACGATAAACACAAAATACCTCCTCACCCCGTAGTCCCTCGCAGTTGGGGTGAGATGGGATTTCATACTAAGGTGAGTTGGGCAAATTGTTGGATCGACACTTTTGGATTATGAATATTACTATAGCTCCATTTGTAATAAGAATATATTATTTAGGTAGCAGTAGCCTTTAAAAACCATCTCACCCCTCTCATCCTTACTCTCCCCATTCATAACCCAACTGCCCTCGCAATCCCTACTCACCCCATTTTACGGTAGTGTCGCTTACGACACGTTTCCGTGGAATGTATCAGCTGTGAATGGTATTACCAATTGTCATAGCACTTGCGCAAGTGATACAGCTCGGTTGACTTCAAATATGGCGGTATACTTTAGCTTAGAATCTATAAATACATGTTTTGCCCTTAGCCATCCTGGAGATAATCCATTCTACAGCAACATCGACAGCATGCCTGACTTTCAACCTCCTCGTAAATACATCCCACTCGTCTCTGAACTTGTAAGTATGGTTTCAAAACGTCAACCAGTGAATTATTTCGAAATATAATAGTAAGCTATTCCTTTCTCTGGCCGGTTTCAATACACTATCTTAGGAATGAATAATAATTATGCAAGTTTCTTTGATCATTTACTTACCTTCTTGATGTTTAAAACATTTTAATATCGTGAACTGTAGACAGTGTTTTCTTTTATGAGATCTTAAATAAAATTTGGTTTTAATAATATACCTTTTATTAGCAAGTCAATGTGTGACTGAAGAAATTTGCCTAATAACGTTTTACGCTGAAATATATCGATAAAATCTGATGGGGATGGAAAAGGCTCGTGAAGAACATCAATAGGTTCTTATCTAGGAAGGTAGATATTTGAAACTGGTCGTAAATGTTTACAGGGTGTCTATTTCGAATTTCGCAGCTCGCAAAATCGAAACCCAAATTGAGGAACGACCGTTTGAAGTGGTCTCCCTTCGACCGTTAATGTATGAAAGTGGTGATTCTTTGAGCGGCTGAATTTGCGATCGGATTTCGTATTTGGGAGTTCCGAAATTTGGAATAAGTGCCCCGCTCGCATCGACGTACGCTTCCTCAGGCTTAGTAATATTAGGCGCGTAATAAATGTTTTCTTCTAAACGGAATATTTCCATATTGTGTGTTTTGGACAATTTATGGGGCGATACGGGTGCGCGAGAATCATTTATAAACCTTAAACGCTCTTTTTATGACTCGTATGTAAATTTGCAGACTTTTACTGAGAGGTGTTGCCAGTATATTTCAGCAAATAAAGGCCGCTTCATTGTTATTCAAACACCATTACACCGCGTTGATTTTGAACGATCTCTGGCTCCATTTATTGTCCAAATTAAATGGATATTTTAACTAAGACTATCAAAGGGCCTACTTGAAATCTTTTTTTCTCTTCATTGATGTCTCTGTGTTACCTGTAACTATGTGTCTCCCTTGTAACTTTCACTAATACCTTTTCCTAATCTTAGATGGCCTACCAAGTCCAAATTACCTAACTAACGTCACATAAATAGGGGTCACCAGAGAAGTAAGCCGTAGCGAAACCAGTTACCAGAGAATGATACTTTTCCTGATTAAAATTAATGATGTAATTGCATTTTACCCCCTTACCACGGACCCGCAGGTTCTCAAGGTATTTCTCTCCCAATAACACTTTCTTTTTCTATGCATGCAACACTTTTATCGTCAGTGGAAAGATAAAATGGCAAAAATTGATGTTGTTCTTTAACAACGCTTTTTATCTTTTTACTAATTTGACGATGTCTATCTAGTTTGCTTGCATCTGAACGGATTATTGAGATTCTGCATGATCCTGGCTGTTTTGCATATTTAATGGACTCAATATTTTTTTCTATTTTAACCAACTTTTGAATTACTTTAGTTACTCGAACGCGAACGCGGTAAGGTAAAGTATGTTGACACACAATGTCAAATCTACGACATAGTGCTCTATCAATTTATTCAATTTTTTTTATAATATTTTATTTCAGAATGGAATGCACGTGCTTCCGTGCTTGAATGTTTTATTGCGAGGCTTTAATTAACTCCAGAAAAATATTTTTTGTCAGAAAATCATTTGTTTTAAAATACGCAAATTTTCTGTTGTAATAATGTTCACTCACACTAAACTAAGTTTTGAAACACGCACAACAATGATATGCAGCATTTACTTATAATTTAATTTCTATGTATATTTTACAAAATATTTAATACGTAAGGCTTACATAACAGAGTAACACTAAACCAGTCATTACTTGTAGTATAAACTCATGACTAATAATTGTATTAAATAAAAAGGCTTAAGAAACAGCTTCTACAGAGCATGTTAAAGTAGATTAACTTCAAAATGCCAATTCAGTTTAGAATAAAAGATTAAGTATTCAGAATAATCTTTGCGTAGGTATTCATTTCATTTAAATAGATACTTGAGAAAAGCTTTCAAATTGTATTTAATTGCAAGTGCCAATATATTTTTTGCTTAATACTAAAGTAATCATATTTTTTAGACTATGGCAGCCACAAAAAGGAATGCAGGTTTGACATCGGCTGTGCATCGGGCAACGTTGAACGATGAAGAACTGGTAAGTTTAGTTTGAAGAACTGGCAAATGACCCTAGGGATCATCCATTAATCACGTGAGGCTCGTGGGAGGGCGGATCCATAAAAAAACACGAATTATTACGTGGAGGGAGAGCATTGTGTGGAGATATCACGTTTATTGTTTCATAGTCCCCGATAAAATAATTAAATTTTCAATTAGGTAAGTGCTTTCAGTATGATGTAGAATAAGAATAAGAATACTTTTATTTGTCAAATTTAGGTAGTTAATTAGCTGTCAAAAATTAAAAACATATTACAAAAAATAAAATAAAATAAATTATTATTATTGAAATATATTTTTTTTATCACAATTTAAAGTAGTATGTAGTGTATAAACTATATATATCTGACTAAATATTAATTTAATATTTCACGATATTCATTCATTATTATAATGAGACGGGACTTAATGGGCATTTCTCCAGAGATATGTCTGCGGTCACCTCATTCATCTGGCCCTTTTTCATACTAAATGTATGGAGACAGATGAATGAGTTGCAGACATATTTGTGGAGAAATGCCCTAATCGTGTGAAACATAGCTCTCAGGTATATTTGATTATGTTTAGTGTGATTTTCATGTCTTAAGGGGAGAGGGGGTCAGCCTAAAACCTCACCAAACATCCCCAAGTGAGAAGGGGGGAGGTTAAAAAACCATCCGAAAAAACATCACATGATATGGTTGGTTGGTTTATCTCTATTTTAAAATCCGAAAATTATTTCTCTTAGTAGTAATGAACTAATAGGTACACATCGAGTGTTCGTTCTTTGCAATAAAGTAAAGGACACAGTTTCACAAAAGTAATATGAAATTTTAACACAAATAACGTTTTCAGAAAATGCACGTGTACAAGAAAACGTTACAAGCGCTAATATACCCTATCTCATCAACGACGCCCCACAACTTTTTGCTATGGACCGCCACTTCCCCCACATACTGCTACGAATGCGAGGGCCTCCTATGGGGTATTGCGAGGCAAGGCGTCCGCTGCACTGAGTGCGGCGTGAAATGCCACGAGAAATGCAAAGATTTGCTCAATGCCGACTGTCTGCAGAGTAAGTTGTGCTTCACGATGGGAGGAGGTAACTACTTAAATTTGGTGAGAATTTGGGAACGACTGTTATCACACTTATCAGAAAATATTTTTCATGCTATAAAAATGTATTAACATTAATTAAGAAAAATATATTAATTATGTCGTGAAGATTTAAAACAAAGTCTCATCAAATATAAAAGATTATGGAAAATAATGAGAAAATGTAAACTTAACAGAATCAGTATAATTAATATGTAAAAATAAATTTTAATGAATGAAGTTTTTTTCAATGAAGTTTCAAGAAAAAAATCACAAATTATTTTTCATAATTAAAGACCAGATATGAACGTAAAAGTCGTCACTTCGTTAAAATATGGGACGTCATTTTTGGTGGCTGCAAAGCACAGTTCGCTCCTTATTAAAACTGGAGAGGAGGCAAGCGGCACTTGACGGGTCACTCATCGTCACAAGATCTTGCCACCAAGCCACCGACGTGTATCGATATACTTCTATCGACGTATATATTTGTCTCACGCGTTTCTGTGTAGTTAATATTTTTTATATAAATATACGGTGGGCAGATACGATGACAAACAAAAATTAGATAATAAATATGACTGGTTGTTGATACATAACACATAATTTTTAAAAATCTTATTCCAAATGAAATTTTGTCTTGTTTTGAAACGTTCATGTTCGTTCGTTTCATGGATCTAAATTGTACAGAGATAATTTAATAATTTACGTAATGCTCAGTCCATTGTCACACTGGCACCCGTCCAAAACTCTTGGAACTTCTTTATCTAGTCGTGAACTCTGTCTTCGTTTTAATATAATTTGTCGCACTGCAAGTTCAAATTTGAATTTTAGCCAATTTGTTGCGACTGGGAAAATTATAACAATGACCTGACCAATGTATAAATTTGTCACAGTAACTCCGCTGCCGCAATGGAAATGGTCACAATAGGTCTTTGTGTCATTTACCCATTTATGCAAAAAGGAAAGTCTAGCCGATACTTTTTACCCGACTGCGGCGAAGCCCAAAGGAGGGTTATGTGTTTGACCTGTATATATGTATGTATGTCCGTTCCTGTGTCCGCTCGTAACTACTCAACGGCACATCCGAATTTGATAAATGAAACATCATTAGATTCGTCTTGATGGTGCGAGTGTCACTGGGTATGAAGTTCGTTAAAATAAACAAAATGGCGGATTTTATGCACTTTTAAACTGTGCTTTTGTTGTTGCTTGCATTGGTTGTTGTCGTAAGTCGCAACTTGGGACAGCAACATATTTAATTAAAGTTTCTGCGTCTAGAGCAAAAATGAATTACAGATTAACTAAACTAGATTGACATTAAAGAATACATTTTTAGACAGTCTTGAAAAACGAACATTTTATAAGTTGGCCATTTATATTTTAATGATTAAATCAATTTTATTACTGCTTATAATACCTTGTCTCTTAAATAATTTATTTACCTAGACAACTTAAGAGTATTTCACGTCACTTCACATATAAATCTTATTGTAAAGTAGAGGTTAGAAACGGATACTCGTAGTATGCTCCCCGCCGCAGGAGTTTCGAGTAGCACTTAATGGAACACCAGACTTTTCAAGAGTTCTGCCCTTTGTGCCCCCAGTTTGAAGACTGCGTTATTCGTATCGTATCTCGCAGCATTGAAGCCGAGTAGTTTGACCCCGATGTGTGTTCTAATACCAATATAAAATCAGGTTATCGCCGGGTGAGAATACGTTTGTGCCATATCCAGTCGATTTGTATGGAAATGGCTGGATATATGTAAATTTTATTAATAATGTAACTTTTTTTTATTAATAAGATACGACTCTTATTCCAAACTTTGAAAAATTAATGATTAAGTACCAAGCCATTTTCAGTGTAAGATTACATCCTTGTAATTAATAAATTGGAACTGTTGGATTTGGTTGGATTAAAGTATATGGCACAAACGTATTCTCACCCGGCGTTATGGCAAATATTTATATTCAACAAACGAATAAAAGATTATAAATTGCATGCGGTTTCAAAGCTGAGCTATTATAAATATCGGGGGACACACAAATCGAGTTAGTCCCAAACTAAGTAATGTTTGTACTATGGATACTAGACAACGATAAACATACTTATGTATACTTATAAATAAGTATGTATATCTTCGTCGAGTATTATATTTATAATTATACTTATAAATATAATACTTCAATGGATAGAAAACATCCATAACTGGGGAACAAATACTCGTGCTCATCACACAAATATTTGCCCTCACCAGGATTTGAACCCGGGACATTTAGCTTCATAGGCGGTGTCACTCCCACTAAGCTAGGCGTGTCGTCATATTAGAAATGTAGGATATTTGTTTCACCTTTGAAAGTAACAAAGGCACTGATGACATTTCGATGTACTCTGGTGGCATTATTTTTAACCAATATTGCGCTAAATACACTTATTTCAATATACTGATATTTTGTGGAAAAAAAATCTATTTGGTTCTAACAGCGTGGCCCGTCTGTGCTTCTAAACTTCCTGCACATTTAGAGTTGCACCGAACGCTATACATAACAGCTATTTAGAAGCACAAAAAATACATAAAAAATATAATGTAGGTTTAGTAAGCGAAACGTGTTTTGCAAGTCGATGTCGTCATAAACTATGATGGTATTTTATTTGTATTGTATATAAGTTAACGCTCTCTAGGTGATGCCTAAACAAAAGGTAAACTGGTAAAAATGTCGTGGTAGTCGAAATTTTCGAATTAGATCAATTTATGCATGTGTAAGTAAGGTTTTTGCATGTATTAATCGTTAGACATCAAGAAAAACATCAAATTTCGACAGAAGATCATCGTTATTCAGAATTCTAGGCTAAATCACGTCAAGCTTTCACGGAACTGAATCATCAACATAACTTTTTAATCGATGTCGTATCTTTCCTGACTGTTGTTTTTATAATTTGTTTAATGTTTTTGACCTCATATAATGAAAGCATGGTGTCTGTATCCCTTTCGATTACCTTTTTATACGAGTGTATTATATTGCTTGGTCGATGTGCATGGCTATGGGTTACGAATATAACACATGATAATTATTTTCTAAATTGTTATCCCTAAATTCGGCGGCATTGCACGATCATGTAGGCGAGCAGTCGTGTGAATGATTTATTTGACACACTTGAGTCAATTTACAGTAATCGACTGCACGCCATCTTATTAGTCTACATTTAGTCTGGCCTAGACTCAGTAGTTCGGTGATTTTAGTCCGGTTCATATATATTACTTCGGTAAATATATGAACCGGACTAAAATCACCGAACTACTGAAACTAGGCCCATTTAGTCTACACTTTGAAGGCAAATTAATTCATATTACCAATATCTATAATTGTTGTTCAGTGTTTTCTTTCCTTAATTTATATATTTTATATTTCATTAACTTCTTTCTAAATCTTTATAATTTCTTCGTCAAAATATAAGTCAACTTTAGATTTTAAACTTGTATTTATATTGCTCATTATGTTTTTATAAAAATATCATTAACTTTATTGAGTATAATCGCATGAACAGTATTTTATTTCCGTTGTATAATATATATATTTAATCTTATCAACAGTATTCAAATCAGTGTTTTCGAAGTGTAGACCTTAGATAAAGTAGATAGGGACCCTCTCCGCCATCCGATCCTTCGGGTTGCCCCGCCCAGCGCCAAAACTTGTTAAAACCCTTGTTGAATTGAATTAGTTAAGTTTAATACTTTTCTGTACCCTACTTCACATCTACACTGTCTCACACACGTTCCCAAGTATCGGTATATAACCTTGACGAACAAGCTGCCGATTGAATAAATCCAAATCTGACACGAAACTGTTGCGAAAATGTGCCTGTCTAGCAATGTGTGCACGCCTCCAATGTCTGCCCACTTCGATATATGTGGTCCTATAGTTTTATTTTTATTTGGGTATATTATGTTTTTTCATAGACTTCCGCGTTTATGTGTTAATTTCACTATCTTTATGTTTCTATTTAATGATCCTTTAAGGACGTGTGCTTAGTGCTTACGAAAACGATGACGATGTCTTGAAACGTAAGAATTGGATAACTAAGTTACATGAAGTCTAGAATATAATTAAACTAAAACATACATTACCTACTGATACATATAATATTGTTATAGTTCTAAAGGGTGTTTAATTCTAGAATACCAACCCGACGCTATCCTTAAACCTTTTTGTAACCTTAGTAATATAAGCATCGATTGCTGTGATATATGTGAACATCGCAGTAATCGCGTGCCGGATAGTCTGTCAGGTGATATTCGTTTTTGTTGGAAAGGCGCCGTGCTCCCGTGCGCTTCGGCTGGCGCCGCACGGGGTTAGCGACGCGATCAGATCTGGCGTTTGTCAGTCAGTGTCCGCGTCGTTTCGGGTTTGAGTTGGCATCTGGTCGGGTCGTGTCCCCGGAGTGGCCGGAGCGTGCGGGGGCGCGGGGCGGGCGGCCGTCCCGGCGCATCTGGTTCTACGTAGAACTCTTGGCACCGCCTGAGCAGTGTGTTTCGCAGGGGCGGCCGAGAAATCGTCCAAGCACGGAGCGGAGGACAAGGCTAACTCGATCATAACCGCCATGAAGGAACGCATGAAGCAACGCGAGAGAGATAAACCGGAGATTTTCGAACTGATCAGGTATTGCAAGTTTTAATCTTTGACTGAGTTTTGGCAATATTAGTATTAGGAGGTACAAACTTCAAATTAAAGTTCTAAACAATAGTTGAAAAATCTGCCATTATTTTTCAAAATCTTGATTAATTACAGGTATTGTTTTGAAATGTCATGACAATAGGAGTTTTTCTTTTCTAATCAGCGGTATTTTTTCACTGTGAAATTTTAAATCTCACAGTGTTACAGTAAAATTTATTACAATATTTGATTAAATCGTCGTTAAAATTTGTACGCGTCATAAAAAAAAATGTACAGACTGTACGCTCATTAAAAGTTGAGGGATTTTTTACGGCTGTATTCTTACAAACACGTTTTGCTGAAATCAAATTTAACGCCAGCACGTATATGAGAGTTGGTATGATGGTAAATACGAAATGTCTTTTATAAATGATTCGAATAAAAGTATTTATATATTGATTTCTTTCTACTAAATATGACTATTGGATTTGCTTAAACCTAAGTGGAATATCTTAAATTGACAGTTTGGTGATAAAAATTAAATGATAATAAGTACCATTTATTGTCTGTTAAAAATTACTGTGAGTTAAATTAATGATATACTGAGAAACATTTTTAGCTAGTGCAATGGTTGACTTCGCTGTGTATGTAACAGACAGGTGTTCAGCATGGAGGCAGAGCCGCACGCCGCACACATGAGCACCGTCAAGCAATCTGTCCTCGATGGCACGTCAAAATGGAGCGCCAAGATAGCTATCACAGGTTCGCTGGTAAATGTGTCCTTCCCACCCACAGCTAGCAGACCAGCGGCCAGCGAGGATCCAGCTCAACCGGTCACACACACAACACTTAAACTATCCATCTTTCGTTTCATGTGGCGGCCAGGCGGACTTTTAACGTCGATCCAGATACTCACATAGACAGCCTCGAACAGGCCGAGCAGGTCACTATAGAAGGGACGTCAAAATGGTCATGCAAGATCGCCATCACAGGTTTGCGGTGGTCTTTCGCGGCTACGAACCGCACGTTCGCAATTTTGGCTCTATTAGACAGATTCTCTTCGCCTGACTTCTAACCGGGTTCTTTGATAACTGCAAAATACAATAATGACATAAACAATTAATTTTTGATAGTTCTTCTGTTTTTTTTTATAAAACTATCAGATGTTCAACCGTCACTAAGTCAAATAAAAACTTAGTAAGAAATAAAATATGCTGCAGTTGTCAAAGGATCATTGCATACCCTACTTGAAATCCCTACTAACCCAATCCAATCACGGTCGTTCTGCACCGCCTCTGATCACTTCATCAACAAATTGTAGTTAGGTTTCATTCACACAGGAAATTCCACGAATCTAACACAGCATTTTTCAACAATACAGAGTTTTTAACCTAACATGCACACGAAATAATGGTTATATTTGATTGGACACAAAATGATGCATTAACCACAGCAATTAACAACATCGATCACAAACTACAACACGTCTGCTAAAATGACACGATGCATGTATTTCACGATATTAACACTAAATTGTGACTGTTACGAATGGTTTCAGGAGCCTGCTTATTAACTTGCAAATGAAGAGCCCCGAATGTAACTATAACTTCTATGATAGTCATTACTTCTGATCCAACACCTGTCTCCAACTAGTATCACCTGAGTAGTCGTCTGCAGCAACTTAAGTGAATGAAGTTACAACTATTGAATGACATAAGAGCATGACGAATGGAAAATCTTTTATGAATTGAAAAGTAAAGATCCTGACGCCTTTACTTTTATTTTCATCCATTATTTTCGATTCGTGAAAGTTCCGGAACCATTAGATTTGACTGCCGCGCATATCTTTTAGACCTCTTCTTTGAAACTTTCCTGGTCGAAATTTGCATTAGAAGTTGCGATAATGTAGTCGCTATGTTCAACTTGTATTAGAATTGGAACATGGGCATAGTTAAAAAGTTTTGTAGTATTTTTGAAGCTAGTGTCTTCTTCTTGACCCCGAACCTCGTTAGTCACGAATCCCGATTGTAGTGATTCTACACGATCTTCACTTACACCGTTTTATTTATAAGCAACAGGTAAGAATGTTTGCAGCACAATAATATCAACAGTTAATATGACATATCACATGACGAATTTGATGGCACGACAGAAACCTTATAAAAGCAATATACTTTTCTCATAAAGAAAATAAACACGGGAAGCGAATTTGACCTTCGAAAGATTTAGTGGCAAGACGTTTATCAAAAGTCATTCGAGCTTGACATAGGTCGGCTTTGAAAGGTCCATTGAAAGCTTCTAAATGTGCTACTAATGAGCCTTTTTGATATTATATCCCTTTTTGATCCTTTCACTTGGTGACAGGATATACTTAATAATAAATCAACCTATTCCCGAAGATGGCTTTATGTGCTAAACTATCAAGATCCTTATTCAATAAGTTACCAACCAGGCAACAGCTTTTATAGTAAAATTCATTCGTAATATTTTAGGTAGTTCGTGTAAATTAACTGTATTTTTTACTAAACGAGCCCTTCGTGGGCAGTTATCTGTGCTCAAGGGTTAATCGCCAAAGACAAGAGTGGAACCTCGGACCCCTACGTTACAGTCCAAGTCAGCAAAGTCAAGAAACGAACGAGAACCATGCCCCAAGAATTGAATCCCGTGTGGAACGAAAAATTTTACTTGTAAGTAACTTTATATCTGTGTAGTATATCTTTGGCAAATACAGCTTGAATCCTTAGCTATTCCATTCCATTCAACATTTGTTTTTAAACGCTTTTTATTGTTTTAAAAATTACGGCGGCAATTTCTCGAAAATGTTTTGAATTGAAACTGGTAAATCTGATTTAGAGCTTGTACATGCTGTTTGTGTTGGCTTAGCACTGTGTATTTTGCTAATGTTGCGGTGAGGCAATAAACAAGATTTAAAGTGCCGAGGATTGCTAATGTTTGACTTGAACTTTGCAGCGAGTGTCATAATTCATCTGACCGTATCAAAGTACGCGTGTGGGATGAGGACAACGATCTTAAATCTAAGCTACGGCAAAAGCTGACGAGAGAATCTGATGATTTCCTGGGAC
Organism: Eudemis profundana; assembly: GCA_947034925.1. NCBI lineage: Eukaryota > Metazoa > Arthropoda > Insecta > Lepidoptera > Tortricidae > Eudemis > Eudemis profundana. The sequence continues at coordinate 9,499,945 of OX344809.1, read as the reverse complement.
AAACCATCATTGAGGTTAGTACTATTTTGATCGTAATCATTGTCCAAAGTTGGATAGTTATTAACTATTTTGAACAAAAAATTTAACAATAACTCAAATTATATTATCTATTGATAGATTTTGATGAAATTAATATTCAATTGTTCATACTCGCTTAATCCTAATTTTAAATGCCAACATTGTACGATATAGTAAGGCTGGCATTTTATTCGTTCAACCATAAGCGATACACTATATAATATTAATAGGAAATACCGAATATTTAACCAGAAAAGGAGAAAATATATTTTATGCCACACCTGGCCATGAAGTCGCTTTTACCTTCCTACGCGTACGGAAAAAGCCGCTTTCTGGCCAAGTGTCGACATAAAATGATGTACACAACACGGGAGGTAATAAGAAAAGCCCTCGATCGCATATTTACGTCCCCCTCACTTGCAGCTCGAGCCGCAAACATCTGCGATTTTGGCCTTTTTTTGTTTTACCACCCTACCCAAATCTGTTGTTAGACTATGAATTCTCCCGTATCTGAACCTAGCAACAAGTTTTTTTTCTATCGGAATACATATAACGTCTGTTGACTAGGTTCGAACCTTGTCTGGTGAGATGGACGTCTGGTATAACCTAGAGAAGCGGACGGATAAGTCTGCGGTGTCAGGAGCAATCCGGCTGCACATCAACGTGGAGATCAAGGGTGAAGAGAAGGTGGCGCCGTATCATGTTCAGGTTAGTGAGCTTCTATTGTTTTTATAGGTACTATGAGAGTGGATGGTAAACAGCACACTCAACCACAAATACAAATAGTTCAGTTCGACTTCAAATTAATCTTCTCAAAGGCCGTAGCAGGATAAGGGAGGAAAAAATGCCCTTTAATGATTAAGAGCTGTTTATTTTTTCTATAGTTGCTTTCATTTAGTTGTATAATTGTGCAAAGTTTGGTTGAAAAATTCCCAGTGGTTCAGCCGGGAAAAAATAAAAACAAAATTTATGAAATTTCACGTATCTCTAAAACTATAAATCTTTATCATAATATCTTTAATTCATTTTGGTAAATTGATAGGTATGTATGCCTTAAAAGAAAATTGAGTCTCTATCTTTGCAATTTCTGTAAAAAACACGTAAGTCAAAATTTCAAAAAAAAGTTTTTTTGATACTTGATGGAGTGACCACTCTAAGTGACATTTCTAAAAAAGCCTTATTTAACGATCTGTCAGTCATATAAGTTTGACGGTTAAAATCGAAAAGCAACAGTGTCAAAATTAAAAAACTATGTTGGTCGGATTCTGTTACATTTTATTCTTATACAATTCTAATACAGCCAAAGAACTTAAACATAAATATTCTTTGTTAAGAACTAAAAATAAAATAAATTTATGGCATTTACTCGTATATGTATCAACTTAAAAATGTCTTTTACTTCTTATTTTAATCACTATCGCTATCTTCATTAACGGTAACACTAATACCGTTTCTCAAAAAAGGTCCACTAAGAATTTCGGCAGGCTGAATAATTTTTGATAAATATCTTGCGTGCGATAGGTAGTACACAATTGCGGCAATGTGTGAACAACACCCTACCTACGAATGAATATATCTGGTGAAACGATAAGTAAGGCTTAATTAGAAATAATGATGATTACCTATTTGAAAAAAAAAGGTTTTATAAGTTAAAAGGCGACAATTAATACAAATACAGGCTGGTTTTCGATAATCTGTACATATTAAAAGGGGTGAAATTCCATTTAATTTTATCGGTAAAAATGACAAATTTTTGTTTCTGGGCAAAAAAAAAATTTTTACAGATTTTTACAGTTTGCTATGAAATTTTGGGCAGTACATCTGTTTGACGCAGTATAACTTTTGATCTTATTGTTCAAAGCTGTAAGAAAAAAATGTTTGTAAGATCACAATTAAGTGCTAAACGAAGATAAGCATGAAAAAATGGTCACAATATTCGCAAACTTTCGAGAAAAACGGTGTTTTCCGTAAAAAAAACTGAAGTTTTGCAGCCGTTTTTCACAATTATAATTTTTTTTGACGAGTTTTTCTTCAAGTCGGTGGTTTATTGTTATTGCTACTAAATAACGTGTCTATTGCCATGACCCTGCAATTTTTTCTTACAATTTTAAGCAATTAGTTCAAAAGTTATACCGTGGCAAACAGATGTACTGCCGAAAATTTCACTGAAAGTTTAAAAATCTGTAAAAAAAAAACGAATGACCACAAACAAAATTTAAAATCAGTTTTACCGATAAAATTGGCCGAAATTTCACCCCTTTTCATATGTACAGATTATCGAAAACCACCCTGTATATTTTCAAGCCAATATTAATGGGAATGTCAATAATTGATTTATTTTTAATTTCTTACAAAGAAGATTTATTTTTAAGTTCTTTGGCTGTATTAGATTAGAATAGTATAAGAATAAAATGTAACAGAATCCGACCAACATAGTTTTTTAATTTTGACACTGTTGCTTTTCGATTTTAACCGTCAAACTTATATGACTGACAGATCGTTAAATAAGGCTTTTTTAGAAATGTCACTTAGAGTGGTCACTCCATCAGGTATCAAAAAAACTTTTTTTTGAAATTTTGACTTACGTGTTTTTTACAGAAATTGCAAAGATAGAGACTCAATTTTCTTTTAAGGCATACATACCTATCAATTTACCAAAATGAATTAAAGATATTATGATAAAGATTTATAGTTTTAGAGATACGTGAAATTTCATAAATTTTGTTTTTATTTTTTCCCGGCTGAACCACTGGGAATTTTTCAACCAAACTTTGCACAACTATACAACTAAATGAAAGCAACTATAGAAAAAATAAACAGCTCTTAATCATTCAAGGGCATTTTTTCTTCCCTTATCCTGCTACGGCCTTTATAATCGGGTTGTGAAAAACTGAGTAGTACACTTTCAGCTATGACCCAGCAGTGAAACGTATGTAGGCTGACGATGATGAAAAGAGTGAGTTCAGGGGCAGTAATCTTTGAACAAACGCAATAAGGACATCTTAAATATTTGGCTACAATTGATCATAAATATTTTATTGAATACTACTTTAGGAACAGTTTCCGAACAATACATCAGGAAAACAAAAGCGCGGCGGGGAATGAGACGCTGATCATTGATTGGACATTGCAGGCTTAACGCGTCATTGAATTCAAGTCGAATGACGTCCATACATCACATCGCGTGAGCTAAACTATCTGTTTATACTAAAATGAAGTATGTGCGAAATCGCTGATATTTTATATATACATTTTCACGGCCCGGTAAACCTACTCTGGGTCATCTATTTTAGCCAAATAGAAAAAAGGAGTGCGGTTACTGTAACATTAGATAGGTCTCTGAGTAATAAGCTTTGTTTCCTTTATATTCAACACAATGATACCGTTTGATATGTTAAAAATCATTATTTATTCGTGAAAAAAGGTATTAAACTAGCTAGTTGACAAAAAGTTCACTTAGTTCGTCAGGCGTTCAGTGTGTTTTGTTGGGTGTTGTATATCAAGTAAAAAAAACAAGAATATCGATAAAGCCTGTTATTATTACAATAGTAGCTATGAAATGCAGGTCAAAACAAACCTACAATTTCGCGTACGGGCGTATTTACGCTTCGTTCAATAATGTAAATGTAACAACCCAACCATCAGACGGAGCGTTCACTTCGCATTCTTATAAAACAATAACAACTATCCACGCGAACTCTCAACAGGTAGTTAAGGACGCTGGCATGCCACCCTTTGGCCTACTGCCAGCAGTAATCACGTGTTTCAACCAATTACTTACTTGACTGATGGAGATAGTAACAGTAAAACTTCCGTTCCGGCTAACTGTCGACGTGTTGATTTTTAACTATGGGTAAAGGTAACACGTTTTAGTTTGACCCGAAGGGACTTCTAAAGAAAATTTCAACCTATTTAACACTTTGGGAGGGTCAATTTAACAAAAGATATTTGGGTCAATCGCAGACAAAATGTACCTTTTACTTTTTTTACCCGACTGCGGCGAAGCCCAAACGAGGGTTATTGTCTAATCATGGTGGGTTTTATACCATTTTACTCAGAATCATGAGCACTTTTCATTTATGAAATAAAAATGTGGTCCAAAATGGCCCAACTTTTCCATACAAATTTTGAATTTCTCAGTTGCATTACGCCCAAACTAAATATAGGGGAAAATTGTAACGAACCTGAGAAAAAAAATCTCAGTTTCGTTACAATTTTCCCCTATATTTAGTTTGGGCGTAACGAATCTCTAATAATTGTGACGGAATAGACACTATTTTTCAAATAGCTACAAATAAATTTTCCAGGAAATTGTAACATTAGTATAGAGATTACGTGGTCAGTCGTCTCAGTGTGATTAGTTTTTTAACGGCTACAATGTGGTACCATAAAAAAGGTGTACAGTAATAAGATAAAAAAAAAATTGTGGGTCCACTTTTTATTACAGTAATTTTAAATGAATAAACGCTACTGTTCTGGGATATGATTCTTTCAAAATCACCTTAATCGTTTATTAGTTATTACGAGCCGACTTCGGTTCCGAACAAACAATCAAGACTTGTACCAGATCGTTTATAAGACGCCCTCGGTTCAATGGGGCAACTTTCCAGAATAAATGTGAAAAGTTCGGCCGGCTAACTAAGCGAAGTTGCTAATGCAAAAGTATAATTTCTTTCGCGGATCCCCCTATAGGGATCTCGGTGTACGAGTAAATTTTCAGGTTAATATGCACATTATCAGGGCAAAGGGGCACTTGGTGGAGTATTGATGTTTGCGAAATCCACGTAGGGTTAACTATCGGTGTAGGTAACGTTCATGCATGCATAAAATATGCGGATCCCTGATTTTGTCTACCCGGCTTGTTACAATTATTTGCATTAACCGTTAATTTATTCGAGAGGCTAAATGTAATGTTTAGGTCGCTTTTATCACAAGACCTACATTTATTGCATGGTGCTTAGTGAACATTACAGTGTCTATACTCCGTTTTTTTTTCAATGTGGAAATTTGGTAAACAAACCTGACGTTTGCCAGCTGGTTTTTTATCAGGTACATTGTATGGTAATATCGTGTAATTAATTTCATTCGATAAATAACTGATTTGTGTGTAGGTAAACAATATACATAGTTAACAGATCAAAAAAATAGCAAATGTCTTCTATTTTACTTACATTATTCTGTAAGAAAGAATCAAATTCATATTTTTGGCCATTATTGTAACCATTGGTAAAAAATGTTGCACAATAAAACACCCAAAGAGGCAGAGGTTTTGAAGCAATGGTCGGGTTTTTAAACTCGTTGTCGTTATGATCAGTATTTCAATACAGTCGCGAATAAATATTAGTACTTATCATTTAGAACTTCTGTTTTTGTATTTATTTTGTGATTTATCAAAGCAAAAAGCACGCGTGTGTAATAAGCGGCGTCCTGTGCCTAAGAATAATGAAATTAGAGCGTTACCAACTTTATGAGCAAGTGTGTTGAAATTTTCTTAAAGTATACATTATATTATTATACCTTGGCTTGGCCTACTAAGTGAGCACTATTATAGGACAAGAAAACGACATAATAAATATCAAGTACTTTTAAATTGTTCATTGATAAATACAAATGTTGACGACCACTGATTCTTTTGTTTACCAAATTTCCACATTGAAAAAAAACGGAGTATAGTTAAATGTTCGGTATATTATATTCCTAATTCTAATTCAAGACCAAAAAAACTACGACATATCTGTCACTGTCATATGTGTCAAAGTTACTTGTGTCATTGTTAAGTGAACGTTGCAGATTTAGCCAACCATTTTATAACAATAAATTATTATTAAAATATTTCTAATTGTGGCTAACACTTTTAATAAAATATATATAATTTTAAGGAACAATGAAACAAAGTTTATTTAAAAAACTTTTAAAACTATTTATAGCAGTCAGGTTGACAATTCAAACATAGAATTAGGTCTTCAAAATTAGATGCTTAGTTTTTTTTCATTCAAAAGATTATGTAGAATCTGTAATAATAATTTCGTTTAAATATTACAGAATTTTTATTCTTAAGTCAACTATGTAGATAGGTACTTGTCAGATTAATCTTTTACATTTTAAAACCTACTACTGAAGAAAGGAGAGAAAGGCTTAAATTTTCACTAAATCCATATCAAACTCTTGCCTTTTTATTTTAATAAACCGTACCAAATGTTACTAACATCTGAAGTATTTTTTTGTTTTTCTACCAAAAATCACCTGATAAATTAATCAGATGTATCAGTGTAGTTTATTCATAATTAGATAAATACCATTGTAAAATGATGTTTTTGTAGTGGCAACCCACATTGGTCTTGAATTAGAATTAGGAGTTTAAATAGTAATGCATTGCACCGCAAACGTTTTGTCCACAAATCCAACTCCGTTTATAGCGACATTCAGCGTTCCAGTAGTGAACTTTACTCCAAATTTATGCCGAGAATTTCCACGGTCCCGAGCAAAGCCAGCTTCAGGTGATGTGCAAGTATAATTCCGAAGTGCGTCCGGCACTATGAAACTTAAAAATGTTTATGTTAACTTGAATATTTAAAAGTTTCACGTCCAGAGTGCTTTTCTTTGGCTAGAGCGACGGTCTAAAGTTTAAAATTATATAAAAACTTTTCTCATAACCCTCGAGTCTTGCGCTGCTTATTCGTTAAATCTTGAAACGATGGAACGTTAAAATTTGTGAATTGTCCGTCTTGAAATTTGCGAAGTGTCATAATAAAGTGCAGTCGGTTTGTTTGTGATAAGATAACACTGAAACAAAATCTTAAAAAAAATCGAATTAAGTAAAACTGATTTTCTTCTTTAGTCGATTGTGCAATGTGTTCGTGTCGGAATTTATAAACCTGTCTGATCCGACGTCGCGTTTGTTCCGATCGCTCTTGACATATTGTTATTACGATTAGGACTCACATTTATATCGCCTTTGATAATTTTATGAGAATTATGCGATTACATATCATTTAAAAATTTAACCAAAAGTACAATAAAAAATAGTACATCTTAGTTGGGGAAGGATAAGTTTTCTTGTCCTTGAAAATTCGTTAAACTCTTTATGATTGTTATAACAACTTAAGACCTTAGCAATTAAAATGAGACAAAGATCTCAGTCATTTATTCAGTATTGAAATTGAATATGCAGCGAAAATAAACAGAGAGAGTTGTACCTAAAAGGGAAACAACTGTTAATAAACATATTATTTATTCTGAATTCAGGCAAGTAGAGCCACGCTCCGGTGACTCTGCTGCATCGCATAACAGAATTTTGATATGTTTAATCAACTTTTTGCAGGTGAAATGTGCGTTTTAAAAGATCCTTTATTGGTTTGCACCACTCTATAGATATAGGTTTCAACTACTTTAAACTCATCCAATTACATAATTTTGCAGTACTATCGAATTTACTTCGTGAAAATAAACGGCGTAAATGTTATTGAGGCCTTTTTGCTTCTAGACGCCTCACATTACAATAGCATGTCGGAATGAAATAGATTTATATACCACAATGACAATTATTGTGTAAATGAAAAAGAACTTGCACAATTTTACTTTCAAACACGAAGCCCAAGAAATGTCAAATGCCAACAATACAGGCGACGTTACAGTTTACAAAAAGATGCAATGTCGCAAGATTCCGTACGACGCTCCTCGCTCTCGGTTCCATTCAGGGTTGCCAACCGTACGAGGTTCCTCATACAAATACGAGATTTGTGGTCTGCTGTACGAGGTAAGAGGACACTATCAGGCTCGTACGAAAATGTACGAGGTTGCCATACCCGAATACAGCCGAGGTGTGCCATTTCTTGTCAATAAGGTTCACATGTAATTGCAAATTATACAACAGTCGTTTGATTGGCACTACAACCCCCCCCCCCCCCCCGTTTTACATGTACGAAGGTTCGAAATTCAAAATACGACGATTTTAGTCGTCTTGTACGAGCAAAATTCTAAGGTTGGCAACCCTGGTTCCATTCGGGGCAAATCCATGTTATTAAAACTTAGAGGGGCAGCTTCAGCTTTGTATTGTGCAGCCTGTGTGCTCGCTACGGGACTTTACTTCAAATGAGCGTAAAACAGGGCCCAGCCTCGAATAATTTGGAATTAGCTTCACTGAAGAGGATATTGTGATTACTGATTATCATATTGGGGCTATTCTTAAAGAGAAGTAAAAAATATTTGTAGGGTATCTTGTTAACCGTTGTTTTTTTTATTTATACCAGCTAAATTCTATATTTGTAGATATCAGTACAAATTACGAATTAGTTTCTTCAACAAATAACTCAGTTAGTACCATTTTTTAGGCAAATTTAAGGTATTTAAGGTACCTATAAATGTTAAACGCTAGCAGCTAATATAAAGATTTTGTTTTGAATATATAAAATGCAAAAATATCAGTGGATCAAAACTATTCAAAATTACTTTTTCTATTGAAATTGCTGACAATATTGTTGAAATCAATCTCAAAACTTAGGAAAATAGTTACTAACTAACTAACCTTTAATATATCAAAAGTTGTAGTAACCCATTGCTTAATTGGAAGAGAATGCCTTAAGGCATTAAGTTCGCTATTTGTATTGTGCAATAAAGATTAAATAAATGATATTGTATAAAAAATAATAGTAATAATAAGTTAATGCTCATTACAATTTAAATATTCATTATTTTTTACGCATATAAATTATGTATAAAAGTTAGCGAGCCCTTTATAAGCCTTAAAAAAACAGCCGAGTCATTAAAAGCGTTTTTGCAACTAATTGGACATTTCTTTACATAACAACGTACACACTAATTAGCGTCCTGTGCTATTACCGGCCTAGGTCGTTATACCCGAAATCACAGTTATATCTTGCCACATTGAGCCCGGTGCAAAGTGGTTCTAAAATGTTTAACGGTCATGACAATAACTACAATAAGTTGGACACAAGCAACTGTGCGAACGATTGATGTGGCACCGTGTCTCGGGTCCTTAATACGGAAAATGTTTTGCAAGCCGGCACTATGTAGATTGACGATGCTAAACTCACTAGTGTTCTAAAGAGCATTCAGTGGGGAGTTACAAACTTTATATTTCCCTTGTTAGCTAGTTAGGATAAAACGTAGTTAGAGAACTCGGCGATACGTGACAGAGTTGTTAATGCGTGTTATCATTTTTTAATGAGACTAACTGTTTTTTTTTGGGATAATTGTAGTTTACTTTAATAGTCTGCTGGAGCATTCCATGAAATCATCTACTTTTTGTCGCTTATCCCTTTACACCCGAGAGGAAAAAATCTTTAACAGCTTGAAGCGACATTGCGTAATTATATTATTACTTCATAAGGAGTCTAGGAAAAATAACAAAAAAAATCCTGACTGAGCTGGTCTTCCACAATCAGACCCTCACGTTCGTGTGGCTCAGGAATAATATGTAACTCGCACATTCGTGAGGGTCATGGTCTGATTGTGCAGAAACATCATATTTCAAAGGTTTCTTGAAGAATTTAAATGAATAAAACACATAAAATTAAGTAACCATTATTCATCCATAGTTTAGACAATAGAAATCAAATCAAATAGAAAATCACAGCGATTTTTCAGGCAACATTACAGAATAATCAACATAATTAGTTTTAATAACAAGAAATGCTAACCTCTAGCTTAATTAAGACTTTAATATATCTAAATTAGTTTAATTATTTAAATGAGATCGTAATCAGACGTATTATGTGTTTTTTATTATTGTTTCTTATGATACAATCTAAAGCGGTCTTTATCTCTCGATCGATATGCATAAATACATGTCGCATTTTTCCAATTTAATTTTTGATCGGCTACCGTAGTTCTCCATGCGACATGTCCTGGGGTCTTTATATTGTCGGAAAAGGGCCAATGATCATACCCGTCGTGTCTTTTAGCTGCTGATGGTTAATTTGCCGGTCAGTAGATTTTATAGTCACGAGTAGGGCATGCAATACCGGTTTTACTTGTATGGGCCAATACCAAAAAACCGGATTTTAGGCATTGGCCCATACAAGTAAAATCGATATTGCATGCCTTAGTCACGAGGGCAGTCACTGCTGCTGGGAAGTGGTAGCTAAGTGTCATTTATTCACTCTGATCCATGTAGGGAGAGGGAGGGCCGTGTCCGTCTAGGGATGTTAGATAAAGTATCCGCTAAATCCAGCCGAAAGTCTAATAAAGACAAGATGTGTTTTTTTTTGCAAACCATTAGCTTCACAGTCGGTTTACTTCGACCTTGTCGTCTTCCAGTTTCAACTTGTAACGGCGATAATGCCCTTAGTGGTGGAGTTGCTGGTCGCGGAGAAGATGGTGTTGAACTAAAGGGAGATCGTGACCGTGGCCTTGCTTCACGACTAGCAGAAATTAGGCACACATTCCAAATCATCGTCGTCTGAACCTTCAATTTCGGACAGATTTCCATCTGCGAGCAGATCTTCTATTACTTTATCGGTCAACGGCGCCCCTAAAATAAGCAAAACATCCCGGTTAGTAAGCCAGGCGGTATACAGAAATAAATTATACCTACTAAATCAACATCACAGAATGCTACCGAAATCACACGATCGTGAGAGTTCAATAATACGCAATGCAACCGAAATCGCACGATCGTGATAGTTAAAATTCAAAAACAAATTGCATACATGTATTTCATTCCAATTAACACTAAATAATAAAAAAATGTCACACATCAAGTAATCTTAGCAATCCGATAGTAAATTATGAACATATTTAATGGTAATTAATAAAAAAAAACACTTACGATAGGGAGTCCTAAGTTCAAAGAACGTAGCTATCTCCCACGCACCGTCAACGAGACTGACGAGACCCGACGCGTACGCATGGGCCTTCTGTATATTTTGTCCCCTTCTAGGATAGCCGCACGATCGATCGACATCGGTTGAGTTCGCAAAAGCCGTTTGACATACGCGAAATATTTTTTCAAAATCAACACTCACGATCATTTCAAGTTCGTGTAAAGGGTTATGTAACGCTATAGTAGGTACCCTATTAAAACTTATTAGCTGTTAAGAAATACTACCAATTTTAATTTAACAATTTCGCTACCAAGAACCCGCCTGATAGGCACTCCTAATCTTTGCTCAGATGCCAGCTATAAACCTACACGCCACGCCACAGAGCCCGCCTGGCGGGCACACATTGCATCTTCGCCACCACAGGGCTGACACTAACAAAAAGGTTTTCTTCTGATTATTATGTGGACGAAAAGTAGTTACAGTTGATTTTTAAATATACAGGCAGTGTGATTTTACTTAACCTAATGCGATTAAAAAATAAAAATTCTTATCAGTTGGTTACATTAAATTGCATACACAGGTATGTTTCAATAGGAGTTAAGAGTTTTCGTAAATCGGCATAAACAGATGAGACAATAGATTTAATTTTATTCACGTATATGAAAATTACTTGACACAGCCCTGAACGTCCGCCTAGTGCCCGCCTAGCAGGCACGCGGCGTGCGGCATTGCGTTGCACGTCGTAGTCGTAGCCCGCCTGGCGAGTTCTGTACACTCTAAAAAAAAATTGGTTGCTCCTAACAAGATTGTGATAGTTATAATCAAGCATCTTGATTCCATACGAGCCTAACAAGACGTTAGATGCATCAACTAAGATGATATTGATTGTTTATCATAGTTCAATTAACCATGTTCTGATTTGATTCAACAAACATTGGTGTAAAAGGTAACTAATTAAACATGATCGAATCATACAAAGAAGAAAATAATGATAGAAACAAGGAATATGTTTGTTAAAATTATCAAGATTCTAGATTGTTGTTTTAATCACCAATGAACTTGCTGTTTTAATTAATCGGCTTTCGTTGTTATGTTTAATATCTTGTTTGTTTTATTCAAGTTAACGCCAACAAAGAGAAAATCTCTCTTGGTAGGCTCTGATTTTTTAGAGTGTAGGTTCAAAATTTTGCCCGGTTGCGAAAGTGTTAACTTGATATTACCATACCGATATTCAGCTTCCTAATTTTACATGTCGTTTCCATGGCATGCTCCTGCTTCGATTCACGTTTTATTTTTAGACATTTGACAGATGGGCTCTATTAATATACTACAGTTATAGTGAGATTCGATAGCACTGAACAAAAACAATAACAAATATGTTGACTGACAATTTGGATGTATTGTGTTTCTATTGTTGTTTGGATCTATGGATTTACTGTGAAATAGTGATGGGAAAGGTATAACATTAATTAATCAATCCATTTGACATTCATGAAATTATTATTAACTACAAGTAAGTGAGAGGAACTTAAAGTATATCGTACTATTATTAATCAGATACTTTTATCATTATTAAATATTTTGTAACAATGAAAAGATAGGGCGGGGAACTATGTTTTACCACCCTAGTTGCGTAATGTACTATTCTTTTTATTTTTACCACACCGAATTTAGGGTTTGGAACTAAGACGCGACGCAATTTTCCATCGCTGATTATTTGGAAATATGGTAGAAGTATCGCAAGGGTCTTCCGAAACCAGCAAAATTTTGAAAGTGGTCTACGAGAAACGAAAGCTTGGGAACCTCTGTTTCAGATAAACCATATGGGACACCCTAGTTCTGTTCACACTCGTATTAATTACGAGAAAAAGGTTTCGTTTTAGTAAAATGAGGGTATTTAGAAATCAAAAATCCACCAGCTGGCAGCAGGGTGGCGAAAGGTCTATTTGGCAGTAGATGTCAAAATCAGGTGGTGTGATTGGTGGATCTTGACGCCTACTGTCAAAAAGACTTTTCGCCACCCTGCTGCCACGTCACGGCTTGTCCGAAATGTCAAGAGTTGATGTGATGGATGAGTATGATTTCACCAGGCCATTGCTGCCCTTGGCTGCCCGCCTTTGTGCGAAACCTATGCAGCAGTTCCTCTTTATTGTCGTCGTGTTTCGACTTCCGGCGCCCCTATCACCTTGGCGCCTGTGTGCGCTGCACACTTCGCACACAGGGGCGGCGCAGCCCTGTACCAGGCTCACATAATTTGTCACTTCTTTTGTACTAATCAGACGAGTAAAAACGCAAGGATCTTGTTTTAGCCTTTTTCGTAGTTGGGTTTTCCTATATACATTTATTGGATATGGCATTCATTGCCAAAATCTATAATTAAAAAATAATCTTTTCGAAATACTAATCGATATCAAAATGTCATTGTTAATAAAAAGTAATACATTTTTAAAGAACGGACATTCCCATCACTACGAATCCAAAGACATTATAGACTTTTACATTTTAGATGAGTAAAAAAAATTGAGTAACATTTGACATATAGAAAAATGGTATTGACTAAGTTTGTTTTTACTGAAATATGAATAATTAATGGATATTTTAATTAAAAATGAATGAAAATACAAGGTTTATGTATATAAATTGTTGATAAGGCTATGTTCGTTCTTAAAAAGTGCGTGATTACGAAGTAATGAAGGTAAATCCGTTTGTTTACTTGTTTGTCCTTTTCTATTGAATCTCACTATAGGTACGTAACAACAAACAAGGGCTCACTAGGTACTGTTTTTTTAATTTATATATTTAATCCCTAATGCTCAAAAAGAACTTACCGTAAATAATGGGTTATTCCATAATGACATCATCAACTAGTTTTCTTTTTTTAATTGTATAACATTTATTCAACACCACAACAACACATTTTTCATCACACTTGCTCGTAAAGGGTATTATAACACGCGGGCTTATAGACCAGCTCGAGCCGTTTTACCTCCCGTGGGTTATAAAAATCTATAACTCCCACGGGAAGAAAAACTGTATGAAAATCTATAACTCCCGAGGGAGTTATGAGTTTAGTTTTAAAATATTGAACCTACCCGTACGTCATTTCAGACTAAGGAGGTTTCAAATCAGCCAAGGCTTATTTCACGTCTTCAAAACTTGGCTACAAAACCAATTTTAGTGTATACAAAAATTATATGGTATATTTAACTATTATTTCAGTATTTTTTGCAATTATTGTGATGCAATTAAAATAATTTAGTTTAAAATTTTATTGGCAGTAAGGGGATTACAAACTCGAGTCATTAAAAGCCCTCCGCCTACGGCGTCGGGCTTCTAATAGACTCTCGTTAGTAAATCCCTTCTTACTACCCTCGGTGCACAATGTACTATTTTACAACTTACTAGAAAATAATTATACTATACATATAACTATCTAAATAAAATCAAATTTACATACAGTTATATTCTTAATTATAATATTGTTTATTGGATGAAATACTACATATAGTACCAGTTATATTAGTTAAGTTTGATTGTAATGACAGTTCGAATAGAAAAGTTTTGAAGGAACTATGCAGTAGTTAATATTTAACGACGAAGTATTGTCACAAAAGAAGCCTGACTTCAATTGATTTTAAAATAGTGGGTTCAACGTTGAATTCTTGACATGAAAGTATTTCTCTTACTCCTGACGTCCGCAGTTCCTTGCATGCAGTGTAGCTACGCAGCCTCTTTAGCTGTCATGGCCAGATCGCAATCAACGGGCTTTGTTCGCACTGGCTTAGTACATAAAACTTCTGCTACTGCGCTACGGGAGGGAATGACACTGCGATATTTTAATAATTATCAAGGATTGGTCGATGGTTTATTTTAGCTCCAACGATGAGCAAATGTAATTATTTCTCCGAGCACTTTTTTATCCGTAATAGACATGCATTTGAGTCCGAACTTGTTGGTTGATAAGCAACGATAAAGTTGTCAATGGACCATTCTTACTTAGGTAGTACTACTTCGCTCTCGACTTCAAGGATCTAAGTGATATTTTTGGCTTGCTAGAAGAGAGTGCCATTCTTTGATTGCGCTATTAAGGAAAGTAGAAGCAAAACGCTTTATGCGAGCCATTTTAATGGTGAAAACATAATGGTGTTTCTAAGTCCACGCCCAATAAAACCTAGAACAGTCTTAATACTTATATTGTCACATTGTTTTTAACTGTACAAATGAACTGCATTCAACTAATTATTTTAAATGTCAGTTTAATAAGATTGGGCCAGGTTGGACCCTTTCTATACACATGTTTATTTTGTACGTGAAATTAATTATACTGTCGGACAGTAATAAAGAATAATGTTTGTCCAAATGTGAGTAGACAAACGCAGCACCTAAACGTTAAATTTCACATGAACTCCTGGAATTATACGTTGTAAAGAAGTATTAGGTTAATTTGCCTAAATAAAGGATAAAGTTTCGGCTTATAACGTTCTAACGGATGAAATAATCCTGACGATTAACTATAAAGGTCTACGTACACTTGCCATTAAACACTACTTATATTATCCGCTTCGTACATGGTCGGGTGCTTGCCGTTTCATCAATAAACCTTTCACAAAATGTTTTATTTCGTCGGGCTCTCCTTTTTAACAACTATTTTCTCTAAAACCATACATTTTTCATATTTTTTCAAACGTGTAGAGTAAAGTTGTGTTAGTTTAAAAACGATAGTATTTTTTAGATCAGACACAAATGATTAAGATAAAATAATACGTGTAATCTAAAAATAAAAAGTTCCTGAAACTTTCATTGGCAATTGGAGGGTGAACAATCGTGACGAAAAGAGCAGTACTGTAATTTATATATGTTTAATCAGACAAAAATATTTATTTGTGAGTAATATCACTAGTAACAGAATTGCGCAGATTTTTATCAAACCAGTGCTCCCGTCTGCATAGTATTCAACAGCCGACATAGACATCTTGAAAACTTGCAGAGAACTCGTATTCAACTGTCGTTTAGATTGTTGCAGCAATTTCGTCCGATAGACTTATAATATGTTTGTAACATCACGCAAAGTTTGCTGAATTGGTATGAACGAATTCGTATCTCAATTTGCACGGTAGTGTGCGCAGTTCTTAATCCTCGCTGGCCATAAAGTCCCTAATTACCTATGTAGGAGTTGAAATAGTAAATACGTATACCTCGCTTTGGCGTTTAAATTTACCGTTATACTCGAAATTCTCGGGACTAAAATTTATTGCAAACGTTAATTTTATTTAAAAACGAGCCGGACGGTTGGGAGTTTATATAGAATTTTGGAATTAGTGCGGATTGGATTACAAGTTTTTGCTGGAATTCGAACAATGAGAAATGTTGCCAACTCTATCTTAATTAGGTTTTGTGGTGTTCACTTTGATATAATGAGCAGAATTAATATCGAAAGCACGAATCTTACACAACATTATAGTGCACACTTAGGCTACGTTTCCGCCAGTGATATGCGAGGATGCGTAGCGAGGTATGTGTTTGTCATGAACCAATAGAAATACCTCATTTACCTATCCTCGCTCCGCTGAGCTGTTTCTATTGGTTCATGACTAACACATCCCTCGCTACGCATCTTCGCACATCTCTTGTGGAAACACAGGCTGGTAATGGGTATTTTATGGAGGGGGGTTTCTAGCTGTATTTTTATTTATCGCTGAATTGATTTATAAAATTCTTAAAAGCAACTACCAAACTTTAATATGATAATTATAAGCATGATAATTGGCCCAAACTTACCTCTAATTTATTCTCTCCGTCCATTCAATATAGTAGTGCAAACGAGACAGTACATGCCCTACCGCGTGACAAGCAACCCAGTTGTGCTAGCCGGCTGATACATTATGATTGTCATGTCTTCGCCTCAAGATTTATATATTTAAACAAATGTAGTTGCCCTGCAACTACATTTGTTTAAATATATAAATCTTTCGTCGAAGACATGACAATTAAGATCGAACTTCACTTCAGGTAAGTTCGTTTGATCATCTAATAATACTGGAAGGAAATGCTGAAATGATGTTAGAAAAATGGTCGCCCTAGATTAAATAATACTTAAAGGAGATGAAAATGAAATATTTCGGGTAGAATTCAGGTTCCACTGAATAAAATCGGAAAAAGCACCCCATATAGACATCATACGGAACTCTTAGCGCCAAATGCAAATTGTTATTGGTATTTTTTTTACATTCACAGTAAAAGCATGTCACAAACCACTTAACCATGCTATTAACGATCTTAGCAGTAGAGCGAACATTCCAGTTACATTGCGATTGCCTAATACCTCAACAACGTATCTCCTATTTGTATAAATTTTAAATGAACCTTATTTTGTAAGGAACTAGGTTACTTTTAGGGTAATATAGTTCAATAGTTCAGAGTTAAAGGCAGCCGATTAGTTGGAAAGGGGTCGGTCGCCACTTGTTCTCACGCAAGCGAGTTTTAATTGCATTACTCAGACGTTCAAGTGCGGCCGAGAAATTTCATATGTTCTGCAATGGGGAGTAGTGAAGGAAAAATTGAATTGCGCATTGTTGTGGTCGAAGGCTATTGGTGTTAGAAAGAACTCAATCGATTTACCTATGCTCATTCAAGGCATACATTGAAGCATATTTCAGCTAGCAATGCCATTGTGATACATATAGTTAGAAATGCGTAAAATCTCGTACCTACCTATCTGTTTGCACAACCAGTTTCAAATGTAGTACGTCAGTTAAGTCCTTGTTTGTAACATTACCTACTTTGGTTAATTCATGTTCTAAAAATAGGTCACCCAAATTTCATGTAATGAAAATAACTACTTTTGCCTTTATGTTTTTCCTAGAGTTATGAGATGTAAGGTGGCGACGAAGTATTTTATGAATATCACAAACTTTTATTTAACTTGCCCAATCAAGGTAAGCGCGGGCAACACTTGGCAGGCGATGTGATTATCTGTGGTGAGTGATATATCAATAGCGGAAATAAAAGTGTGTGTTTATAATCTGGCTGTATTAATTAATTCTCCAGTTTCAACACTCAAGTGCAGTATAATCCGATATACAACAGTAAGCATAATCTCTTTATCCGCCGTAATCTTAATTATATTTAGAGCTTTTCAATATTAGTTCAATTCGAGTAAAACACCAAAGATTAACCAATCAACCTTCCAAAGGCTCGCGCCAAAGGACATTGCCAAAATCCCTGAAAACACCGCCAAAATCCTTTTAACCGATGCTTAGGACAGGGTCAAGTGTAATCCGAGGAAGGTGACAAAGTAATATCCACTTATCAGTCGGAAGAGCTCACCCGACCTTGAGTCCTTCTGATTGTCCATAACGTCCATTATTGTCCATACACTTGAGTGCCCACGACGAGTTGTTGCGGCATCGGGTTTATGTGTGGACATGTTTTGGCGTCACCAGGTATTAAGTAAGGCTGAGTTCGTAACTCTTATTTGTACGACGTATCTACAAGATCGAAAATCACAACATAACTTATTTTGTGACAGCTAATGTGGTTTTAAGAGGCCGTAAAGTGTAAGGCCTCTCTAGCATTTGAAAACGTTTAAGGCTTAAGGGGCGTTTTCAAAGAAATATGTCTGTAAATAGTTAGGGTTTAATTTAACAAAATGAAAGTTAACCATATAAATTATATTTTAACTTTCGTTACACAAGGAACAAGATTAACATTTTGTTAAATTAATCTCTTCACTATGGATATTTATTTTTAAAACTACCTTAAACGTTTTGAAACGCTCTTATCGATTTAGGCTATTCTCTGTGGTTCAAGATGAGTTCAGACCTCTTTTATAGAATGATTCTAGAAGGATATCTTTCCCTTAGCCACAGAATTACGATCTTTGAGAATTTGGCAATACTGGGTACGGTATGAGTATTGGGATAGACAGATAGATTGAATGAAAGTTCTGCCATAATATAAATGTATTAACTTGATGTACAAACTATTTAAAACTACGTAACAAATACTAATGTAAGAAATAATCTACGCCTTAAAAATTACCTAGGAGGATATAAAATCGACTCAACTAGTGGGCGGATGGGGACAGACTCGTAGAGGCACGCCACAAGGCAAGAAGCCTCATCGGATTCCCAAGCGGAAACGCTTCCCACGCTCGGATCTATTACTCGACCAGATGGGCCTTGCCAAACTCTTGTAAATTTACTATTTCTACGATGGTACAAAAGCAATTACTTTACGACTAGCGCCAAACAATTGCGCAAGGAAACAATAACGTCGGTTTCTTTTACAGAACCTTTGGTCACTGTGGAACGGTATTTACCGTACCGTCAAGCTTATTTAAGCAACGGTATTGAAACTTATTTCTAAAGAAATAAAAGTTTACAACTCTTTTGTGTGACTGTCTTACAGTTAGACCAATATTCTGGAAGACAGTCGCCACAAGAATAACCGGATGTTGCTCACTGTTACCTCGCAGTAAAGTAAAGACTGTTCGTGCCACAGAAGTAAAAATGTATTTTAGTCTTTTTTAAGAAGGGGCTTGAGTCGGATGAAAAAAAACCTTATTGCTGACAATTTAAGGCCATTTATTATTTTTCAAAAAGTTTGTAATGGTCTCCTTAAAGCATTTTCGCGTATCACCCAGTAGCGGCGTTACTGACCCATCTCAGCCAGCATTCTCACATACATTATAAGTATGTGCATCCCGTTCACATCTGTTCCGTTCTGTACATTTTCGCCTATTGGTCTATTCTAAGGGCGCGTATCCACTGTGGCGGACGTGTGCGGAATAGACCAATCAGGTTACTTCGCTGTTGAATCCAAGACGAGCGTATTTGAGCGTAGGTGGGCCGTCTGCCTGTTTGCCAGTCTATAGCAATAAAAAAAAAACTAAAATAGCCATTTTAGGTTTCCGAACGTGACTTAACCATACACACACCTGGCCATAAAGTGGCTTTTACCGCACGCCACGCCTACGGAAAAAGCCGCTTCCTGGCCAAGTGTAAACATAAAATTATGTACACAACACGGGAGGTAATAAAGAAAGCCCTCGATCGCATATTTACGTCCCTCGCTTGCAGGTCGGGCAGCAAACATCTGCGATCTCGGCCGTTCTTTGTTTTACCACCTTAGTTGTGTAATGTAGTTTTCCTATTTGGTCTGATCAATGTATATATTTGTCAATTCTTGCTTTTCTTATTTATAGTAAGTATTTTTCGTTTATGCCGATGTTATCATCAATGTTTATCATCATTTCATTAAAATAATAACATGATAATGAATGTTTGTGTTGCTAGGCGTAATGAGCAATAACAAACCTTCAACCATGATGCTTTCCCATAATACACGACCTTCATACGTTTAATATTACCATACCGTATATTAATGATACATGGTACGTATCAAAGAAATCTAAGCCAATAATTTTGTGAAAAGAAAAATTGTACAATTAAATTACACCTAATTAATTAAATATCGCGTAAGTAACATTATTTTTGCTCATAATAGAAACAACTTTGATAAAACATTTTGCAGCTTTTTGGTTATTAATAACCATTTCTTTTTCTACGACAGAGCACTAAAAACCGGACGTAAAAAGAAAACAAAAATCAGAATACCCATTTTTTTTTAAATAAGTTAACTGCAGTGTTATCTTATCAGGTAGTTAGTTGGTATCTTTGGTGCATGAAAGAAGTATTTACCTTATACAATCTAACTTTGGTGTCTTGTGGAAACACTCTGAAATTGATTGTTACTGAAAACCTATTCCAAAATCAATAGATGTTGATGTTGTGTATAGTCTCGCATTTTTTTTAAATTAAATGTGTATAATGAATTTATGGCAGGCTGAAGAGTCCAAGGAGATTTGTGATTATCATTTGATAAATGTCGTCTCTTCCTGGTATTCTCTTTTCATTGTTCCATTTCATGAAGCCTAGTATGTTCCATTTTGGAACATCTTACCTATTCCTTTTCATATTTTCTTGGCTACATTTGGTTCCCATTTCAAATCGACATGGCATCATCTCAAATTAGATATGTGAGACTAAATATCTTATACTATCCAGGTAATTTTTACTATTTTATCTACACCTATCATAAATCCTCTACTATGCGTTCGGAAACCATACCTAATATAATGAGAATTTATAATATGTATGTAGATAAAATAATGTATCCCACTGTACATAACTAGGCCTTAAAACACTCGTGTGATCTTATTATGAAACGAGCCTTCATGGTTTTATTTTCGACATTGAAGTCAATTGTCGTTTCAAATTTAATCAAACAAAAGCTCTTTAGATTTGAACCATCTATGTAATAAAATCGTAGGTAATAACATCGTGTTTAAAGGCATTTTAATGGCTGAAATTGTCCCATTATTCGACTAACAATGACGGCAGCAATTAAAGCTCGCCTATTACATTGGAGCGCTGACTGCTACATTTCTTCTCCATTCCGGGTGACAGCTAACCAGAATAATGTATTTTTTACGAAAACTGGGTCCGGCTTGTTCTCTGAGAATGGTAAGCCAAGATAATAATAATTTAACTTTAGAGATGCATTTAAATTTCACTGCTGTTATTTTACTCGAGGAAGAAGGCAAGAATTTAATTATTTATGTTGTTTTAGGTTGCAAAATTTGAAAGTCCGCGTTAATTGGTTTCCAAATGGAAATGTAAACTGTTCTCAGAATAACTAATTATTATTATTTCATTCAATGTTCACAAAATATTTCCATATTTAATGTATGACGTATAGACAGAAGATGTTATAGTTCAATAGACTTTTGTAGCATTTATTGAGTGATAGCGTGATTGGGCTTGAATAATGTCTCGATACCACGACAGTTGAACGATCTCAACAAAGTATTTGTTTTTAATAAAAGTAAAACAAGTACAGCAAATCTGCAAGAGTTGCACGCTAATGTTATACTATCAACTTTTACGTAGCACCCGTTTCTTTTTCACATTAAAGAAGCGTTAAGTCAAAGTTATTCCTCCGCCAATAAATAAGAAAATAGGACATCTATCCCACCGAATGCGGCCAATCGTTTTCCATCGAATTTCCTTTACCATAACAAATTCTATTTGCAATAAAATAATATGGGCCGCGTACGAATAGCCGGCTTTACTGGCGACCCGTTCTTAATCGGCAAAACCCTGGACATTTGTAAACATTGTCAACAATAGCTCAGTTGAATAGGTCTTTCAATAAAAACACATAAGTACCTAATCAAACCGCGATTAAAATACGATTCCAAAGTGTCGTTAGCGCAAAACGACATACAATGAATAAATATAATTATAAGTCAATCTATGATATCTTCATAGTGTAAGTGCAGACACTTATATACTCGTATGTAGATAATAGATTTACAACGTATGCATAAATAAATGACTTGCCATATCTCGTTAAGACGCACCTTGATATAGTATTGTTTGCCGACGACAGACACCTCACTTATCTTGAAAGTCAAGCGACAGCAGCAAGCTTACAATGATGTAAACAATGCTGGGTGGCCGTCTGGTTGCATAACAACTATTGCCATATTATTGATTGTCATAACAGTTTAAGCATAAAGTTGATGCTCATATTTTTTTTTGGCATAAATTGTCCTATGGCATAATTGTTCCGTGTCATAATTATACGGAGTCATAATTGGTTTAACCATAATGTAAATTGTCATACATTTATTTAGTCATAATAGTGATGATTATAAGTTGCTTTTGTAATAATTGTAAATTTCATACATTTATTAAGCCATAATATTGATGATTATAACGATCGTATTGCATAAATTTTGATAATGGACTTGCGATGGTTCTTCAAAAAAGAAACGATTTATATTAGTGAAGTATTTTTAATTTCTACTCTTTACACAATATTAGTGACCTCACACAGAACCAAATCGCTACCAGAAAAGTAGGTTAGGTTAGAACTGTTATCTCACACATAACCGAATCGCTGCCAGAAAAGTAGGTTAGGTTAGAACTGTTATCTCACACATATAACCGAATCGCTACCAGAAAAGTAGGTTAGGTTAGAACTGTTATCTCACACATAACCGAATCGCTGCCAGAAAAGTAGGTTAGGTCAGGTTAGAACTGTGACCTCGCACAAAACCAAATCGCTGCCAGAAAAGTAGGTTAGGTTAGGTTAGAACTGTTATCTCACACATAACCGAATCGCTGCCAGAAAAGTAGGTTAGGTTAGAACTGTTATCTCACACATAACCGAATCGCTGCCAGAAAAGTAGGTTATGCTAGGACTGTGACCCAACATAAAAGAGAACTTATAAAAACTTTTAAAATTAGGCTTATGCGTTTAGCAATTTATGCATTTACTTACTATGGTTAAAGTGTTGTATGAGCAACCTATTTATGCGTTTAGCATTTTATGCATTTACTTAGTATGGTTAAAGTGTTGTATGAGCAACCCATGTATGCCCATTATAAAGTATGCTTGAATAAATGTATGCATATCAACTATATGCCCATATATGAGCAACCTATTTATGCGTTTAGCATTTTATGCATTTACTTAGTAGGTTAAAGTGTTGTATGAGCAACCCATGTATGCCCATTATAAAGTATGCTTGAATAAATGTATGCATATCAACTATATGCCCATTACAAAGTATGTCCATAAACATTATGATTAAAATCGTTATGCGTATAAATGTATTACAATTTCAGTTCATTCATTCAGTCAGTTTTGTGACGATCGCTAACTACTAGTAGTTACACAAAACTGACGATTAGTGTCAAATGGCATAAATTTCGTCAAAGACTGATAGGCAAGACGGTATTCAAAAATAACTTAAGTTTCGCCTAACCGTACATTTTTGAATGAAAATTCCCAGCTATATAATATTTTACCTGATACTTTGCATATCAAAAAATCGACGGCAAGTTTCTCAATATTTTAGTACAGTCAAATCATTAGTAATAAAACCAACCACAAAAATTATGAGGGCACCTTGGCAATCTTAAAAATCGTTCATTTAAACAGTAATGAAATGCCGTGGCGTGATAAAAAGATTTTTGGAACGTTGACCTTAATGAACTTGTTAATTTATTGCAACTATTAGCAATTAAAATTCCCAAACGATCGTTTAAATTTGTTAATAACTGTTTTCCTAAAGGCTTTTTTTATGTTTGTTTACCCTTAGTGTAACGAAAGCTTTCAGTTTATTTGATTGCTATTAGTAGTACATAGCATAGTTAGTTGTATACATTACTTTATCTTTACACATATTATAAAACCTCAATGAAGTGTTCGGGAACCGTAGGAATGCCCGCCATTGCACCACCTTGACTGACTATAGCTTGGCAACTTAGTTAGTGACACTCACATGTGTTCTTTTTATTATGTGCAGCCGTAACTACTCACACAAGTTACCGCCAACACGAACGGGGGCCTCTGGAGGCTGCCTCCGTCGGTCGTCGTCCGTGTTGGCGGTAACTTGTGTGAGTAGTTACGTCTGCACATAACAAAAAATCACACATGTGAGTGTCACCAACGAAGTTGCCAAGCTATAGATTTCGAATCGTGACCAACAGAGTTTCATATTCGCATCGATTTCGATGTTATTATGATTTTTCATACATTATAATTATATTTCGTATCCCAACCGAAGACGATTACTATAGTTTACATGCAGCAGTACATGAGATGGTGCTGTCCTTGTCACACATTTAGAGCTATAATATCTTAAAAAGCAAAACCATACTTCCATCTCTCTCCCGCGGCGCATCGGCACACCCGCGCCCGCGCTTACCTGACCTCATTACATTTTTTGGTGTTGTCCGAGTCGCACGAAATTTAACGTTAAAAAATAGTGTAGTGAAGTGAAAACGAAAGCGATCAAGGGATCGAAATTACAACCAGGATTATGAAGGTAAATTTGTAATCATTTTAACAAAAGTACTAGTTACTATAAAGTGTTTTTAGATAATACGGCACTGCCAATAACGGTACTTTCAAATTTCCTTTACGCATCTTACCTACAAAATCATTAAACCTGGTTACTTACATATTTACGAATAAAAAGTAAAGATACGTGTATAAAGTTATATAATTAGGAAAGATGTATAACGGATTTGCTGAGTTTTTATCTAACTAACTTCATATCACTGTGTATGCCATGTGAAGGACAATTTGTCTCACCTATTTTCACAGTACCTAAACCTAACGGAATTCATCGTTTCATGTCTACTAATTGTAAGTTTAAAATAATTAAACAAATTCACTACGGTTCATCACTTTAAGTTGGATGACTGCGGTAGCATTACCGTAACGTACCGATTACTTTATTTCATTTCATTTATTAATTGCTTACATGTAGGTACATTTTATGTAAGGTATTGCAAGATATGGCAACAATAGATCTACATGATGCCTATTTTCTGATATCTGTTGATGAAAATGATCGCAAACGATTGCGTTTTAAGTGGCGACCACAATTGTTTGATTCGAATGGGTATACACTTGCTTGCCAGAATTTCATTTGCCATAATTTCATTTGCCATACTATTCAACTGCCATAATGTTGTTTCCCATAATTTCATATGTCATACTCATTGTTTACTATATTAATCATATGCCCGAATCTTTGTTTCCCATAAAATCATTTTCAATAATATCATATGCCAGAATCTTTGTGTCCCATAAAATCATTTTCAATAATATCATATGCCAGAATCTATGTTTCCCATAAAATCAATACATTAAGCAAAAAAGCAGGTTAGGTTAGGTTTGAACTGCGTCCCCCAACAAAAACGAACTGCTGTCAGAAAAGTAGGTTAGGTTAGGTTTGAACTGCGTCCCCCAACAAAAACGAACTGCTGTCAGAAAAGTAGGTTAGGTTAGGTTTGAACTGCGTCCCCCAACAAAAATGAACTGCTGACAGAAAAGTAGGTTAGGTTAGGTTTGAACTGCGTCCCCCAACAAAAACGAACTGCTGTCAGAAAAGTAGGTTAGGTTAGGTTTGAACTGCGTCCCCCAACAAAACCGAACCGCTGTCTGAAATGTACGTAAGGTTAAATGAAACATTATACGAATATTAGTTACAAAAAATAAATGTAGTAGCATACCCACCAACGTATTAAAACAACGAAATAATTTTCGGGCGCTTGCAGAAATGTAATAAGCAAATGCATAGCCAGAACAGATTTGAAAATACTATTTAGCATGGTTTTTAAATATTCTTTTAACTTAATAATATGGATAACAATACGTATGGCATTCGTAAGATTATGGCATTTAATATTCGGGTAAACAATAATATTGCACTTAATAATATGGATGACAATACGTATGGCAATCGTATCCTTATGGCATTTAATATTCGGGTAAACAAGAGTATGCCAAATAACTATTATGGTAAACGAAACATTCGGGCAAATGAAATTCGGGCAAGTGCAATTCGGGCAAATGAATTGTATGGCATATGTACTTCGGGCAAACATTAGACAACCATTCGAATGTCTTGCTAAACGACAAGACGTTGTACGGCTCCATTTGTTTATATAAAATTATTAAAAGAAATATCTACGTACTTCGGGCCTATTGTCATTTAACTACTTAGACGATTTTTTATATATAGTAAGATCATAGATTTAATTACTTAACAAACGTAAAAACTACAAGACTTTTTTAAGTCGTTGGGGTTCGTCATCAATAGTGATAAAAGTGTTATGACGCCAAGTAAAATTGGCAAATTTTAGGGTTTGTGTTATGACTATCACCTTGCCTGGCGAAAAGAAACAAACATGTAGATATATTTACACGTGTATAGCTCCACGAAAATCGTGTTGAAGATTTCAAGTGTGATCATATTGATCATCCACGTTACAAAATGTTGACATTTGTATACCTACTCCATGCGAGCCGTGTAGAGGACTATTATATACGAATGTTTACGTCTACCTACTCCATTTTAACAGTGTCGAGGATTTCATACTCCACGTAAATCGTGTAGAGAATACATACGTTTCATTCAGAACATCTGCTCCACTTTAATAGTGTCGAGGATTTCATACTCCACGTAAATCGTGTAGAGAATACACACGTTCTATTCAGAACATCTGCTCCACTTTAACAGTGTCGAGGATTTCATACTCCACGTAAATCGTGTAGAGGATACATACGTTCTATTCAGAACATCTGCTCCACTTTAACAGTGTCGAGGATTTCATACTCCACGTAAATCGTGTAGAGGATACACACGTTCTATTCAGAACATCTGCTCCACTTTAACAGTGTCGAGGATTTCATACTCCACGTAAATCGTGTAGAGGATACACACGTTCTATCCAGAACATCAGTTCCATTTTAACGGTGTCGAGG
Organism: Eudemis profundana; assembly: GCA_947034925.1. Taxonomy (NCBI): domain Eukaryota; kingdom Metazoa; phylum Arthropoda; class Insecta; order Lepidoptera; family Tortricidae; genus Eudemis; species Eudemis profundana. Next base: position 9,472,790 of record OX344809.1, on the reverse strand, counting down.
ACTTCATACTCCACATGAACCGTGTAGAGGATACATTCATATTTACGGGGACACGGAGGCCTCGGACCCTGAGTTGGCCGAGCCGGGCGAAGCAACAACTACCTACTACTGCCGAGTACGTCGCCCGCGCCGATCGCGCCGGCCGAGCCCGTAACGATCGAAGCGCCCACGCCGCCTGGCGGCACTTGCCGTGCCCATAGACAGAGTGGCGAGACTATACCGTCATTGGAACCGAAAATATTAGAACTACTGGGCGAGGACCCAACTAATAACAAAAAATACGGCAAAAACCTACATAAGGATATTGCACCCAAGTCGGCACCCATTTTGGCAAATGGATTAGCTAAGGACTTTCACCTGGAACTAATCAGACGTTACTTGCCTCCTGAAAATTGCCCCAATATGAGGTTTCCGATGCTAAATCTTGAGATCAAAGCAGCCCTTTTGGAAATCAATGTATAAAAGGACTTCTACGGCCAAAGTAAGCAGAGCCAGCTGTTCGGTAGTCTCGGTGCAATAGGACAAGTGTTAAATTAGGCACTGTCATCTAAGAATACAGTATCTCAAGACATAATAAAGCTATTATAGAGAAGCTACAACAGCTATTATAGAGAATCTCAGTCTCGTCGGTTCGCAGCCCTAAACACTTTTAATTAAAATATTAGAGATACCGTCAAAAATACCAAAAATGGATGAACATCTCTTCCGTTCAGCCTTAACAGAGCATATCAAGTTTTCAAAGGCGATCATTGAAACCGGTTCAGAAATGAAATCGACAGTTGTGAGTCCTGCTTACAAACCATCAGTAGAAAGAAGCACAGCAACAACGGAGTGCTTTAAACTCGAGGGGGATGCCGCCACGAGTAGCAGCAGCGGCCGAGCCGCGGCCGCCCCCTGCACCTCACCGGCCGCCGCGGGACCGTCGCACAGACGCGCCGCGCGGCCGCCGCCCGACCAGTTACACGCGGCATTACGCGACCACGTGGTGGAGGCGATACTAGATGAACCGCACACATGTTACAATTTGATATTTAGCTGAATTCATCAGATTTTTGCCCTCCGTATGTCCAGCCGTCAACTACGGATGGATGTAGGTATACTAAATTCTTCGAACGAGAAATATTTTAGCTCTGGATCATTTGGAAAATTACAACAAACAAATGAAACTAGAAAAATATTTAAGTCCACATTTTTCATGGCGGATTAATAATATAATGATACATTCTCCCCGATCCGCAAGAATAACTACTTGTTAGAAATGTATAGTAATGCATCTATCTATAACTGGTTGGGGCGCGACATGTGGTGCCCAAACGCTTCTGGCAACTGGACAGTCAGTGAACTGACACTTCATTCATATAAACACGCTGGAACTTATAGCCGCATTTTATGGACTGAAGATATTTACAGCAAATCTAAAAGATTGCAACGTTTTACTGAGAATAGACAACACACCTGCCATGTTATATTAACAGAATGGGGAAGTACAATATCCCCATTTAAATAAGTATGCAAGAAACATTTGGCAGTTGTGCGAGTCAAAAAACGTCTATGTATTTACATCATACATACAGTCTTGCGATAATGTAGTAGCAGATCGGGAGTCTAGGACTCCAGCCAAATGAATATAGACACTGAATGGGAAATTTCTGGTCATATATTTTCACAGATTGTTCATATGTTAGGCTGTACACCTGCATTTGACCTTTTTGACAGCCCTCAGAACTACAGCCTACTGCAGTAGATATGCGTCTTCGAAATTAGATCCTTATTCAGAAATAGTCGATGCCTTTACTTTTAGTTGGGAAAATATTATTTTTTATCTCTTTCCCCCATTCAGCCTAGTGAGCAAAGTATTAGAAAAATCATTTCAGATAAAGCTAAAGGTATCGTTGTAGTACCCTACTGGCCATCACAAGCATGGTACTCCTTGTGGTCTAGTCTTGTCGTACCTGAAAAAACGTTTATTGATTCCGACGGATCTTTATTAGTCTCTCCGTTCAGAACGCGCCTCCCGCTTCATGCCAGCCTTATCCTGGTGGCAGCTAAATTATCAGGGATATGATAATAAAGCGTGGCCTACCACATGAATCACTAAATATAGTGATGGCCTCTTTAGCAAAAATACTTTTAAAGCAATAATTTAAAACTTTATTAATTCAAATCCTGGGGGCTTCTCTGTAAAAAACGAGAAATCTCGATGTTTATGAAGCTAATGACGGTGATGTGTTGGTTAACACATCACCGTCTTGTCTTTTTGATGATGTCTTTTTGACCATAAAATTTTAAGATATAGCTGTTTGATCATACACAGATCAGCCTTATCGCAATACGAATGTTACGTCAAATGATTGGGTTAATCGATTTCTTAAAGGCTTACAAACTTAAACCTCCGAACCCAAAATATAAATCCACGTACAAATATAGTTCTAAATCATTTTTTAAATATTTATCGAAATGAAGATGTCTCATTAACTGATTTATCATATAAAACTTGTACTTTTATCGCCATTGTTTCGGCACAAAGGATGCACACGATCAGGCTACTGACAAAATTAGATAATATGCCAATAAGTAATGATGTAATTATGGCTTCACCTTCATTAGCACTGGTACTGGACAGTATAGCTAATGAGATGATACTCCTCCAGGAGTCATCTGAATGTTAAATATAATCAAGGTTACAAATTTAATTAATACTTCGAGGCCTGGAGCTTGTTAACCAATCAACAGATTACCCTATATCCGCGAAAGTCCTTATTTGCCCAGCACTCGCAGTTCGAACTTATGTTAGTAGGACAAATGAATTGAGACGCCATCATACTAAAGGATACCTCTTTGTACGAAGGCCTTATAAAAACGTTGGATCTCAGACCTTAGCACACTGGGTTAAAAAGGTATCACGAGACAATGGCATTGACATAAGTATTTTCAGCGCTCACAGTACACGGGTAGCATGAAAATCTGCCGCGCACCGTGCCGGGGTTAATCTGGAGACTGTTTGCAAGGCTGCAGGTTGCAGTGATCGTTCCAATGTCTATCTTAATAAGTAATATTGTAGAGACACCCTGGAATCAAATGAAAATAATTTTACGTATGCTATATCCGACATTCGCTAAATAGGATTAATTGCATTTATGCCATTAAAATTAAACAGTTAAGAGTCTGATAAATGTAAATTGAACTTTAAATTAGGTCATCAGAATATTGTTCTCAATTTCGTAGCTAATCAGCATTATAATGATTGGAATTACCAGTTTTTTACTTTTCATTTTTCACATATTGAACATAACAATGCTCTGAACATCTGCATGTAAACTATAGTAATCGTCTTCGGTTGGGATACGAAATATAATTAAGAATCAAACGAACTTACCTTACGTGATGTTTGATTCCAATTATGTGAGTATCCCAACCGAAGACGATTACATCGTCTCATCCCACCCTAGCCCAAGGGATAAAATAAAAAATAAAAAACTTGTCTACAACACAAAATATCTAACTCTGAAAAAATGAGGTCAGGTAAGCGCGGGCGCGGGTGTGCCGATGCGCCGCGGGAGAGAGATGGAAGTATGGTTTTGCTTTTTAAGATATTATAGCTCTAAATGTGTGACAAGGACAGCACCATCTCATGTACTGCTGCATGTAAACTATAGTAATCGTCTTCGGTTGGGATACTCACATAATTGGAATCAAACATCACGTAAGGTAAGTTCGTTTGATTCTTAATAATTAATAACACTTGCATAGATATCGCATTGATGTTAAATTACTGGTAGCAATAATGGTGGTCATTATATGTATACGGTTTTCAAACGCATAATAGAGGATTTATGATATAGGTGTAGATAAAATAAATATACCTATACATACATGTCAACTAAATAAAATCGAAGTTAATAGCCATAAACGTATTCGTAATGGATACATATATGCCATCTACATTGTGGGACGCGTACCTGGGAGTCCTCCATTTAAACCAATTTATCTTTCCTTGATTTATTAAAGGTCCCTTAATTAAATGGGGTTCAAAATTGGCAAGCTCTAAGCAAATTACCAACACGACACAATTAGATTAAGAGTACATTGGAGGTAATGTTAGGTTTTCAAATATAAGTGTTAATGCAAATTTATATATTTAATATTATGCCAGCAACATTAAAAGAGTTTCGGAAATTCATATTATATAATTATGGTAATCAAATATAAAACATTTTTGTTGAAGGCAGACAAAAAGGCTTAACCGCAAAAGAATAATATGTATTGTACATGTTTTAAGTTTTATATAATTATGTCATACGTGAGTATTTCCAATACTTATAGCAACGATATCTGCTTAATAATTCATTCCATATTTATACTAGTATACAGTGCATACATTTTCAAAAACAGACGTACTCGCATTACTTAAATAATTTTTCGTATCGTCTTGAGAATACCTTAAAATTTTACCTCGAAAATGTCCCAGAGACATTTACAAATAATGTCCATTCACGCTCAACCTTTCATCGTAATGAGAGAAAAAGACAGCTGACTCAATTTCGCTAAAACACTACTCAGCGCTTTGCAACAACCGTAAATGTTTCCAACCGCGATCGTTCTTTATGGGGTTATAATTCTAGGTGGAAAATACAGTGCGTTTTATAGGAAACTGCCTTACTAAAAATACTAAGTTTTAGTGAGTCGTTTTTTCTAAATAATAGTACATTGCACAACTAGGGTGGTAATGCAAAGAAAGGCCGAGATCGCAGAAGTTTGCGGCCCGAGCTGAAAGCGAGGGACGTAAATATGCGATCGAGGGCTTTCTTTATTACCTCCCGTGTTGTGTACATAATTTTATGTCTACACTTGGCCAGAAAACGGCTTTTTCCGTACGCGCAGCGTGCGGAAAAAGTCACTTTATGGCCAGGTGTGGCATAAATTATATTATTGTCTTATGGCACGCAAGCTATTTTAAAATGGGAGAAACATTCTACAAACTAATTAATTACACAGTTATAAAATTTAATTACACCGTGGATCTTTTTGTAATGAAGTATAATTTATTTGAAAAGTTTAATGAAAACGAAGGCAAAGGTGGTAATGACAATTAAATTATTACTTGTCGCATTTATTACGGAGACACTTTGCTCGTATTAATGCTTCAAATTGACCTGAATTTACTCTTAAATGTTGTCTGACAATGTAACGAGAGTCTCCGGTATTAAGATTAATTAAACCCCTGAGCGGAGGCGCTCACAACTCGATGACTCTTCGTTTATAAATTAATAATTAATTTTGTAGACGCATAATTAATTTTGTTGAATATTTTTGCTCATTTATTAGTTCTTGTGGCTTTTCAATGGAGAGGCCTCGACCTACATTTTCTTTTTGTTAATGCTCGTATTCATTGATCGTGAATTGAAAGTAGCTACTATCTACGAGTAGGTACTGTTTATAGTAAACCTGTTTGTTCACATGCATTACTCATTCTATTATACTTTTTTAACATTAGTACCTATATAATTTTCATTAAAAGGTCTCACTTTTTTTTCCTCAATATAATCAACAAAGGAATTCCCTTGATAAAATTAGATTCCCTATCGACCGACCACGGAATTTTCTTCATGTAAGCCTTCGCATTACAAATTGGTTCCACGTTCTCCTGACTAAGCGTCTTAATAAAACCCACTAAGTAGGTATTCGTGTACTGACAAAGGTTACGAGAACAACCTACGCTGACTTTTTATAGGTGCACATAAGGGGAGAGTCTCGGGATTGTTTTTGTGTCTTAATTAATGAAGTCTGTTAGAAGATAGACGAGACAATGTCGCTAACAGCAGTGCGCATAAATCTAAATTTCACAGTCGGATTATGTAATGATGATGACACAGGCGTGTGCTTTTAGCATTTATTTGCTGGTGTCTAGACATGCGTATTTGTATAAGCAAACCTTTTAGGCGACGCAGTTTATCTCATACATCACAATGCCTAAATTCAAACCCTGATGGATAACGTGTCGGGTGATAAATCTCTCGGGTGGGTCGCGATATTTATAAAAAATCAAGACGTGTATCCACTATGGATGTATTTGTGATGAATGTGCTTGCGGTGTCGAAATATGATCTATTCCTTTAACAGCTGAGTGAAAATAAAACACATCAAATATATGTAGGTATATGTTTTGCTCCTATGTTGTTACGTTTTATCGTCACCCAAAAATTAAAACAGATCTTTTATGTCAATCTACGCAGATTACTTGAATTATAAATGATACGGTTCCTAATTAACTATTTACACAATATTTATAAATTCTTCTTACTTAATATTTATTGCTGTTTAATGTTAACTTAGTTCATTACGATTAATACACAAAGAAACTTTTAAAATATTCATCACCTTATTTTTTATAAATGTATAATATTGTTCCACAATATTTTCAGAAAATAAAAATAGACTAGAACAATGCTATCAATTAAATGTAAGTATTGCGGTTTAGGTACTCAGTTAGCTAGAACTGTTTCAAAATTCATTGCCCGTTTCAGCTGAATACGAGTTTTCCAATAGCTCTGTAATTTGTACAACTAATCGCTCTACTAACACTACTAACAGCTTTTCTAATACCTTATCATTACGTTATTCAAGTGTAGTATCCCCTTAATTTTAATTCGGTGTGAATACACGCTTTGACTTATATAAAAACATTGGCCAAGTGCGAGTTGGATTCGCACACGAAGGGTTCTGTACCACCTTCGTTTATTATTTGTTGTTATAGCGGTATTAGAAATACATATTCTGTCAACATAATTATCAAGCATTTACCTATTACTATTATTACAATCAAGCAAAAAGACGCCAAAAAAACAGTTTCTTGTACCTATGTAACCCACTCTTATTTTTAACTTTATTTTGTTTTTTAATATTTATTGTTATAGCGACAGGAGAAATACATACTGCAAAACTAACTTTGTAATCGCATGTATTTGTATAGGATTACAAACTTACGTGTGCAGTTGTGAAATTGCAATATGATGATGAGTCAGTCAGTCAGTCAGTCAGTCAGTGACAAAACTAAGGAACTTTGACGTACAATAGTTCTTAAACTACACGTTCAAATTGAATGATATTGAGAATATACTTTAGTCTTATTTAGCCCTATAAATCCCTGACGGCCGTGTCTTTGTTTTGGTCGACTTGGCGGGGGCGCTGCCGTGCCCCCAGATACTTTTATTCCAGATAATCCAGACTATGCAGTAAATGTATAATACTTATAAATATAAAGACGGTTTTAGAACTAGAACTTCACGCTTGAGAAAAGTCTATGTGATGATCAGGTATCGGAAATTCAGATGCGTTTATACCTAAGGTTGGCAAAATCTCGGAAAAAGTTAAGAAAATATGGAATCGGCTTCTTTAAATTTTGATTTTAATAATGTAGAGTCCGGGATTCCGCGATTGTACAAAACGTCACGATAATGTAGTGCCCTCGCAAATATGTTTAGGTTTTGGCTATTTTAACCCGACTTCAAAAAACGAGTACATGGAAAAAACTTCAATTAAGTAGTTCATTTAAATACTCAAATAGGTAATAGGTATGCGTTTATTACAGTTTAGTAATAATAAGTAAATTTAGAAATTCCGGGAAATTTAATAATAAAATTACATTGAGTCCGTCTTCACACTAATCATCACCGACACCACGCCAAAGTGTAGATATATAAGCATCCGAATTTCCGATGCCCGTGATGATGGACTAATAGTATGTATTTACGAGTATAAGTATATTGAGTTGTTTTAGATATCTGTTAAATGAGAAAATTGAATTTGTCTTATTCTTTTGGTAGCGGTGTTTATGACAGGAAAATAAGATTTGACTAAAAATTAAGAAAGGTTTAAGGTCAGGTGGAATAAGAGGAACACCGGGGCAAGACGAAAACTTGTAATTTCATAATTTTTATACTGTGCGTCGTAGCCCGGGCAAAATAAACTATGTTCGTCTTATCCCACCTAAACTTAAATAGTCTTCTTACATTTTCCTTAAAAAAATATAGTGCAAAAGGTTTTTTCAAAGCAAGTCGATACTTATTACCTATTTTAAATATTTAAGAAAATTCATAATTATTGCTTTCGAAGTACTGAACATAACATTTTTTTTCATTTGTTCTAATTTTAATTACTGACGTTTTTTTTTATAAAACAGTTGTTTTTATCGAAATTCGACTTTTATATTAATGTTTGCTTGATCTTTTCTTAGAGACACTAAAATGGAAATGGGTACTATTGAACCCCTCAATGCAAAACTGAATTCTGGAGTTTGCGAACAGCAGTCCTAACCTACGCTTGATAGTCTGGTAAACAAGATGTTCATTTGAAAACGAACTGGGTCTGTATTTGACGCGGACCAAAGTCATATGGTAGTTAACTCGTGTTTTTGATTAAAATTACAACGGACGTGTACCGTTTACCAGCAAGTTCTTCGCTTGGTGTCATGCTCTAAGCTACTAAGCATCTCAGACGATCAGAGCTACAGATCGATCTAAAGTTTAAATGCTTTGGGCTTAAAATCACTAAATTTCATTTTACCTCATTATCAATATTCCCAGATCTCAAAACTTCATGGCCTCAAAATACCTAAATTGCAGAATGCCTAAATGTTTTTCACAATCAACCGAAACCTTAATATCGCCGATGTTCAAAATACCTTAGGCTCATAATACCTAAACTTCAAAACAGCATTATGGCAAAACAACATATGCTTAAAACAACCAAACCTCAAAATACCTAAATTTATACTGTCAAATAAACACACGTAAAAAAAATTAGGTATTTTAGGAAAGGTAGGTAGGAAAAATGCCTAAATTTAGGTATTTTGAGGTTGAGTTGTTTTGATATTTTGTCATTTCTATCATTCGGTAATTGAAGGATTGTGCATTTCAATCTTCAGGCATTTAGAGAATATGCCGTTTTAAGTCAAAGTCATAATGAATTTCGTTCATTTTAAGAATGTTACAATTTGACATTTAGGTTTTATGAGCTCATGGTAATTTGAAAATAGGGTGTATTGGCAAATAAGGTATTATGAGATTTAGTGATTTTAAGCCCAAAGCGTTTAAATAGTGGGTTATAATATGTAATTTAGGAGAGAGAGATAGAGACCAAGATCAACATATTTCAATCAAGCAAAGGAGAAAGTCAGTGCCGCGTCGGACCGTTGCGGAGAATATAGTAGAGTGGCGATTATTCCACCGATATGAGCATAGCACTTAAGTTTAATGATGATGATGATGTCATTTAGGTAGCACTTGACAAAATGTCTTTCTATATAAATACGTTTGACGAGTCTTACTAGTAGCATTTCAGTTCAGCGTCAGAGTGAACCACGGCAGAACATACAATAGTTGCAGATAATGACTTTAGTGCTTGTTACATGAGGGCCGTGCCGTCTGAGCAGCGACTGTGGCGGTTTGAGCGAGGTCAAACACGACTGGAACTCAATTTGCGTTCGGCGTAACTCTGATTTCCCACGCGGTTCCATTTTCGTTAGAAACGGTCCAATTGAAAACAAAATCGGGCAACATTTGCTTAAACTTATAGGTTTTATATGAGTTTTTTTGCTGGAGTTGGGAGTTAAAAAAAAATCTAAATTCCCAGTCAATCAATCAACGCTTACACCTGGGGTCTGTTTATTCCGAAATGGGTGTTCATGAAATTTAACACTAATAATATATGAAAAAAATATTAAGGGTGGAATTCATGTTAACCAGGATACTTTATGATTTAGTAACAAGTCACCCGAGTAAGCTTTTAATAGGTACAAGTATGAGTACCAAGTTCGACACAGATAACGCGTCATGTGATAAAAATTCGGTATCGGATACTTAATTGTAATTCTATACATATCGTGCTGCATTTTAACACGTTTCCTGTCCAGTGGATCTATTTGGATATATTCCAATGTATCTGGATATGTTTTTGGAGTCCACTGCAGAGTAATACAGTATATTACAGAGCTACTCTGGAGTCCAATGAATCCAAATGGATGGATACACTGGACAAGGAAAGCGTTAAAAGTAATAAGATTGGATATTCTATCCTAATGAACCCTAATATAATAAGTACAGAAATCATTCTAAATATGTAACTCATCTCCCTTTTCTTTCCACAGTATACCTGCCTTCATGAAAACCTTTTCCACTATCTATGCGAAGAAACTGGTACCGTGACACTGCCTACCGCTAGGGGCGACGACGCGTGGAAAATCTACTTCAACGAGAACCCTGAAGAGATCGTCGATGAGTTCGCCATGAGATACGGAATCGAAGCCATCTACCAAGCTATGACGTGAGTATATCTATGCTTATGTTTCACACTACCTATTTGGGCGAAGAAATCGCGAAAACGTGGAGATACTTTGCAAAGGCAGACACGATTGAAAGGGAAGAACCTGCTACTAAGACCACAATGCCATAAAGCAATGTACAAAAAAATATATTTATAGTATGTGCATTGACATTATTATAATCGCATCCCTGCAGATATTGTAACGCTCCAGGGAAATAGGTTTAAAAGTAGTCTAAATAGCTGGCTTATTGACAATTGTTTTTATACCACAAAATATTTTCTCGAGACATGTAGAATTAGGTAATTATTGATAAATATTATACTATTATTATTGATTATTTTATTATTAGAATGAGACATTTTGTTGAATATTAATATAATTTAGTGTGTTGAATATTTGCATGCCTACATGTAGGCTGAATACATGGAACAAAAAATATTGTAAGACCTATATACACGGTGTAACATGAGGAAGCCGAATAATTTTAACAGCGTATTGATGACCATATTTGAAGTTAAAAATGTCGTATAATGTTTGCTAGATTCAGCTTGGTTTTTGAGATATTTGCGTTTTTGTTTCAACAAGTTGTAATGAAATCTCCAGTACAAAATTAATTATGTATGAAAACATTAAAAAAAATTAAAATCATATTTCGACCGGGGTTCATACAACATTTTTTGCTTCTTACGACCTCAGGAATACGTTGTTAAAATTATTCGGTTTCCTCATGTTACACCTGGTATACACTGTATTCCTAGCAAATAAATCTTTGAATATTTTGAATGGAAATACTTCTACAATGCAAACCTAAGGGTTACGAGATCGTCGATGCGTTCGCCGTGAGATACGGAATGGAAGCTTCTGGAAACTACCAAACTGTGACGGGAGTATTATCTACCTATAACCTATGTTCTATATATGCAAATACTGCTTCAATACAAACTTCTAGGAGTTTGTAAATTAGTTTTCCTTCAGATAAGGAATCAGATAATGAGATAAGAGTAAAAAATTTACTTCTTCAGCAAAAAAACTTATATATTCTTAATTAGTAAATATTTCTTGAGAGACAATCGTAACTTTTATCAAGCAAAGACGGTAATTTATACACAATTACATTATAATTATCCATTCTTGAACATTGGCGGTATATAAGACATAAATGCTTTAAAAATGAACGGTGCCTCACTTGATGTAGGTATATCAAGTACATTGTTAATTTATCACTTACCTCCATTTGATGGTAAAATTAACGAAGTGCTTACTTTATTCATCAATTCCATCATTTCCATAGCAGGCGATAAATAACACGATGATATCGCGTTCCGACACGGCGATACAGCACCTCTTCAACTACTCTGAATAATTTTGAATAATACATACGCAAATAACACCAGGCAATAAAATTTGGGCACGTCAGATATTGCGGTGTACCAAGGCTTATTTTCCGACATGTCTATTATTGGTTGCGAAATGTAATGAATTGAGAGATGGGTAATGTTTAGGGTTCCATACCAAAGTGGTAAAATGGAACCCTTATGGTGCGACTCTGTCTGTCTGTCCGTCTGTCACAGCTCGATATCTCGGGAACTTCTGCTGCTATCGATTTGAAATTTGGAATAGTTTTAAAAATTCCTTACCCGACTCTATTGGACATAATTAAAATCTTATAATTTTTTACTTTTTTTAAAGGGGGTTGAAATGGGAGGTCGAAAATTTAAAGGTGGGCTATTATATCAAATGGGGTATTAAATGAAAGGGCTTAATTTGTAGATTCCAAAACCATTTTTTTTTTAATCATTGTACCTACTTTTTGATTTACGACGAAAAACGTTCAAAATAATACCATGATACCCCCTGAACAGAAAAATCTGTAATAATTACGAGTACCAATTATTAATATCATCCTAAATATTAACGAATTTCCTAATATAACTTGCGTAGTTCTTTCGAATTTCGAAAAAATCTTAATACGAACTTATTTGCTGCTACTAAGCTAACCGCGACCTATGTCGATGTATGGGGACGACAGTTTTTTAACAACAAAGTTAAGTTTGTCGCACCATGCAGTTTATCTTGAACTATTCACGTATCTACTTACGAGTTTGTTACGGTGCCCGAGTCTGGATCGCACTTGACCGGCTTTTCTTTTCAATAAAAATTACTTTAGCGATTGCAGCGTACTTGCCTATTACTTTGATTCGTCTGACAATGTAGTTTAAGTTGGCGAAAGATGGAAAATAAAAAAAGGTGACTGTTCGTTATGGAAGTTGAGTAACCACATCACCTTAAGTGACGATGTTGGTGATTTGATGTTTCCATGTGATTTTTTATATTTGTTTGTATACACTCTCTTCTGTTTCTTTTCCAGACATTTCCACTGTTTGTCCACGAAGTATCTGTGCGCGGGAGTACCGGCGGTCATGTCCACGCTTCTAGCGAACATCAACGCGTACTACGCTCACACCACCGCATCGTCCGCCGTATCTGCTTCTGACAGATTCGCTGCATCTAATTTTGGGGTAATTATTACATTTTACGAGTAGGTGACGGAGTTACGGAATAGGAATAAATTCTTTGTACAAACGAAGACACAGTTAAGTGACCATCAGTAGACCTTATTACATTGTAATAAGGGTGACAAGTGGTCAGTTAGCAGTGTCTTCGATTGTACTTATTGCTCAATAATCTCCTTTTGAGATGCATTAGTCAACTTAGACTTTTCAAAATGGAAGAGCACTGTAGCCCCGTTTTTCTGTTTTTTGTTTTACTTTTAGGTAACTTTATTATCATTTACTGTGCACTCTTACTATGTACCTTCACAAATAGATCATGTATAAACGTTATTTCGAAAAATGATACCTTCAGATATAATTAAAACAGCTTCCTTTATGTTTTTTTCAATTCCTATATTGCTAGATGTCGTTACCAATCATTTGAAAATGAATCGTCTTAATAAATATTCTGAGACATTCTTATTATGCTTAATGATATGTTTTTTCTTTCTCATCGCAGAAAGAGAAGTTCGTGAAATTACTGGACCAGCTGCACAACTCGCTCAGAATAGATCTCTCGATGTACCGCAACAACTTCCCCGCATCCACGGCTGAGAAGCTCATGGACCTCAAGTCTACTGTTGATCTGCTCACTAGTATTACGTTCTTCAGGATGAAGGCGAGTCATCTTAACATTTAACTATCCAATTCAAGGCATAATTAATAAGAAAGTACACACTTTGAGATCCCAAAAATGCACTGGTATTGAGTTACTTATATATTTATATAAGTACAGTCAGCATTGAATAGTGTGTAACAATTTAAAATGCCAGATATATCGTCAATTCGTCACACTTTTCTATGTCTATACTGGGTGAAATTTATAACGTGAATCATGACAATAAAACCTCATTTTATCCATGATTTTGAACAACTTTTACTTTGGGGTTAACTTCGTAGTGCAAAAAAAATATCTACCGTTTCATAGAAAAACTCATGAGTCGGTAGACCAAAATGTATCAGAGAGTTGTTTTGTTTTGCATTTACTAGGCTGAGCCTATAGTAAAAGTTCTTCAAAGTCATGGATAGATTGAGGTTTTATTATCAGGATTCACGTTATAAATTTCACCCAGTAATAAAGGTGTGTAAATAAAGGTGCTTACAAATTAGATGCCAATACTTTTAGAGTACTCGTCCTCAGACGTATTAACGAGACTTAAGTAGTATGAAACTAATTTAAAGTTTATGCTAGTTTTGGAGAAAATTAGGAAAACAACTGTGCTACGAGATAACACCCTGTTTATTCTTTTTATTGGTACTAAACTTATTGAAAATTATGTAAAGCTACAAATGACAGAAAGTGATATCTATCACCTTGTAAGTTAAATGCAGAGGGTGATGATTATGTTTAGGTAGAATTTTAATTTAATTGTTTGGTTCGAAAATGATAACAAAAATTTCATACATAAAGTTTTCTTAATTCCTATTTAAAGTAAATTATTTTGTTGCAAATAAACGTCTCTTAAAATATTGGTATCTAATTTGTAAGCAACTTATATATGGCGTTTTGGATGCTAAAGACTATTTTGATGCTGTCTATACAATTCATAAAAAAAACATACATCAAAAACAGTGGTCACAAACAAATCTGGATGATCTCATTTCATTAAAATCAATAAAATTGGAACGAGGATAATGGTGCATTTTATATTTGAAATGCCATATGTTTATAAAGAACTTAATTACGCAATAAAGAAAATAATAAACAAAAATTCTTAACATTTACACTTCTTTACCATTCCAGGTTCAAGAGCTTAGCAGTCCACCGCGAGCAAGCACTGTGGTCAAAGATTGTGTGAAAGCCTGTCTAAGGTCGACATATCAATTTCTGTTCGAGAACTGTAACGACCTGTACAACAGAGAACTTCAGGTATCGTATAACTTTTACTCGTTACGTGTAGGTCGAGAGTTCGAATGCAGGCTACCAATGAGTTTCTCGCAACTTATGTACCTACGAATTATGATTTGATAGCTTTTCAGCGAAGGAAAAACATTGTGAGTAAACATGTATACCAGTGGCATGGCATAAAATATATGCTTGGGCAAGCCGGTGCAGATTTAGCGTACATTTTCCTTAAGAGTTGTAGAATAAGGTGGCCAAATTATATTATTAGGCAAGCCGGTAGGAATCGAGTCATTTGGACGCCACGCCACTAACGTATACCTAGCTCCATTAAAAAAAATCGAAGGTGCTTGAGTGCATCGGTGGTGCAAGTCCCCAATCCGCACTAGACCAGTGTGGGGACTGCAGCCCATTCACTCTCATCGATAACAGTAGGCCTGTACCTCAGTGTGACATATATAGGAAAATTATCATGGCAATAGGTATTTCATTATTTCTGAAAATAAATTTTAAACTTCAGTTAATGAGTTACTTAGCATACTACAAAAAAATTACATTGGTGAGCGAGATTTTGCGATAAGGCGGGTAAAAATTTAGAGTCAGGGTATGCATGAAGTTTGGGTATGAGGTACAACAACGCTCGAGAAGCCACCATTGCCCTCCCTTCACGCATTCTCCGCCTTGAATTTTTACGCCTTTAAAGTACCGTAGCGACCTGTAACTTCACCTGCGGTACCGTGTCCTCTCCTGGTTCATTTTCCTAATTATCTCTTGGACACATTGCGCATAAAACTATTCAATATTAAGTACCTGTTCGTTACTTGATTTGAGTTGTATTATATGCAACTCGTCATTTCCTTACATATACATGATGTTACTTACATGTGTCAACATTTCTCATTTATAGCCACATGTGAGTCTGAATGAAGCGAAAGCTGGAGACCACGGGCCCCAGTTGGACTCTGTGGACTTCTGGCATAAGCTCATCGATCTCATCGTCTCCGTGATCAATGAAGATAGGGACAGCTACGCACCAGTACTGAATCAGTTCCCTCAGGAGTTGAATATTGGACAGGTTAGTATTACATTAGTAGATAGTACTGTAGATGTGACATTGGTTGAAGAAATATATTTACATACCTGCGGTTTCGCCTGCGTTATTCCCGATATTATCCTAACCCACAGAACCCAAAGTATCCTTATAGGGATGTAAAGTGTCTTATATTCCAAATTAGGATTTGGTCTACTTGTATGTACCTTAGTCAAATTTCATTTCAATCTATGAAGTTTTACCGGGTTTTTTATTAAAAAATATCCTAACATAATCACAAACTTTCACTTTTTATTTTAATATTAGTAGGATAGAAGGTAAAGAAAGATAGGATAGGCCAGGGTAATAGGATAGGACATGTTATTTGTTTTTCCCGAAGGTTAACTGGTAGAGAATGTGTTATAGTATTAAGTTCGTTTTTTGGGCAATAAGTTTTCTTTTATGCATTAAAGTTTAAATAAATAATAAATAATTAATAAGATTTTGGTATCTTATTGCAACCAGTAATGATAGATTATAAACGTAATAAATAACTGTACTGTATAGAGTTACAACACCTAAAGATTTAAAATAACATTAGACTGCAAAAAATATTTAGAGAAATGGCAATACAAATTTATTTTATTCTTATTCGGACTTTACCCCGCAACTGTATAATATATACCTACTTGCGATAAGGACCAGAGCATTTAGTACCTATGACACGATTCAAGAGTTTGCGTAGAATTAGTTTCAAAAAGCGATTACGTTCCAACTTGATGCAACTTCAACGAATGTTTAACAACGCAGCACGTGCGACTAACTGTACGAATACACATTAGTAGTCTTGGAGTCGCTCTTAGTTTGGTATTGTCAAACTTGTTCCTATATAACTTGTTAGTTACTGTGCTGTATGTAAATGTCAACCGTTGAGCTCTGAAATATTTGTAAACCCTGCTGCTTATAACTAAAGACACAAAACTGTGTTTAAGATTCACAGGACGTTGCTGCTTTTGGTACACTTGGTACAGGTCGATTCACAAGAGCTGGCACGAATTGATTGAACGAGTGAATGATAATGTTTCTGTGTGCATCAGAAAATGATTAAATACAGGTTGATTCAATAAGCGATAGTCGTTTTTTTTTAGACTATCTCGTCTCATTACTTCGTAACCCAGTCTACATTGTATATTTTATGAACAACAAAAAATCCCTACCTACTCAATCGCAACCTTGTTTCCACACTGACGCCGTGAAACACGGAAATTGCATCGAAACATCTAAATTTCGTATGAGTTTCGCATATTTTCGCTATGATTTCGTAAATTGCGGTGTCAGTGTGAAAACAGGTTATAAAGTAAAATAAAGACTCGATGACAGTAAAATATTTGTAGCGAACCGTCAGATTAACCTTCCTGCCATATCTTTAACCTGCTTAGTCTTAATTATATGCAGATTATATGTATTTTTTATTTTTTTCTTGAATAATGAAGAAGTGTTATGTACTTGTTTAAAAAATATTTGGATCCTCTCTTAACACGTTCACTGTCCTCATACAAAACTATCGGAAAATATCACAAATCCCAACAGTGCAATCAGTATGGTGAAGTGACCGCATAACGGAAGCACGGACTCCAGAAAAAAAACCTTCATGATCCCACATTGGGGGCATCGTGTCAGGGAACTTGTTAAACATTTCTTTACTCATGTACCTACAGTAAAAATATATTATGTTTAAAGAAAACCAGCAAATATGCTATTTCTCTTCACGGTGATTTTGGTAAATGGGCCAGGCGTGATGCGTGTCATATTTTATAGATGATCCCCACACGTGTTATTATTATGTAGGGGCTTGAAACATCATTACGATGCACGTAATATCACATTAGGAAGCCCTCAGGAAAGCAACGTCACTGGATATTATGATGGTTAACACCCCTCTTGTCAATATGTCGAGGATGTCAATAATAAGGGTGCGTCTGTTACACTTTTGATTCGATTCGATTTTTGAATGATGGCTAATTACGCGTTTTTAGTTAAATCAACACCTGGATTAGGTACAAGGCATGATGGTAACTTTGTATATCCATCTATGCCTATTGATTACCAATGTTTTTATATAAGTTTTCAATGTAATTTTCTTTTGGTGTGCAATAAAGTATGATTGTATTGTATTGTGTATTGTATGCTATAAGATAAAATTCTACTTTTCGTGTGCGTTATGTATGATTCTTTGACAATATACTAAAGGCTCTTTCGCGGGAAATTTGTGAAACAAGTAGCGGGTAGTATTTTAAGGCTTTTATCATCTTTTTTTTCTTATCAGCTATCGGCAGCGACGATGTGGTCACTATTTGCCGTGGACATGAAGTACGCGCTTGAAGAACACGAACAACATAGGCTCTGCAAGTCTTCCGCTTACATGAATCTGCACTTCAAGGTATACACTTGACAATCTCGTGAGTAATTTATAAATAATGCAGAGAACATTATAGCAGGTTGTTGTCGATTTCCAATTGAATATTCTTCCGCAAAAAAATATTCACTTCATCATTACAAATAAGTAGGTGAGGAGTAGGTATAACTTGCTCCCGCTGTGTGTATTTCCCGACAAATTTCTTAATTCTTCAAAGTAATAGGGCGGTTACTATTAAACAAGAGTGCCCTATATAGAGCTTCACCAATTATTATCAGGTATCAGCGTCGTTTACGATTTTCGGAGTACCTTTCGAAGATTAGCCTTAACTACGTACATTCCTCACAAGTTGTTCTGACGACATGGTCAAAGTTGCCGAAAGTTGATTGATGCAAAAACGCGCGACCGTTTATTGCGGAAGTCTTTGAGATAGACCTGTTCCACCGTCAATTGGACGTCTCCGACTGAAATAAAATAATCATGTTACATTCTTGACTAAAATTCTACTGGTAACTTCGTTTCATTTCAGGTGAAAGGGCTGCATACACAATACGTAAAAGACGTGCCACCATATTGCGGTGCGGTCCCAGAATACCCCGCCTGGTTTGAGCCCTTCGTGATGCAGTGGCTTAACGAAAACGATGACAACTCCCTTGAGTGCCTGAAAGGATTCTTTAATAGAGATAAGGAGGATGGGGTAAGTCGCTTGTTATTTTAAAATAACCCGATGTTCTTTTGGAGGATAGCAATATGTATTGTTATCGAATCTTCTATGTATAAATAAGTCTCAATGTGTGAAGCACACGTTTAACCGCATTTACAGAGTTTTAAAATCGTTACTATATTCTATATTGTACATGTGTGTGTCTTTAATATATTTTTGTATGTTCTATAAAATGAGAGAAGAACTTAGAGGCCCTTTCAAAGCACTGATTACACCTCGCTTCAATAACTACATACTTCCTTATATTAGTAATCACAATATTAAAATATCAACCACAAACGTTGAAAATTTAATCCTTTTAAATTATTTTATTACAATGGATTATTATCGCGGAAACCAAAGACAATATTACATGTAATTATGTCCAATAATCGCGATAATCAAAGAATATTGTGGAAATTTACGTAACGTATAATTATTTTTCCAGTTTCAAAAATCGAGTGAACACGCATTGTTCAGCAACTCCGTGGTGGACGTATTCACTCAGCTCGCGCAATGTTTCGAAGTCGTCTCCAGACTTGAATGCCCGGACCCGGAGATTTGGAAGCGGTACATGAAGAGATTCGCGAAGACAATCGCCAAAGTGCTTGAGGCGTACGCGGATATCGTGAAGAAAGAGTTCCCAGAGCATTTGAAAGAAGAACGAGTGGTGCGTATGACTAATACATTGATTGATGCTGACTGCGCCATCATGAGATGGAAAGCAGAAACTACAGCTAGAATAATATAGGTAATACGTTGAAGATTTAATGCAAAATGTGGCTTATGCTTTGTCATCCTTTAAACTTTCTTTTAGGTATTTAACAAAAATTTTCGAACAGTCAGTGGTATTGTACATACCACAGATTCAAAGCATTGCTTTCATTAGCTGAACAACCAGTCTCGCAGTTTTGTCAAGTGTTAATAATAACACCCATTCTTTAATTCTTCAATGAAATCCTTGCTGCGGCAAAAATACCCCTTCGAGTGGCAGCTGTCATATTGCTTATTTTCGTTGAGTGGCGGGCGACGGCCTCCCGTCGATTGTCAAAAACCGTTGAGTGGCACGGGCCGGTGACCCGTCGATTGGTATTGTTTACTATTTACCTATGAAATGAGCTGTTTAATCTACACCTGTCTTGCTCTTTCTTGCAAGATGCATTCGTGAATAGATAAGGATAGCATACAAAGCCAGGCGCGACAACACCTTCCTAATAAGTTTGTCTAAAAATTCAAATTTGCAAACCCAATTTTCTACGACCGCGCGTGTGACCGATTTTAGACTCGTTTTTGAAAACCTCGTAATCTAAAAGTATAAAAATATTCTATGGAGAGGGATAGTAAATGTACTTTTTTGTAAATAAATGGTATTTTCTACATTTAACTGTTTTATTTCATACTTATAACTATTTATATAGAAGAAAAAGGAAACAAGGTAACTTTCCGAGATTTGATCACAAGTAGCAAATTTCACATATAAGGTACGGCTTTCATTATTATATTATTAGATAGGCAATTTTATGCTTAATCCAGCGATACAAGATAATAATATAGCCTTTCATAATGTTTTTTGAATAATGGTAATTTTTCTAACATTAATCGAATTCGCGGTGACCACCCATGGAGGCCCCTGCCACTTGAGGGAAATTCGCGAAAAATGGCCGCGCCTCTTGACGGTAAAAGACAATCGACGGGTACCCGTCGAACGCCACTCGAAGGGAGCGACACCTTTCAAAGTGACCTGCGTTGATGTTTGTCATCAAATAGAATATTAGGTATATAATACGAGTATATCCTTAGTATACGAGTAGTATATATTAGTTTTCCGGCCTTGACTACAGTCTTAGTATCAAATCTATATTATTGTTCTCTAATCAAGAATAAATGAATGCCGCTAAAACTTCCAATGCTGAAACTTCTTATTTCAATTTTAAGTAATCAAATAATTTGTGTAATTCACAGGCGTGCATTCTTATGAACAACATCCAACAATTACGAGTACAATTGGAGAAGATGTTCGAAGCGATGGGTGGCACGAAGTTGGAGCCGGACGCCGCGGACATCTTGAACGACCTGCAGCAAAGCCTGAACAGCACCCTGGACGAGCTGGCTTCTATGTTCGCTAACAGGTATAATATACCAATCATAGTATTAGAAAACTAGGTATGTTTTTCCCGAGATCCATTCCATCCATGTTGCCATTGAATAAGAATTCCAATAATTTTAGAAAAATAAACAACCATATCAATTATGAAATGAATTACCGGCCCACGAAATGATTTGTTTTACGTATCATTTGTTTATTTGGGTGAAAATAAGTTTACGAGAAGAGTTTAATAATGTTACGAGATCAGCATTCCTTTTTATTAGAAGTACATAATTGAAGAAACGCATTTAACTCGGAAAATTGATTTCCGCAAAATGGCAACATATCAAGTTATTGTTATTTTTATTAGCAGACTTGGGAAGAACATCCCTGGTTTTCTTGTACCATGGTACCAATAAGTTACTTAGCTCAGCTTAATATGTATTACGTAGAAGCCAAGCACTTATAGAATCCGATTCTCACAGGCGTTTTGTTTGTTAAGGATTTTGAGCACCTTACTCGACAATTCTTGATATTTTTAATTCGGGTTTTCGTGTAAAACAAGTTCTACAAAGTAACCAAAAAAGGCATTCTAAGGGATCGGCGTATTTGTGGCCAGGGAAACGATGTCTTCCAAGAATATGTGTCAAGTAACAGGCTCATGAATTTGTATGTCCTAATTAAAGTGAAACATTTGCCTCCACTGTCGTAAACTAGCCTTTACCTATATCTCGGTATCTATATTAGCTAACGATTGTTTTCCTCAATAGCTTGGAGACCAGGATAACAGCGAGTGTGAAGGAGCTAGGTGAACTTCTGCAGAAGGTCGGCGGCGGTAACGCACCGGGTCAGCCGCAACCGCCCGTGCACCGCGAGGCTGATGAAGTGCTCAGGCCGCTCATGGATATCTTGGTATGTCATCCAGTACCAGGGTATACATAAAACTCAGTTGTTGCCCAATCCAGAAATTATAAGCACCTGAACCAGGTACTCTGTAGAAAAAAAAGATATTTATATACAAAAAGGTTACGTTACCCCAGGCCGTACGTGATTTTTTTCTGTTCACTTTTCCGGGAATAAATCCTACTTCCTAGTCTGGGAACGACGTAAAGGTATACCTCACCTACTATTCGGGCACATCTGCAATCTGGGACATTCGTCCTTTGTTGTGTAATTAATGAATGGTCTACTGCAGTGGTGGGCAAAGTACAAACAGCAACACACTTAACTGCCCATTAAAGACAGAGCAGAGAGAAAATGATAACGATTGAAAGAGATATATATATTTGTATTATGTCAACTTCAAATCAAATAACGTTTGCGTATGTGTAATGTGCCTTTGAGCTTTGTCATTGTACAGATGTAGTGAATAATCCTTTCCTATCGGCAAAACTCGGAACAACGATAACACCCGAATGGTGCCGATGTGTCTATGAATTACTGTATTATTAAATTACGTGTAGGTATCAAATAAATCGCATACTTTATTTATCAATGTCAAATGTCAAACTGCCCGTTTGACGTATATTACACTGAGATGTTAAAACCACCACGATTCTATCATATAAAGAATTCGTTAGGTAAACAAAAATATAACTAGAGTCACACTAATCGGCGTATAACGTTGTAGTCAAAATCGTCAAGACCTAGACAAAATAATTTATTTGGTCTACCCAACTTTGCCGACTTCGGACTATTGGAGGTAGATTGATTTATGTATTCTTTTTGCAATATTTTATTTACTGTTCGTTGAGAAATTCCACTGGCCTCCGAAACTCGTTTTTGGACTTTACAAAAATAAGCAGTATAGTTGGTATGTTTGAATTTATCATTTTCAGTTAGGAAATATAAATAAATATTGAAAATAACTTCGCAGACTTGCCGATCTAAACGTTTCCCTTTTCTTAGTGCTTTCGGCATGTCTGTTATAAATTGTTAATGTGGATCGAATAAAATCAATGTTTATTATTTACAAAAATGACAGACAAGAGAGACATGTAAAAAGTCTATCAAAATATAGGTGGCCTGCATTAATACACGAGTCCATGAAGTTTATCACAAAATCTAACATAAATATCAACAAAATATTTCTGTGGTATTAACTACTCTATATAGATACTTCCTCTTGCAATGCGACCGTTCCCTACGTTGTCTCGATGGGTACTGAGTGCGAGTGAAGTAGTAAGACAAAAACGAACATTTCCGGGAAAATACGAAAGGAAAGGATTATTCACTACATCTGTAGTTGTTTGGGCAAAGTTTTTTTTTTCATACTGTAAATAAAGGTTTTATTTCAACAAGACAGGTGAATTTGTCAAAATTATGATTTAGCTTTCAGACGAACGTTGGGATGAAATAAACTAATTATATTGCTAATGCTTTTATTGGCGTTTCATATTTTTTTTGGATATGATGCACCAATATAATGTTTTTTTATATTTATTATTCATTTATTATTTTCCACGAATTCAATAATATGGCATTAATGTCAATAGACGTTGGATCAGCCATAAAAGAAAAATGATTGTATCAAAACTCTTTTGAATAATAGCCAATTTATACTCATAAACACACGCACACATGCATAATACGACGCCTTCAAGTGTGATTCTCTTTCTTGCAGTATTTCCCATTTTTTAAGTGTATAGTTAACTGTGTTGCTGTTTGTACGGCAAAAAGTTTAATCCTGCCAACCGATGGTCCTTCGAAAAGAGTAGTATATTATGGCTTAAACATAAAACAAAATTATTTATTTTCCTATAATTCTGGCCCTTTTCTGAAATTTGTTAAATTTTCTGGCTCGCCACGATAAAAGTTTGCCCACCATTAGTCTAATGCATTGTTAGTAACTTACATTGGATTCTCTGTAAGTACATAAAAAATAATGATCTACATTTAAATATGTTCCCTTACAGGATGGCTCTTTGACGATGTATGCCGAGTCCTGTGAAAAGACTGTACTTAAACGACTGCTCAAGGAATTGTGGAAGATAGTAATGAAAATCCTGGAGAAAACCGTTGTGCTTCCGCCCATGACTGATAAGACGGTAAGACTTTTATATTATTTACCTGTCTCTTTTGCATTATGTTGAATCGAAAAGCATAGATAGCGAATGTAGTGCTTTGCCAGAGGAACAGTAGTAGTCATGAATATAACTAACTTCTATAAATCGACAATGTATGTTTGGAGAATACTTGTACTCTTAGTTACCTATCCCTACCCAGATATATGGAAGCATCATCATCAGTTTGACATAAACAAAATAAAAAAAAAGTATGAGATTTCAAGATAAAGATCAATAAAAACCATTTGATATCAACAATCAGAGTACTTTTTAAATCATATTAAAGTAATGAGTTTCTTTGAAAGTTGTTTCAAATTATGTGCTTAAAACATTAGATTTGATAACATTTTTCTAGATCTCGCTTTCATATCATGTCCAGCATATAAAGTGTATGTTTTTTCCACAGATGATGCTTAAGAACCTAACGAACAATGCGAAGAACCTCGCGGCGAACGCGAAGATAGAAGACATGACTCAACTCTTCAAGAGCACCGTTGGTAAGCAAGACGTCAAACACGCTCTATCTGGAGTCATGGATATATCTAAAGAGGTCAGTTAGTTTATATTTCGACAATTTTATTATTTATTAGATTTTATTTTCATATATATTAATATATATATGACTCTGTAATTCAAAAGCGGCCAAAGATCAGTTACTTATTGAGCGTTTTCCAAAAAAAATACCGGGGTAGCTACTTTCTCAAAATATGGACTTTTGAGGTTTTTCTGGCTCAGAATCGTTAGTACTTTCGAACCTTATACGTAAAAAAGTGTCCCAAAATTTGTATGGGATTTTTGTCTTTCCACTACGTCACGTTCATACAAACACTATGCACAATGGTGACGTAATGGAAAAAAAATTGGGACACTTTTTTTTACGTATAAGGTTCGAAAGTACTAACGATTCTGAGCCAAAAAAACCTCACAAGCTTGAGAAAGATTTCGAGAAAGTAGCTACCCCGGTATTTTTTTTGGAAAACGCTCAATTGTAATTATGTATTTGTAAAGCGATGAACACTACCTGCAAACTGTCTCGAGTTGAGCTGGTTAATCTTTTTATATAAGTAGTGATTTTAAAACTGGCTGTCCTTGGGCCGTTGCAAAATGAGTACAACCGCCGTATAATCGTTCAAGCTTCCCTATGATACTTGAATTGACGTTGCTCATAGACATCAAATTATTGTTAGTTAAACGCAAAAATGACTTTTAGATGAAAAAAAAATGCGTTACCGGCGCGACTGTACCCAATACCTTTGTATACCTTTAGCCATAGCACTTATTAACAAGTGCTATAATTATCACCCCCACCCATGGAACGGCCTTCTACACTGTATGTTCATTATGTACACAGTCTTCATATATCACAACAAGCCGGCAATTTTGAATGTCATATTCCAAACATCCAACCAACTGTAGTAAATTTTATTGTAAAATGCGACAACGATGTTAAGTGTAATAAAGTAATTCAATTTAAATCCTAATAAATATATTTATCGCACCTACTTAAGTAACCTTTGTGCAATTGCTGAAGTTTCCATTAAAACAGTATGTATATTTATGAGATGTTTCTTCAAGTATCACAGAGGTCAAGCTAGAATGATTTTAATATTAGATCTCATGAGACATCAGTTCATCATCATCATCATCATCATCAAATAAATTGTATCTTTGTATATTACTATGGAGTAGTCATTTTGTAACGGCCCCAATATAGTAAAGAGATCAATGCAAATTACAGCACCTGTCGGCCGAGAAGAGTCTCTCTCCGAAGCAATGTGCGGTGCTGGATGCAGCTCTGGATACGATAAAGCAGTATTTCCATGCTGGGGGGAATGGATTGAAGAAGACGTTCTTAGAGAAGAGTCCAGAGCTACAGTCGCTGAGATACGCCCTGAGTCTGTACACACAGACAACGGACACGTTGATCAGAACATTTGTCACGAGTCAACAGAATCAAGGTTAGTTGGTGTATAGTTTTTCGATTATATTATGGCAAGATTACGAGTTAACTAGGTGACAGCTCTTTAAAAATCTTACATACAATAGGAAGTTTATATTATCAGTCTATTAAAGTATACAGACTACCGATATATTTACATTTAATATGACATTAAACGCTTATCCTCGATGTTATAGATGCGGCAGTGGCTGAAGAAGGTAGCGTGGGGGAGGTGTCAGTGCAAGTTGATTTGTTCACGCATCCAGGCACCGGTGAACAGAAGATTACGGTCAAAGGTAAAACACACTCAATTATCGATTAATCAACTACCTAAAGAATTTTTTGTATTTTGACTAAGGTAACCTTCGTAGTGTTTGACACCCTAATGCTCAATAATTAATAACCTGCTGTCACCTCTATTGCTAATGACTTAACATTCAAGATAGCAACTATTGGCACAGTGTCAAACACTCCGATCTCCACGTCGGTTTACATTCTCACTCGTGATTTGTAAGTTACACACCACGATTCGACCATAAATCCTACCGCTGGATATCTAGCTATCTAAAGATGACCATGTCACAACCTCCGTCATGGCTTTTTTTAAATTTTGGAAATGCATTGTTTTTCAAAATGATAGGCGATGTGTAACTTAATTTACGAGCGACATACTCCATTTATTAATGCATAGTGCTATAAATATATGTACATAGAGCCTTTAATAAAGACGCGAGTCTTTTATTTCGAGGATTTAATCTTGACTTTTCTGGCTTTGTTCGAGTATCAGTTATATCCCAAAACTTAAACTTACTGCTTCATTTCCAGTGGTAGCAGCAAACGACCTGAAGTGGGTGATCCAAAGCGGCATGTTCCGTCCATTCATCGAGGTGAACCTCATCGGGCCGCACCTCGCAGACAAAAAGCGAAAGTTCGCCACCAAGTCCAAGAGCAATAACTGGAGCCCGAAGTTCAATGAGACCTTCCATTTGTAAGTATCACTTTACGTTGGCCTTCTTCAGACATAGACCCCGAGGTTTGCCTTAAATGCCGATACAGTGCCATTATCATTTAAAGGGACATTTTTATTTAAACGTTACGACAAGCTTAACTTACGTTTTTATACCGTCTAGCCTGTCAGCTTTATGATGAAACATAATATGCTGTTTCGTGACGTGTTTCTTCAGTTCCGTGACCACCACAAACCGCTAGTAAAATAGTACTTACATTTAAAAATAAAAATGCCCCAACACATACTGGTATGTTAGCCAAGTTTGCAAAGAACAACTGCAACAATATTGATATTGAGTTATTATGTTCTATTAATAGAATACACTAGCGTTCCAGAACTAACCATCAAACGTTTTCTGCATCCATCGTCTGCTGACCTTTACCAAGTAATAGGTACATACGAGTATGATCGATGAATAAATTCTGCAATTTCCGGGGTGCATGACGAATGTAACGAACAAGAGATAGTTTAATGTCATAAAAGATTTACAGACAATGGCAGGTTAAACCGTATTTCGTCACTACTTTGAAAAAAACTCGTATCTAAAAACGTAGTAGAGAAAAACGTCAAAAGTTACATCCGAACTTCATATATACTTACTGCGTTTTTACCTGGAGTCAGTATCAGATACGTGTTTTATTTAAAGTAATGACAATTTGTCTTCTGCGTGGACGATAGGATTGTAGGATAGGATTTATTGAAGTCATGTACATTTCATAATCTTAAATCTGTCCATACAAAGATGACCATGTCCACAACCTTCCGTCAAGGCTTTTGTATTTAGTGAAAACAAATTAATTAAAGACGGATTAAAGTTCAACCCCTGTTCCGTTCCACAGCATGATCAGCTCGAATGAGCAGCTGGCGTTGTTCGAGCTCCACATTTGCGTGCGCGACTACTGCTTCGCGCGCGAGGATCGGCTCGTCGGTGTCGCTGTCATGCGACTCGCCGACAACATTGACCAGGTGGGGCTTCAGTTCGCAATCATGTCCGTACTTTTGGTGAACCTAGTCCGATTCACTCGAGGTGGTCCGGCTAGCGACCCCAGGGGACGCCACGGCCGATCACCTAGTCCGAAGATTGCTATGCCCAATAAGGGTCGCAAGTTAATCAGCCTTTAAAAAAAAACTTTTTGTGCACATGTTGTCTTATCCACGAAAGTGTACAACAATCCCACATACGAGTATGCTACTGTTTGTGCTGAGTATGTTTTATATTATAGTTAAGTACAATTTTGATTTATGTTCGCTTTCAGAGCGTATGTGCTGCTTGGCTCCCACTTGGCACTCGGGTAAAAATGGATGAGACGGGATGGACGATCCTGAGAATCCTCTCGCAGCGACACAGCGACGAGGTGGCCAAAGAATTCGTCAAGCTCAAGTCGGAGATGCGGTCAGAGGCTCCGGCCGGGACCGGGACCCCGGGCCAAGGACCCTCGTGAAACCCGTAAGGGCCACTAGCGAGCTGTTCTTCTAAAAGCAACGTCCGAACGGATGCCACCGAGGATCGCCGATCTCACCGATCGCAGTGACACTTGCTCCGCAGTCCTCGAAACGCTTTCGCCTTTCGATGTGTTGCTTTTACCACACGAGTTGTGAGTAGGAGTCAGGAGACTCCGCCGACGAAGCAGACTTGACTAGGCGCTGCGGCGGTTTCCGGTCAGTGCTCCTTTTATTTAGTACGGCCTCGTTGTGGAGAGTTTTGTAAATATTATAACAGTATTAAGTTACGCGACTTGTAGAAATATTTTGCACAAATCCTAAAAGTTAGCAAAAAAGACTGACCGTAGGCGGCCGCGGTCGCCGCGCCGTCCACGCGCTCTAGGTATTCAGCAAATTAACGTACACTTGGCACTTTTCTTGCACACCATTCGATATTTTTTGATTACTTGTATATTATGTTTCTAACGATATCTTGAAGTCTATACGAACGGATTTGATAGATTACGATGTTAAACTCATTATCAGTTATTTATGAGTGCACACTTGCTGAGTGGCTAAAGGGGTGGACGCGAATCACAATTTATGTAATAATACTTATATGGACCAAACTGTCGCAAATACGGATACATTTATCCTAACCCATTATTGTTAAATCAACATTATTTATCTAACTAATCATCTACTCGTTATACGTGTACAGTAAAATAATATATGGCCTTATGTAAATTATTTCCTTATTTGTTTGAGAATACTTTGCTTGTGTCGAGTTAGAAGGTACTAAGTGTTGACTATGTACTGGATGTGGAATGGAAAGATGCGTCTTTTTCTGTATAATAATATCATGATAATGTGAATGGTGTGAAGGACCTCGGTCGAGACTCGCGAAGCATGATTGTATAGGAGATGAGTGTAATAAAATGGTATGAATACGATTAAGGTATATTGTTTCTACCAAAGTGTAAGTCTTGTAATATTTCATAAATATTTCGTTCATTTCCCATTTTGAGTGAACTTCGTTGTATTTCGTGGTCCATGTTGTTGCATACTGATATGTAAATACCAAATTAAGCATAATACATACTATCACATAATTGCTCTTACTTTTAATATGCTTGGCGTGTCTAATGTGTAATTTGAAATCTCCTATAACATTATGTATAATTATTAAAAATTGTGATATTGTTATAAAATGATACATCTCATGGATATTTTATGTAAACCTGTTTTAGCTGATAAATCCAATATTGACCTGTTGGTTGTTGATGTTACACTTATTTTGGTATACTTCATTTAATCATAGGGCACTGATGAAATTGTTTTTTAATTGATGTTATTTCATTATAATTTTCTCATTCCTTACCAAATATCAACATTCCATTTAAAATTTATTCACGAGTCACTAGAATTTAAAACGATCAGTGCTCAAAAAATAATTTGTTAAGGCTATGATTATTATGGAAAATATCAATAACGAATCGTTGATTTAACAAGATAATATTATAATTACGACAATTAATATTGATCACAGTCCAAAATCGAAACACAGCGTTTGAACATCACGTAAATAATAATAATTAGTGTGTGTGTATATTTTCAATACCACTAAGACTTCTATTTTATAAAATTAAAGCGCAATACTTCGAAGACTAATGAAGAATTTTATTGCAAGCGCTATTGCAAAGAAATAATTGATGCATTTAATACTTTTTAAAATATTTTTCACTTTTATCTCAAATCATGATTGGTTTTTCAAAAAAGCTACTCGGAAGCTTTATTGCGAGCCAATGGACAACATGTAACATTACACTTACTTTACTATCTATATACTCTACTGCTTACATTGAACCGTAGATATACTTCACTTTATAATACAAATTATTTTCACTTCAATAACAAATCTATTTTACTTATGAATTATTGTCTCCTAGTTGTACCTACGTACTTTACGGGCTTCCTTCTACACAGATTTGCTATAGAAATTTAGAATTTGACGTTAGATACCATTCAATTTACAAAACATGTTTTTAGACTCCACAAGGGCACGTATTTCAATTAACTCTACAATAAAAAATATTTACTTATATGATAAATTAACCCAACAAACAATAAGATTCGATTGAGCAATTAATGTTCACGGTTTATGTTAGAAATTATATATGGTACGGTCTACACACCTACATGCACTTTTCGATCTTTGGTTGATATTTGATCACATCCGCAAGTGACTATTTTCTAAGAGTAATGAATATTGAAAATACTGATTACTGACAAATAAAATATTAAAGCAATATTTTATGAAAATATTAAATGTAATCTGAGGCTGAGTGAGGTTCAATGAGTCTCATAACAACATGTTTTGGATTTTGGATTTCAATGTTTTGTATACGACATGTTATCGGTTAACATAGGGTGTGTTTTAGTGTACCTACCAGTGTTACTCAATGTTAGTTGTATATGTTAATAAATGTGAATTTGTGTGTAGAATGATGTTACCGGAATTTGTAATATTTACTTTTTATATTCGAACGGTCATGAACATGGAAGAATACTCAAATTGTACAGAAAACTGCGTGTTTCTCAAAGAGCAAAATAAATAAATCTATCTATTTGTTAGGACAAAATATTATTCTTTTTGGCAATAAATAGGTAGTGCACATTGTTGTACTCTATAGTAATTTGTTTAATATTGCCAATTAAGAAAAGTAATCGATGTCCGCAATAGATGAACGTAAATGTGGTTCGTTTATTAAAGTTATTGTGATGTTACTTGTATATGAAGTCTAGGTGGCTTTGAAAATGTATACGATGTGTAGAGAGGGGCACATCACTACCACCAAGGAAGTTAGATTTTCTAAATATTAGTATTTATCATGGATTACATATCTATAGATAGAAAATGTGGTTTGTCTAGTCCAAATCTCAATAAATAATAATATATATTTACTCGTCTTAAAATATAATAATAAACTTTTGTTAATGAATTTGTATTTCCGAGTCGACTGAGTCTGTGTTTCTATTTCTATAGCGCTATAGCGAGATATTGTCAAATTGAAATTTAATCATTCTGTTTAGCGTTCGAACAATCTATTCAAGGTAATAATGTTCTTTAAATAAATAAGTAAATGTCAAAATTAAACGTTTTTAAAATGTATAGGTAAACATTTCTTGTCCGTCGCAAAAGTTGATTAATACCGATAGTAAAGGTAGATAATTAAAAATTCTAAACATTTCAGACAATCATTACTGCGTTGAATAGAGTGTTACAGTTTTCGAAAATGGATCGCTTGTCCCATGTAACGCCAGGTTCATTGTCTTGTCTCGTACCCGAACGTTCATTGTTACAGAGTCATCTGTCACTCATTTGTAAATAATCGACTCGACTCGTCCCGCTTTCGGACAACAATACAGAGCGTGTGATAATACATTATCTACAAAGTAACAGTATTATGTACATTGTATCTTTTACCGTGTACCGATGATCATTCGACATTAGTCCCATCCCAAAACCGGCTTGCGAAATCGCGGTTCAAGCTAGAATAAAAGGAAAGCGCACAGTGTTCATTAACCTCATCAAATTAAAATTGTAATTGACACATAACCTTTACCATTTGACAATACTTGGTAAATATTATTTTTAAGTGTAAAATGTGATCGTCACATGCATCGGCATCATTGTAAGTCTGTTACGCTCCAATTTTAGTATTAAAATCACTAAACATTGCATATATCTTTGTATAAATGCATATATGTAAATGTTACATGTTTAAAACACATTATTGAATTTAGAATTTTTATGAAAAAATAAATAAATATCCGTATTTCAAATATATCTTGTTTCGTTTCATTTGAGTTTATTTTTTACACCCTTCACAATGACAAGAAGTATTTTAGCATCGTAATGTAAATAAGCATGTACCTAAGGTGTTCATGAGCTTAGTTAATCAACTTATTTACGAAAGCAATTCATATTTACTAAAACAACTATAGTTATAATATTTTTTATGCCACACCTAGCCATAAAGTGGCTTTTTCCGCACGCTGCGCGTACGGAAAAAACCGCTTTCTGGCCAAGTGTCGACATAAAATGATGTCGTCGCTGGAAAGCAATAATGCTGTAACCCGCACCACCATCGAAAATGCTTTTTTTGCATAATCTTATTCAGTTTTTTTTTCTGCGTCGGCTGGTATAGTTATTATTTGTCTGTGATGATAAATAAAATGTATACAGCATTTTTTTTTCACCTAAATTTGTAATCACGGAATGAAAAAACGCTGTAACCCGCATAAAATCCCGTGTTTTCAACTGCGTTGTGGTTTACAGCAAAATGGTTTCCGCAATTAGTTCTCCGTCATCACGTACCGCATTTTTGCTTTCCGTAAATTTCAACTTTTGACTAATTTTTGTCATTTACAGCATTTTGTCGGGAGATGTTGTGAATAAACTATGGTGTACAGCATTTTAAAGATACAGTAATAAATGAATAATGACAGTAAATACATTTTAAAATATATAGTTAGTTTGTATGTATATAGTATTGAGGGTCGATTTTATTTGTAGTTTGCTAGTTTTCGTGTTTTAAAAGATTTAATCATGATTTAAATTAAATATAAATGTTTGCAAAGCTCCCTTTAGATTATAGAGGTAATATAAACATAACCTACTTTAAAAGAAAAACACGTTAATTATTTTCCCGTTTAAACTTTAATGCATGTAAACTATACGTGTATCATAACTGTTCTGTAAAACAATCTATATTATTTTTTGAATTGAATTGAATATATTTATCGATTAGATAAATAATAACATTTTTTTTTAATAAAATGACACGTCAACCTTTAAACAACGATTGTTTTAACTAGATTTAGTGTCTCACTGCTGTGCATGAGCCTCTCTTCTAATACTTTCCTCTACCTCTGAAGTCCTCCTAGACCTTAACTGGGCGCCATAAGTCAGAATGGGTAGAATGCACCAAATCTCCATGAGCTTACATTTCAGGGATATAAGGGGTTTCCCACTATTAGTGTTTTCATCAACCACAAGCTCCTCCAGGCGTTTCTGATACGTCTTTCGATTTCTTTATTTTGTAAAAAAAATAAGTTTTTTTTAATACTGTGTACTTATAGC
This sequence comes from Eudemis profundana, assembly GCA_947034925.1. Classification (NCBI taxonomy): domain Eukaryota; kingdom Metazoa; phylum Arthropoda; class Insecta; order Lepidoptera; family Tortricidae; genus Eudemis; species Eudemis profundana. Next base: position 9,439,258 of record OX344809.1, on the reverse strand, counting down.
CTGATAAATACCATACTTCCGTTCTCAATCATCGTCCAAACCAAATGATAAAAATTAGTTTACGCGATTACATAGTGCTGCTGCATCTACATACATACAGTCCAACAACATAAATATAACAATAATAATAATAATAATAATTGCAACTTTCCGAGACAATGACTCTCAGGTCTATCTCCGAGGCTGAAACCTACAAGTACCTTGGTATGTCACAGGCCTTGAGTATTGCGGACAGGGACACTATACAGGCGGTGAAGGAGCGCTTCTTCTGTCGCTTGACAAAAGTACTTAACAGTCTTTTGTCTGGCGGCAACAAGGTGCGGGCCTTCAACGCTTGGGTGATGCCCCTGCTCACTTACTCCTTTGGCATACTAAGGTGGACTCAGACTGAGCTGGACGCCCTAGATAGGCGGGTCCGTGTGCTGCTCACTACACACCGCATGCTACACCCACGCTCGTCAGTTATGAGACTGTACATCCCGCGTAAGTGTGGCGGCCGTGGCTTTTTAAACGCCAAGGACCTCCATAACCGCGAGGTGTGCAGCCTCAGGGAGTACTTCCTAAACAACGAGTGTGGGATACATCGCGATGTAGTAGCAGTAGACAGAAGCCTTACTCCTCTTCCCTTGGCAAACGAGAACTGGCGTAGACCTAAGGTGCTTAGCACCGACGACCGCAAGGACATATGGAAGAGTAAGGAGCTACACGGGCGGTTCTACAAGGCCCTCACGGGGCCCGATGTAGACCTGCTCGCGTCGGTGAACTGGCTACGCTTCGGTGATCTCTTCGGGGAAACTGAAGGTTTTGTCTGTGCAATTGCGGACGAAGTTATGATGACGAACAACTACCGGAGATATATCCTGAGGGACGGTACGGTCGACATCTGTCGGGCATGCCGCCGTCCCGGAGAGTCTATCAGGCATATTATCTCCGGTTGTTCCCATCTAGCTAACGGCGAGTACTTGCACAGACATAATCAAGTAGCCAGGATCATTCACCAGCAACTTGCTGTTCGATATGGTCTTGTGGGGTCTGAGGTGCCGTACTATAAGTACGCACCAACGCCGGTTCTCGAAAATGGTCGCGCCACGCTCTATTGGGATCGATCTATCATCACGGACAGGACTATTGTAGCCAATAAGCCTGATATCGTGCTGATAGATCGATCCAAGCGCCGTGCAGTGCTCGTCGACATCACCATCCCCCATGACGAGAACCTCGTGAAGGCCGAGAAGGACAAGCTCAGCAACTACCTTGACTTGGCTCACGAGGTTACCGCCATGTGGGATGTTGATTCGACGATCATTGTTCCGATAGTCGTCTCGGCGAACGGACTTATAGCGAAGAGTCTCGATCACCATCTCAAGAGACTCTCGCTAGATGGCTGGATCAAGGGTCAGATACAGAAAGCGGTTCTTCTGGACACGGCGCGCATCGTCAGGAGGTTCCTCTCTCTGCGGCCCTAACCACCGGTAGCCTGGGCCCCGCCCCGCTGCCGGCGGCACCCTAGGTTAGGTTTTTTATAATGTGTTTGTATTTTGTAATTTCACTTTGTATTTTACTTTTTATATATATATTGTAAAAAGCCTAATCTAAGAAAATAAAGATATACCTGAATAATAATAAATCATTTATTTCAGATAACTAGGATCCATACAATTGTGTTAGTTCATTGACTTAAAAAACTATGTTAGTATGTGTATATCTAATGGTCTATTCAATACTTAATGATAACTTTTTAATAGCCAAAACATAACATTTTAAGCTTAAAGATATGTATGTGTGGCATATTAATTAATGTAGTTCAGAAAATATTATTACTACAGATCAACAATTATTTACCACTGACATTTTAAAATGGATTGACATAAACTACCATTCGCACTTACACTGCTTCATTCATACCTGTTTCCTTTCATTCATTCAGTTACAGCAACATTGCAGTACAAAAATCTTGTCAATTTAAGTTTTCATCTCCCAAAAATTGTATTACGAACCACTTTTTAGACTTACAGCATTTTAAAACGACTGTGAGATTTGGTAAAAATATTGTTTCCATACAAAAAATTTGTAGGTTACAGCATTATTGCGTGCCATGATTAGAAATATCAAAATGCTGTAAACGACAAAAGTCATATTAAAAACAAGTTTATAGTAATTTTACCACCAAAATTATAAACTTCGATTTTTTTACAACGAGTCTACCAAACGGGGTTTAATAATCTCTTTTTGTTTGAGAGTTATGAATTTTTCTAAAAAAATGCAAACGTTTTTTGGCTCTAGTGAAAAGTTTACTTTTTGAGGGTTACAGCATTATTGCTTTCCAGCGACTGTACACAACACGGGAGGTAATAAAGAAAGCCCTCGATCGCATATTAACGTCCCTCGCTTGCAGCTCGGGCCGCAAACTGCTGTGATCTCGGCCTTTCTTTGTATTACCACCCTAGTTGTGTAATGTACTATTATTATACTCCAAATACACCAGTATCATTATTTTATCGAAAGTTGTGTCTCTAAGATTAATGGCTCGTCCTGGCGATGAATTACAGACAGACGCATATTTTAATAGTTTTTTTCTACTCCTGTACTGTTATCTGTATTTTACTTGGTCACGAACAGTAATATAAGAACATACATAATATGAGTTCAGAGAAGTCTATACTCTATTCCCCATAACAGCACTAGTGTCGTTATAGTCACTTTACGTTATTGCTAGCAGCCACAGACTTCTAAATCTAGGTTAAACTTAGGTCAAGGATTAAGCGCTCAGTTTTAACTTTACGGTAAAAATGCACAACTACCAACTTAACAAACAATTAAATTCCTACGGTTTTTAAGAAAAACAAAACTTTCCGAACTAAATTCATTGATGCCAACATAAAAAAAGTATTTTTAATTTAAGTATATTTTAAATAAAAAAAAAAAGTTTACCATAGACACATACTGTCAATCAAACGTCATATTTGCCTTGTTTCCAGGTTATGATTAATTTTGTATTTTATAATTTAAAACCTCGTCGTAGAAAAAGTATTGTATGCAACGTTGTATAATTAAGTCAAAAAACGCTCATTGCGTCTCTATTTGCGATACTCGCCGCATTCGCGGCTCGTATCGCAACTCACGCAATTCGCATTTTTTGAACCCACTTATACAACTGTTGCATAAAATACTATTAGAGCACTAATTTTCAAATGCCATCGGAATCCAGCGACCTTCGAAGCACTAATTTTCAAATGCCATCGGAATCCAGCGACCTTCGCTAAGTCACGGTGTAATAGCAAAAATTTTTCTTCCTACAAAAGGCCGTGAACGCACTATAAGCAAAGTTTTACGAATGCGTAAGAATGTTCCAGTACGAATCGCACCATCTGCGCCTCGACCTTGAATACGTGTCGCGCGCTCCTAAACGGCCGAAGTTTGACTACTTGTCTGTCTATATACTTTGGCTAACAAGGAAAGGTACACAACAAGTACCCAACGTAGTCTAAAATAACAGACACGTATTTTTTTTAGCTGCCCAATCTCAACCTATTGGGACAAACCGACCTCCAAAGTACTGAAAAGTGACGAAACCCTCCAACTTCTACAGAAAAACAATTAAGCAAGTTGTTAGTTAATTACTGTTTTGATATTATGTTTGAGAACATGAAAAAACCGGTCAAGTGCGAGTCGGACTCGCGCACCGAGGGTTCCGTACAAACTCATAAGTAGATACGCGAATAGTTAAAAAAAAACTGTATGTCGATTTGTTTAGTAGAAGCAAATAAGTATATGTTATGATTTTTGCAAATTTCTAAAAAACAGTGCAAGTTAGGAAAACAGTTATATTTTTCCTGTAATATTTAAAGCCTGACGTGTAATGATTCTATTTAATAGCAAGGACCATTAAATCAAGAGGACTGTCATTCTCCATACAAAAAGCTGTTCCCCGAATTTACAACGCCGTCTATGTAATAAAACAAAATAAAAAAAATCAGCCATCTATGTATAAGCTATTGGTAAAATAATTATAGTATTATTTACAATTATTCAACTTTGCAAACGTGACACAGTATTTAAATGTTAGAATTTATTATTTCCGGTATATCTTTATTTTCTTAGATTAGGCTTTTTACAATATTTTAGAATTTATTTATTATTAGCTGTTTACGAACTAATTGTTACTATACTATGTTTCTTTGTTCAATTATAACGTCGTTAAATGTTTAGTGTTTTAGCGCTATCTAGTTTTTGCCCGGAAATCCCCTAGCGTGAAACAGGCCATCGCTTAGTTTTTCTACTCTCCGCTAGATGGATTAATGGATGGATTAAGTTTTTGTAAATTTCTAAAAAAGTATTAAAGTTAGGAAGACCGTTCTATTTTTCCTGTAATGTTCAAGCTGATATTGATAATTAGTAATTATGACACATTTTTCTGATCAGTAACTTCGGAGATAATAGGGGGGGAATGGTACATAAAAATGTATAAATCAAAAACTACTTATTTAAGAAAAAAATAAAAATGGTGTTTTAATCTACAAATTAAGCCCTTTCATTTGATACCCCACTCAATATAATAGCCCTACTTTCAATTTTTAAAGTCCCATTACGGAGCCTTTTTAAAAAAAAGTAAAAAAGGTACAAGATATTTTTTATGTCCAATAAGCTCGGGTTAGCTACTTTTAACACTATTCCAAATTTCAAATCGATAGCATCAGTAGTTCCTGAGATATCTGGCTGTGACAGACGGACAGACAGACAGACAGACAGAGTCGCACCATAAGGGTTCCTTTTTTACCATTTTGGTACGGAACCCTAAAAATAATAAGAAAAGTGACTAAACCCCCCAAGGTCACTTTTCAGTACTTTGGAGGTCAGTTTGTCCCAATAGGTTGAGATTTGGCTGCTAAAAAAAAATTCGTATCTGTTATTTTAGACTACTCTCTAACATATAATTATCAAAATAAATCAGTCGGAGCGGGACAGTTGAGTACCTTTCCTTGTAAGTAGTTAGACCACCCTGTTCATTGCTTGTAGACCCTGCGACCGCTGGGGTCGACGAGTAGAGTAAGTAGATACGTCTTTTTTTAAGACGCTTACTCCGACTTGACTTTAAATAGTACTTAACAGAATATTAAATATTTTTGGTTTTTGTATATTATTAGGATTAAGCTCGTATGATCAGAAAGTTTTCAGTTTCGTCTTAGATTTTATTTAATAGCCAATTAGTAATCGTTTTTTACATTCATGTTTAGTCATAGAATAGATACTTATTTCTTTATTAATTTTATTGTAGACATATTGAAACAGAATCATTTTTTGACAAAACTAGTATAAAATGTCGTGTCTCCTTTACCAATATACACACAAAGGTCTGCGAGTGTTCTCAAGATATTATTTGTCGAACGGTATTTTGGAGTGAAATCGGATAACAGTTGAGAGAATAGTGCTGCTTGATCCACAGTGCCAACTCGTCCACATTTATCACACGTGTCTCACGAATGGTCAATTTAAGCTTTTAAATAACCAAATATAACAAAAGAGTTAGGGGTGATCACGGGGCGTTACGATTAGTTCACTAAATTAAAGACACTGGTAACTGACCACCCATAGACAACACGTTGTTATAATATAAGGTTTATATCCCATTCATTATAAATAGACTCTTAATAGTGACTGCGATATTACTTACATGTTGAATCCGTTTTTGATAGACAAACTGTGTAGATATTTAATCGATCTAATAATGTTGACGAGTTGGCACTTTGGTTTAAAAAGGAATGTTGACAATTTAGCAGTGTTGTCAAAATAAGACTCTTGACGAGTTGGCACTGTGGTCGAAATAGAAATGTTGACTAGTAGGTACTGAGGCCCACGTAGAAAAGCGGACAAGATAGGAAAGTCACGATATAGGAATGTTGGTGAATCAGAACAGTAAACCGTATGCAATGAGGACGATTTAAGAAGGTGACGAAATGGGACTGTGGACGAAGTCGTCCTGAGCCATGAAAAGTTGTCTAACACTTAGGTCATTTGCTTTTTTTAAAGTAATTAATTCGAATAGGTGAAAGGTAGATGATACATCACCTTTGAGATTGTTCGTTGTGCGACTTCAAGCATGAAAATAAAGGTCTTGTACGCTCCACCCCATACTGAGATACAGTAGGTTAGGAGTGATTGGCAGAGTGCCCAGTATACTCTTTTTCACTCGTGCTCAAAATACCTCATTCCTGAAATATCAGATTTTTCAAAATACCAGATTCCCGATTTATCAGATTCCTATCTTGCCACATTCCCGTTACTACATTAGAAAATCGAAGGTTACTCAAGGATCTAAATAACTTTGTTGGATGTATTATTTTGGGAATCTGGTATACGGAGAATCTGGTATTTTAGGAATGCGGTATTTTGGGAATGAGCGCTCTTTTTAGGAGACTACTGTCAGCCACATGCCTTAGATTTTTAGAGAGCTTACGCACTCTTCTAGTCAAAACATCTATATGGGATTTAAAGTGTAGGTAAGGATCAATGTTTACACCTAGATATGGCCGCGTCCCGACTTGCCCCAGGACCCCAATGTCCTGGTTTAACTTCACTCCGACCTCGCTCGGGCTCAGCTAAGTTTCTTGCCGGAGTCTTCTTAGCTGGGCTAGGTTTTTAGCGAACCGGCAACTAAAACTCCCATTAGTTCGATACACAAGTTCACATAAGGACAGGATGATCCGCTTCATCCCTCCCGCTGGTCCGCTGCTCACTCTGAGCAATCAGCGCAAAGTCAAGGTGGCCCTGGCCAAACGACCTGGTTCGACTCCAGGCATTTAGGCCCCCACCTAGCCCGATGGTGGTCCGGCTAGCGATCTGGTTCGACCCCAGGGAACGCCACGGCCGACCACCCGGTCCGACAATCGCTACGCCCGGGTGTGGGTTGCGAGTTTGTCAGTGTCAAAAAAAAAACACCTAGATATTGTATTGTATTAGTTTTTTTCTATTGTGATCTTAGTGGATTACAACACTTATGCGCAATTATGATAAAGTTTTCCGATGGTTGTCCAGAGCGTCTTAAGGAGTGAGTTATAATTTTTGTTTTATCTCATTTAGAGTGAGTACGTTTTATGTTAGCCATGGTGGTACCATGTTAAAACCTTTTTGTGCACATTCGAAGACATCAGCCCACGAGTGGTGTGCAAATACTATTACGTTATCATCGCCATAGGTCAAGATCTTTCCTCCAGGAATAATGAATTGACAAAGGTCGTTGATGTAAAGGAGAATAACTAAATATTTTTACTAAAAAAACCGCCATTTTGTTTATTTTAAGGAACTTTATACCCAGTTACACTTGCGCCATCAAGACGAATCAAATGATGTATCATTTATCAAAATCGGTTGTGCCGTTGAGTATTTACGAGCGGACATAGGAACGGACATACATACAGATCAAATACATAACCCTCCTTTGGGCTTTGCCGCAGTCGGGTAAAAAGGGTGGGCGCCATAATTAATCTGTAAGTCACTATGTACTCCTTAATTCCCCGATCTTCACACATTGCCCTCTGTTAGTGAAATAATCCTCAAAAATAGCAAGAGAACAGCAATATAGAAAGACACTTCCTATCATTGTCGAGGTTGTTTGATACAAACTGTGTGAATTCTTGTACTGCATCCTCAGTCGATCTTCCTGCCCGGAAGCCGTGCTGATTCGACGACAAGATATTGTATTTCTCGAGGTACGATGTAAGTCTCTTATTTAGTATGCGTTCCAACAACTTCGATTCGAAAGTGAGGGCAAAATTGAGATTGGGCGGTACCTAGTTACTAGAATGTAACGCAAATTACCATTTCATCGCGTGTTTAATTATTAATGATCAGTCTTCGGGGATTCTTTTGCCACTCGTGGTGAATAACCACAATAAATATAATACTATCATGTAACTATCTTCTTCTATACATATATATATATATATATATATATCAGTAGCGTGGCGTCCAAAGAACTCGATTCCTACCGGCTTGCCTAATGTCAGGCATTTGAGCACCGTATTCTACAGCTCTTAAGGAAAATGTACGCTAGATCTACACCGGTTTGCCCAAGCACATCTTTTACGCCACGCCGCTGATATATATAAGAAGATACCCTGACTGACTGACTGGCTCATCAACGCACAGCCGAAACTACTGAAGCTAGGAACTTGAAATTTTCACAGTAGGGTGGATGTATAACGTAAGTAAGGGATAAGACGGGATTTTTCGAAATTCATGACAATATATCTGGCGCTTTGAATGTTACAGACTATTTGATGCTGACTGTAAATAAACACATGGCGGCAATTGACACAGATACTCATTGCAAATGTACTACCTCACGAATCAATAAGAGCAGAAGCTTATTTTAATAGTTAACTTACTTTTGCTGACGCTTTCTTTGGTAATTATATTGACCATATACAACCATATCTAAAACCTGGGAAGTGAAATCTATGTATTATATTTAGGCAAATAACAAAAACTGCATGGAATATTGAGAGTGTTTTATTATAATATTATGTATTATATTTATATATTTCAAAGAGCAAGCCAGTTAAGACAACCTTTTTATTTGCATCGCTAGTGGACCCTTCATCCATTCTAAGTCCATTTCCAGATAGTGTAATAATGAAACAAAGTTCGCACAGAAGTTTCTTTCCATTTCTGAGTAGGTACTTAATCCACAAAACCACTCGTGTATAAAAAACAAAAGTCGTGAAAACATGACAACTTCCTAATAGACACTGATTCAATTATAAGAATATTTCCAGATCGCGTAATAAAGAAACCAAGTTTTCACAGAAGTTTCATTCGGTTTCTGAGTAATCTGCAAAACCACTCGCGTATAAACACGAAAAGTTCGTGAAAATGTGACAACTTGCCATCACGACGCTCGATCGCTGATGATTGCGGCACTCTATTTAGGGATCCGCAGACAAACAGATCGGAACGCAGACGCTTCGCATACGTGCTTGCGTAGCTACACGTGACGTCACACTACTGGCCAGAGTATTTAAAACACGTCACCCATTCATGAAGATTTAGTCTGAAAGAACATTTCATTACCAACGTCCGTCGCGTACGCACGCTGCACGATCGAACTTGCGCGCTATTTATATACCGTTTTTCAAGAACAAAGGGTTTATTGCCGGTAGTGAATAGTGAAGATGAGCGGAAATTTCCTGACCATCCCGGGGGACGATCCTATACAACGGCGGGCACGGGTAAGGCTTCTTTACTGTTGTTGTTGATGCATGAATGAAAGCCGTTTAACTACGAGCTACGGCGAGTTCGAAGCTAGTGCAGTGATTTTTACTAGGCACCGGCATGAAAGGTCAAGAACCAAAATACGTATTTATTTTTTAAATAATGATTATGCAAATGTACACCAAAAGTGTCCTCTGGTAAGAAGATTTTATTCATGTTATAAAGATGAACAGATGTTTTAGTTTGTATATATTTCTGTTCATATAAACGGTGGCCAAGCGATGATTCAGTCTGAAGACATTTTTTCCTCGGTATTTCACCAAAACAAACTTCCTGTGTTATTTGTTATTGGCGAGCGTCACGTTATAATTAGATTTTAATGTTTCTCTTTTCGACCATACGCCAGCCACATGCACATGAAAGAAAGACCTCGTGTGCTATCTTTATTGCTATTGGTTGCTGTCTGTATCGTAAAATCTTTCATATTCTGCCATTACTGTCAATGTTATCTGTGTTTTTGACACTAAAATATTGTTTAATAATACTCTGTCTTAAATTATTGACACCTCTTATATTTTTCTATATAGGCATGCAGTAATGGTGTTATAGAATCGTCATTCACAGATCGGCTAATTAATTAATTAATAGGTGTTGTAAATAACGTGCACGTTCAGTCGTCATTGATTTCGCTTTGCGTGATTTCTCAATGAAGAGAACCATACCGTGTTAAAAAACGCTTCTACAGAACCTAATTATCACTGGATACTCACACTAACACCCGTCGAACTCTGTGTCCTTGAGCGCAATGCGTGTTAGGGTGTGTAGAAGTACTTGTCGTCGCAATAATTTTGATAATAGGCCTTACAAGGAGTATGGCGTTCCATGGTCCACCAGCTTATTTCTTCATCCATCTCACACCACAGTACAAAATGCTATGCTTCTAAAGCCTTCACTCTATCGCGCGTGGTCTATCAATAGGATTATCTTTAATCTTATGGACGCCCCTGGTAACCCCCAGGCAGTTTATGATAACGGGGCATCTATGTAACTGTAATATGAGAGATGATGAAACTAGTGGGGGGGATGTGGAGCACTACCGGATTGGCCAATGGGTAACAGGGCCGTTTGTGCTTGTTATTGTTAAGGTGTTTATTACCTATTTATCTATCAGTCACGGACGTCCACTGACCTCCCCCATAGATAGCCACAGAGTGCGATCTTGTGCAGACCGCATCCGCTCATGGGATACGGAACTGAGACATGGTCGTTCCAATGGCCACGTACAATTGAAAAGGATATGGATGGAGTTTATCTGCGCGATAGAAATGATGATGTCCGCAGAAGAACCAAAGTAGCTGTCATAGCTCGTAGGATTGGACGGTTTTAGTAGACTTAAATACTCGATAACATTTCCGTAAGGCATAAACAAATTAAATTAGGTTGTGACCAAGGACCTTTTTTTAGTCACCTGTTCCTCACCTCACCTGCTCACCTAGATAGTGCCTATTCACTCTCGACCTGAAGAGATCCAAGCCTTAAAATAAATAGTCGGACGTAGCCTAGCTAACAGATAACTGAAACACCTCTAGTGAGCCGGTCGCTTTGTACTTACGAGCCGCACGCACACATCAACAAGCGCGAGCAGCAGGCACATAATTATTGACCTGACCAACCAGCGTTAAGCGACCTGCTTTTATAAGGGCACCTTTATTTTTCAGAAACTAGAAATAGGTTATTTTTATTATATACAATTCTGATGCATTTCTGGTGTAAAAAAGTAGCAAAAAGAATAGGTCAATAAATTAGACGATTGTATTGACATCTTCGATACTTTATCGAGTGAGTACTTTAAAAATACCAATTAGTGAATGTCTGAAACCGGCATTCTATTAGAATCTATTTTCTCTACGGTCTAATCCTATATTGAACAGACTGCAGTCAGTGGAGCGTTCTTTGTTAGTTGTTTTATTTTATTAAATTGGTCAATTGCAGAAAAAATGTACATTTTACTTTTATGTCTGATCATGGGGTGTGTTTTATACCATTTTACACAGAATCATGAGCACTTTTCATTTATGAAATAAAAAAGTGGTCCAAAATGGCCCAACTTTTCCATACAAATTTTGAATTTCTCGGTTTAGTTACGCTCAAACTAAATATAGGGGAAAAATCGTAACGAAACTGAGATTCTTTTTTTCTCAGGTTCGTTTCGATTTTCCCTATATTTTGTTTAGGCTTGCAACGGGGGATGAAACTTGGTATGAAAAATGGGAAACACATACACGTGGCATCTAGCAACTTATACAGAAGCGATTACTTACTCAAATCTTTTGAGAAAAACTATGACGTGTTTTTTAAATGACTCACAAATTTATTCTGTACTAGCATTTACCCGCGGCTTCGCCCGCATTATTAGAACTGTTTACCGAGATATAAAGTACCTTATGTTTCAATCCAAGACTTGGTCTATTTGCATGCCAAATTCCATCTAAATCCATTAAGTTGTTAAGTCTGATAAAAAAACGTTCATAAACATGTGACCGTTTAATTCCCGAGCCAAGAAACAAGAAAACCCTTTGCTAAAACGCGATGAAAAAGAGAATTGTTTGAAGGACAATAGGTTAGCATTAAAATTCTTATACAAGTATTGTACGCCGGTCTGTGGAGAGAAAAGTGTTTTATAGTAGGCGGAACGTAATAATTCACACGAGAACTATTCAATCCAATTTAATTAATTAAGTATCTATATTTACACGTAGACGTACAAATAATATTGGCTGTTTCTATGCAGTTTAAGGTTAAAACACGAATTAAACAGCTCGGCACCGGAACGACACCAGAACGGCACATCCTGATTTCGCCATCAACCATACGCAAGCGCGTAACGGAATCGAATCTGGCCGGCAATGCACTTTTTACCGCAAGGCGGCAGCTCGCCTCGGTACAAGCCAGTGAAGTGGACCGCAAGCGACGAGTGGGCGACTCGCGGTCCTCGTGTCGACGGCGATCCGCAAGCGCAGCGATGTGCGCGGTGACCGCGAGTCGCCCATGCGCTGTTAGGGCTCTTACACTTAAATAGTTTAAACACGTTACGATACCGTGTCGTGCTACGACACGGCAATGTTTCACGTTGCGACGTCGTGACGTGGAAGTGGAAATCTATGACGAGCATTGTAAAAATTCACGATACGATACTGCAACGTGCTACGACACGGCAATGTTTCCCTTTGCGACGTCGTGACGTGGATTTTATTTTTATTCTTTCTACTTGGACATAAAGTTGTTTTTGGATTGAATATTTTAACGTGAAACGTTGCCGTGTCGTAGCACGACACGATATCGTAACGTGTTTATGTGTAAGAGCCCTTAGCCTGTGCCGAGCCGTTGCCGCTCCGATGACGATAAGTGTGCGTTAAAATATGAAGTCTCTTACAAAAAATATTGAGTGGCTCGAGCTGAGACGCCGCCGTTCCGGTGCTGAGCTGTTACGTGTGCTTTAACCTTAATTTAATTCACAGACTAGTCATTTTAGCGCTTTTCCCGCTTCTTTTTGTAGCACGCTTTGACAGTGATGCCATATTTTGCAGGTCAGATTATTACCGTAGAGCGACTACTATCCGACCTCCGTCACCACTGTGACAGAGACACCGGTCTGATGGGATCATAGTTACACATTAAGATACCTCGACTAATATATCAAAATAAAAATGTCCAGATTCCTTCACAAAGTTTTCCCTCGCCGTACGCGCGCTGGTTACCACAGCAGTATTCAGATAATGAACAGCAGTTAGAGGAACTCATTCATACATGATGACGCCTGGGGTTCGAACCTGGGACCTCACGATCTGATGTCTACCTCCCAAGCAGCTAGGCTGCCAATATGCTCTTTATACTTATAATTACCGTAAAACGGGGTGACTTTAGGAAAAAATGGGGCTACTTTGATAGATTTAATATGGTTATAACATGGTATTTATACTTCTTTATTTGGATGTAGTTTAATAGTTAGTTGCAAAATCAACCAAATTTATTTCGTATATTGAGTTTAGTAAAGGAAAACTCGATTATATAACAGAAAAACTGCTTTTTCAAAGTCACCTCTGCATTTTAAAGTAACCCCGGTTTACCAGTATAACATCTTTATGTATACTTAGAACAATACTTATTTAGTCGGAATTTTCTCAAAGGCAACGCATAAAGGTCTCTTGGAAACAAATTAGGTAGGTATGCTAAAAACTCCTAGCGGCTAGTGGCTTAGTTCGTAAGCAGTTAATGTTTGTACCAAGTATAAGAATTTCATTAAAACGAGATTGAGCAATGCTTAAACTAGTAGGTATAGTCTAAGTGCTATCGTTGAACTTTGAAGGCTGTATAGGTAGCTTTCAACAACAATTATATTAAATTTTATTTTAAATGTCAAATTGGCGTGCACTCCATAAATACAAAAAATCGGAAAGTACCCTAAATGTTGGTTTCCTTAAGAGTGTCGAAATAGGCATACGTTTTTTGCGTCATAAACGGCTATATCTTTTTTTTACGTTAATCTAGCAATTTGATTTTTTCACAGTTTCAAGGGACCATATACAATACATGGTTTAAATTTCATCTCGATACCTCGATGCGTTTCCGAGATAAAGGGTCTTGACAGACGGACAGACAGACAGATAGACGGACAACAAAGTGATCCTATAAAGGGTTTCGTTTTTTTTCCTGTTGAGGTACGGAACCCTAAAAAGACAGGCGGTATCTTAACACGTTACCTACTTTACTAATTTTGACCTTCCTACCCTTACTATACTCCGAATTCTAATTCAAGACCAAAAAAACTACGACATATCTACATATATAGATACAGGAAATCAAAGTACACAGAAAAACTAAAAGTATTAATAGTGGCGCCATCTCTCGCTCGATTGTCGTACCTGTAAGAAGGTGCGCGTCGTAACTGTTAAAGTTGCGCATTGAGGTGAGAAACCTGTATAGGTTTCTCATAGATGGCGTTTAGGTTAATTCCTATTAAAAAGACAAAGATACGGAAGTCAAGGTAGATAGCAGAATTGAAGGCATTTTCTGAGTGTACGGTGAACGAATGGTTGAGTCACTGGGCCGGAAATACAGAGGTACCGGGTTCGATGCTAGTGCCATTTAGTTTTTCTGTGTACTTTGATTTCCTGTATCTATATATGTAACATAAAGTGTTGTGTAAATTGCCCACATTAAAACCAATGAAGAGACAAAACATGTTTCCTCATATATAAAGTACGACATATCTGTCAGTGTCAAATATGTTAAAGTTACTTTTTATGTCCTTGTCTAGTGAACATTTCAGAGACCCAACCATTTTATATCAATAACTAAATTATTATTTATATTTCTAAATTTTGACTAATATTTTTGATAAAAAGTAAATAAGGAACAGTGACAAGAAAGTTTAGTTAAAATACTTTTAAAACCATTTATAGCGGTCAGGTTGACAATTCAAACATAGAATTAGTCTATAGCTTACAAGGAAATGTACCCAACTGTCCGACTCCGATTTGATTCGTTTTGTTGATATTATGTTATAGAGTAGTCTAATAGCAGACACGTATTTTTTTAGCTGCCCAAATTCAACCTGTTAGGAGAAATTGACCTTCATAGTACTGAAAAGTGACTAAACCCTCCCACTTCTACAAAAAAAAATCAAGCAAGTTGCTAGTTAATTACTGGTTTGATATTATGTTTGAGAACATGAAAAAATAATAGGCACGTGTTTCGTTATATCGGCAGAAACTAATATTTTCTTAAAAAAACATACTTCAAAGTTTGAGCCCTTTGAGGATGTTTTTTTAGGAGAATATGAGTTTGAGGTGAAATCGAACAAGTATTCGCTGTGAATACGATATATAATATACATTACACCCCGTAATCGATATTTCATAATGGAAATGAAGCCATAGGAACAAGTTTGTGCTATAGAGAATTTCTATGACAAGAAACTATTTTCACTGCCTTCAAAGAAAATAGAAAGAAACCTTTTGATAAGTCACATAATAAATAAATATTGCACTCACGATAAACCCAATATTAGCATTGTACTGAAATTGGTTTTTAACATTCTACAGCGACAGATGGTTTTCGAAATTCATCATTATTAAAGAAATTACCGCTTCTAAAATATTTGAAGTAAAATGGATTGGACTAGTATTTAAATAGATACGTGAACTTATCATTAAATGAGTCACTACCTAAGTACTAGTAGAACAATATCTTACAATAATACTCAAAGAGGTTTATTTCATTTCAAGTAGGCGGAGATATCTCAAAAGGATTATCTTGTAGCGATCAGTACTTAAAGTGAATGAGTTTATTGTTGACATAGCTTGCGATATAGTACATTACACAACTAGGGTGGTAATACAAAGAAAGGCCGAGATCGCAGAAGTTTGCGGCCCGAGCTGCAAGCGAGGGACGTAAATATGCGATCGAGGGCTTTCTTTATTACCTCCCGTGTTGTGTACATCATTTTATTTATTTATTTATTTAAACTTTATTGCACAATAATAAAAAAGTACAATTGGCGGACTTAATGCCTTAAGGCATTCTCTACCAGTCAACCATTGGGTAAAACAGAGATTTTTAGTTGGTGCAGGATTGTTTAAAGGCGAAACGACATCAGAGACACAAATCAATATAAGACTATATATATAAAAATAATAGACATACACATATACTTGTTACAATAAACATACATATATAACAAAATAAATGTACCCATGCAAAACATCATGACAAATAATTAATTTTGACTTGTATCCGAGAAATGCTTGCGCAACTTGCGTTTAAAGGAGAATTTGCTCTGAGCTTGCCTAATGGGGAGCGGGAGATCGTTCCATAAGCACATTTTATGTCTACACTTGGCCAGAAAGCGGCTTTTTCCGTACGCGCAGCGTGTGTGGCATAAAAATTATAACTATGCTAGATGTCGGCCCGCGACTTCGTCCGCGTAAAAACTTTTTTACACAAACATTCAGCGCCCGTTCCAACCCTTTAGGCATTAAATTTCGAAAAATGCTCTTAATGAATGAACTCTACGTCCCTTAAAAACCTTATCTCGCTCTATGCTGTGGTTAAGGACATCCGTTTTCCGTCAGTACCTGAGTCATGAAACCATATTAACAGACATACATACACAT
This sequence comes from Eudemis profundana, assembly GCA_947034925.1. Taxonomy (NCBI): domain Eukaryota; kingdom Metazoa; phylum Arthropoda; class Insecta; order Lepidoptera; family Tortricidae; genus Eudemis; species Eudemis profundana. The sequence continues at coordinate 9,422,873 of OX344809.1, read as the reverse complement.
AAGAGATGAGTATACATAGTTACACATAGTTACATATTATGTTCTATAAAAGACGGTCGTTTTTGTATTCCGAGAATGTCGTTCTATAAAAGGATGATTAAATACTGTATCAAATAATCATCTTTGTGTGAAATATTAATAATATTTTGTACAAGCCTAAGGACACGGCGTATTTTAAATGCGCTGTCGACGTGCGTTTCGTACCGCACCCCTTTAAGATGGTTTTCCACCGGCAGGGCGAGACGAGACGAGACGAGGATTGAATTGAAATTTGTATGAAGTTTTCAATCCTCTCCTCGCGCATCGCCGCTCGCGCATCGCGCAACTTGATTTACACCCTTGATTTTACACCCTAAAAATAAATAGAGACAGCGCTACGAAACGCTATCGACGGCGCGTTTAAAATACGCCATGTGCCTTGCACATTTAAAATATTTAAATGCGCATATATAATTGTTTTTAAATGCGCTTAGGGCCTATGCCCTAAGGCTAAACTATAACTCCCAGTAAGTACTTGCTCCGTAACCAGACATTTTTTCCAAAGATACTCTGCATATCCAAAACCCGAGAAGTTAGGTATACAATTGGGTCTATATTGGAATCCATAATATCCTTTGTCCTATTTGTAAATTTCATAATAACTTTGATCATAATGATCTTTTGCCATAATAACGTTTGCCTTAATATTGTTTTTCTACTCCTGTACTGTTATCTGTCTTTTACTTGGTCACGAACACTAATATAAGAACATACATAATATGAGTTCAGAGAAGTCTATACTCTATTCCCCATAACAGCACTAGTGTCGTTATAGTCACTTTACGTTATTGCTAGCTGCCACAGACTTCTAAATCTAGGTTAAACTTAGGCCAAGGATTAAGCGCTCAATTCTAACTTTACGATAAAAATGCACAACTACCAACATAACAAACAATTAAATTCCTACGGCTTTTAAGAAAAACAAAACTTTCCGAACTAAATTCATTGATGCCAACATAAAAAAAAGTATTTTTAACATATTCACTGCGTGTCAATTTAAAATAAAAAAAAAAAAGTTTACCATAGACACATACTGTAAGTTAAACGTCATATTTGCCTTGTTTGCAGGTTATGCCTTGTTTGTATTTTATATTTTAAAAAATCTAGTCGTAGAAAAAGTATTGTATGCAACGTTGTATAATTAAGTCAAAAAACACTCATTGCGTCTCTATTTGCGATACTCACCGCATTCGCGGCTCGTATCGCAACTCACGCAATTCGCATTTTTTGAACCTTCTTGTACAACTGTTGCATAAAATACTATTATCCTAATATTGAATATACTAATGCTTATTTACACTATTTTCTTAAGGCCTAATGATCATTTGTCCTATTAGTAATTTAAAGTATACCTGATCTGGCTCCACATAATTTCACAACTTTATACTGGAGAAAAATGTCCAATGGTAGCCAAAGGTTAGCTTCACGTGTTTCAAGCAAGCATGTGTACTTATGGCTCAGCACGTACGCACGCTCATATGGCCCGAAGCATACGCCCACGTTTTGTGATGCGACGCCTCGTGATGTTTGCATGTGGCTTTACTGCTGTTCCACTCCAGCGTGGGTATATTATGGGACGTTCAACGAGTTTATCAAGCCACAGACACAACTAAATCACTTGGACTGGTAATCTATAATTAAAGTAATAGAAACAGGCAAAATAAACAAATATGGTTTTTATATACCTACTTTTAATTTAGTCTTGATGAAAATTTGCGTATGAGGTCAGTCTTTGAAAGATAGCTTAGTTATGCTAACATTATTTCAACCCGGGAACGTTTAGCCGTCTCGTGCCATACCTATCCGTATCAAACTCATCCTACAGCAATACGTTCTTCGCCACATTCTGGTGTCATTAACTGAGTGTTGAGCCCCCCGACATGAAAACGCTATAAGACGACAGTAAATTACTAAGAAATCTTCTCGCGGACGATGTTAACCAACAACAGTGCCAACTGCAGGCGTCGTCTGGTGCCGCCAAAACTGTTGTTTAGGCGCCAACTGTCACAAAATGTCGTTTAATATCGGCGACACGCGACAACAACTCAACAAAACGACGGTAAATGCCGTTTGTGAGTAAGTCTTTATATTACTACAATACGCATCTATAGAATATGTATGAAATGAATCTGTCTTCAATATAACTCACACAAATTGGAATGCCTTAGAAAGTGTTTAGCAGCTATTCAAAGATTTAATGTCATTTACGTGAATCACGTTCATATTCACGTAGACTGTTTTATTGCAATACGAGTATTGTAATGTATTTGACGAAACAATTTTAATGGAAAGTACTAGTGCAGAAATTACGACACATTTGTGTTATTGTATGAGGGAAGCGGATTGGATTTTTATTCAACTTATTCGCCGCTTTGCTGCCAAATATGGGTAATTGGGTGACGAAATGACTACTGTCGTCCGCTTTGCTCCTTGCCACATTAAAGTGTGGCAAATGTACCAGCAGAACCATGAAAAAGCGCCAACTAGAAATAGGGAATATGTATGATATTTTTTGTTTACTTTCATAAAAGCTCATTCATATAAGATACAGTAAAAAATAAATATTTTTCGAATATCTATAAAAATAACCAAGATATAAGCCATCAAAGATTTACCTCTATCTCTTTCTAGCAAAACAGAATTTAGTATTGAGTTTGTATGGCGGACGTGTACTATGACGTCATAGTCCATATCGGAGCTCTCCGTCTAATCGCTGACTAATTAGTGCTTTTAAATGTTTATATCTCCAGTATTTCTCGGTCGATTTTAATTTTATTTCCACTTTATGTCATCTTTTTTTACGGTATTTACATATATTGTTAATAAATGCCATAAAAAAATTCATGCATATTCCCTATTATCGCAGGATTTTTTACGCTTAATTAACCCTGATATCAAAATTTAGAATTCGCCTCATGATTATTACAAGTAATTTTCTGAAGAAACAGTTAAATATTAAATTTTAAGGTCAGAGCGCAACTAAAGCAGAAGTTGCGCTTTAGGTGTCCAAATGAATTAGCAGCCAGGGCATACTTACGACATTTGAAATTTCCACTGTCGATATTGTCAAGGCATGTCCAGTAGTCAGATCGAACTAAATGTTTTGATTGAAAAACTTAGAGCAAATGATAATACAGTGAAACCTCGATATGTCGAACCTCGATAAGACGAAATGCTCTATAACGCGAAATAAAACCCCGTTCCTTTTCTCTTCAAGTCGCAAAACCTCCATAACTCGAAGTATTATACCTTCATAAGTCGAAGTTACCAGTTACGGCCTACAAGATGCTTTAGTACATTTTTTACATCTATAACTCGTAACAGGTGAACTTCACCTCTATATGTCAAAGAAACCATTTTTTTATTTTATCACTTATCTCGAAATTTTTGATTATATACCTCTGTAACTCGAAGAACAAAATAGCAGATAGGTCATACGTATCTGGTCTATAGTAAATATTACCTTTATAACTTGATTGTTTGTCTATTTTATCTCTGTAACTCGAAATTAAAAAGTACAGAAGCCTCTAAAAGTCAAATATTGGCCTATGAAAACCTCTGTAAGTCGAAGACCTCTATAAGTTCAAACCGAATTTCTTAGCGTTGCCCTTGAGTTTTTACTTATCGAGGTTCCACTGTATACAAGTCACGAGCCTAACCAAATATGTATTGCAAAGACCGGGAGTTTAATTAGCGTATCTCTGGGTCAGTTATTTGCGTCTGTCGGGAAGCCTTAATCTTCTAATAGGGTAACTTCCCGTTGCTGCGTTGATGAAGTAATCAAGAATCAAGGGGGTTTTCTATTTGTTCCAATCGATATCTTTCCAGTAATTATCCTCCCCATTCCTTTAACTCAATCAATGAGGACAAATTTACAATTGTAAAATTAAATATGTACTACTCGTACTAACCATACTTGGTTAGGAATTATTACATTATTTTGATGATCCTTTTTCTATTCACGCTTTAATATACTTAGATAAAGTTTCATACAATGACATCAAAACCGATCAGTATTAAACTTTGATGACTCGTACGTTTTCCCTGCATCGTCGATGGTATTTGTAGTCTCTCACCGAAACCGAGGCAGGTATATTAGGTATCTCATTTAAGCTGATAATCAAAAGAATCTTTCGCATCTGGTTGAGAGTACCCATACAGCCACTATAAATTGAAAAAATATTGTAGGTATTGTTTTTTCCCAAGGGTTTGACTTTGCATTACTCAATTCGAAAAAAATGTTCTCGATTCAAGAAAATCTTAGCTGATTGGACTAGAACTAAATTTGACGGATCATTTTATTAATATAGCCCAGCCGTTTTGCCGTTTATAGACATTAAACGTCTCTTTTAGTGTCGAGATAGTAAACTAGAAGAGTAAATGCCGATTAATTTCAGGATATCGAAGAAAGAGCTACGTACTGATCAACTCAATAATAATTATAGAATATCTCAAGGTAATTTATCATCATTCATTTCACCAAAGCGTACCTCGAATGATCGATAAAAAATAACCGAATATACTTTGATTGATAAGTCTTGCACCAGAATCTTACATGATTCATGATTTACGCAATAATACCTGCTAAATGCGAAATTTCTATTAATACTAACATTTACCCGCGGCTTTGCCCACGTTGTTCCCGTTATTGTCCCAAGAGAACTATTGACCGGGATATAAAGTATTCTATGTTTCAATCCAGGATTTCTTCAAGCTCTATCCATCCAGTGGTTACTCCTTTTTTGAGTAACAAACATCCATACATTTTCACAAACTTTCGCATTTATAATATTAGTAGGATAGGATGTAACTTCCAATAGATGAAGTTGGCTGCCGTAAAAAGGGGACATTATTCATCCAATTGGGTCTACTGAAAAGAGGTACAGTACAAATGATGTATAAAGTAAGGGCAAATGAGCTTAAGTCTTAACAATAGATTATGTACCTAATACGTATAAAAGTCTACGAGTAAATTATGTGCATGTGCAATAATGAATCGCATGTCCGTAAGCTATTTTATTCTAGTTAAAATTATGTAAGTGTACATTAAAAAAAACGAACTGATGAGTTTGTTGCGGCGATTCATCTATTTAGATTTCAATTTCCGAAGCCATGGTAGATTTGGACTTGTGGCCTATTTGCAGAATAAACAATTTCATTTGATCTGTGAAACTGGGTAGTGTTATATGTTATAGGTACCCAGTTACGCCATAAAACCTTTTTAAGCGACCTTCCGCCTGACACAAATACGTAACCCGCAAACTAAACAAAAAACCGCAATAAAATTTAAATTGTTACTCTGAACACAGGCGGAAGCGAGCTCCGCTGAGTATGTTTGAATAAGGACGATCTGATTCTGTGAAATGAACCTTTGTTCAGTTCAATATGGTCCACAGGGAAACGTATCTTATGGCGGTTTCTAGTTTCGGAAATATTACACGTTTTGTAAAAATGTGTCAAAGCTATGATACCTTTTTATTGCTATTAAACCATGCGATGTGACAGTTGTTTATCAATTTTCATCTATTTTATTAGTGAATTATAAACCCGGGCCTAAAGTAAATAAATTGTCTATTTGTGGAATAATTCTATTCCCAATACAATATATCTGCGTAGCTATACATCTTAGGAAGTTGAAACTTTTTGATATTTACAGCTTATCAATTGCAGGTTACTTATTAATATATGGATAACTCAATACCGATCACAAGGTATCTTTACAGGTGGCAAATTAAGTGGAATATTCTAGCTTCTATATAGACTTTAGCGCCGAAGATCAAATCAATCAATTTATTAATGGGTCAATTTCATTTAATCCATCAGCTCTATACTCTTATCGTACCACCACAGACTAGCGCAATTGCAATAAGTTTAGTTGGATTATTTGCGACTGATACGTAGTCAGTAGCTACAGTCTGAACTCTAAACGCACAAAGGCGGCCGAAGATGTTTAAACAGTTCAGGGGCTACGGGATGAGACGTAACTGAGGCGAGTCCAAGTTGCATACATTACTATGCTTAGTAATTTGGGATACTTATAAACTTTTAGAGATGCAAAAAAGCGCAATTGCTGTTGCCCGGTTGTATGAACGTTAGATAACTATGTTTTTAAAACTGTCGCGGCGCCTCGCATATAATAATCCTTTTAACTCAATAGCCTTTCAGCATTTCTACCCTAGCCTTGTGTTATACAATACAGTCTTATTTCGTCTTACTATACAGCACAACATCAGGTAGGCCCGTGGAAATCGATGCGTTAAAATGCTAAAATCGCAACGCGTGATGTAGTTCTGATTTTTGGTATTTTGTTTGGACCAATTAGGGTAGTGTGAATCTGATTTCGCAAGTTTATGTAATTGGCAATTAAAATAACGTTAAATTAGTCAATATTTTACAAGATTGCTTTCGATAACATCAGGTATTTTTATAAACTGCCCTTACCGGTTTGATTAAACTTTCCACCCTCTATATTTTTCAAACACCAAATGAGTGTCGTTTTATTATCAGCAAATATTTTTCATTGGCGCCTCTCGTGGTTAAAGATAAAGAGGTATACCTATGAAAACTGTACAATTCTTGTGGTTTTTGTTATTGTTTTCCATTTTTTTTGTATGAAAGTGTACAGAGTTAGTAGCAGAATAGTACATTACACAACTAGGGTGGTAATACAAAGAAAGCCCGAGATCGCAGATGTTTGCGGCCCGAGCTGCAAGCGAGGGACGTAAATATGCGGTCGAGGGCTTTCTTTATTACCTCCCGTGTTGTGTACATCATTTTATGTCTACACTTGGCTAGAAAGCGAAAAGCCACTTTATGGCCAGGTGTGGCATAAATAAATTTGCATCGCTTAATAGTTCGCCAATGTAAAATTATTACATTTTTCGTCGTATCAATCGAATAGCTTTACTGTTGTATAGAAGTAGGCACTAATTATTACTGACAGATGCAAGTTACGTGAGGTTCATATCAAACGATATCCATTACCACAGACCTAAATTAATTTATCAAGATAGATAGAGTATGGGTTCGTTTACACTGACGCGGTGCTGGATGGACCGGAGACGAACGGATCGTTAGTTGACCTATCAAAGTGCTCGCAATCTCCACTCCGCGTTAGTGCAATCAGCATGATTGGTTACTCACGATCCGTTCATCTCCGCTCCCCCCAGCTCCGCGTATGTGGAACCTCAGCCTAATACGGTGTATTGTATGAGAGCTGAGCATGTAAACATTTGAATAGCGCCTGTGACGACTATTGTAGTCAGAACAACACAAATACTAATTAATTCGGCTTAATATTAAACAAACAGGATAGCGCTTTTTTTTTTTGAAACTGACAAACTCGCAACCCATCCTGGGCGTAGTGATTGTCGGACCGGGTGGTTGGCCGTGGCGTTCCCTGGGGTCGAACCTAGCTAGCCAGACCACCAGCTGGGTCGGACTGGATGGGTGCCGGGGGTGCCTGGGGTCGAACCAGGTCACCTACTCCCGGTCCACCTTGATAAGATCGGGCTAGGTGAGGGCTGAACGCCTGGAGTCGAACCAGGTCGTTCGGCCAGGGCCACCTTGACTTTGCGCTGATTGCTCAGAGTTCACAGTGAGCGCGGACCAGCGGGAAGGATGATTCGGGTCATCCTGTCCTTATTTGAACTTGTGTATCGAACTAATGGGAGTTTTAGGTGCCGGTTCGCTTAAAACCTAGCCCAGCTAAGAAGACTCCGGCAAGAAACTTAGCTGAGCCCGAGCGAGGTCGGAGTGAAAGGATAGCTCGCGGCACGTAATAAGTCTAGAGGAGAACAAAATGTGCAGAGGATCTGCGCACTACTAACGTCCCTACGATTCCTTATATTGTGCTAATGCGCAATTAACCCTTTGAACACCAAGAACACCTAAAGGTGTGCTTACCACGCTAACAACACGTAAAGGTGTCACAGAGCGCGGAGCGATATACTCGTAGTCCTACATGCACCAGCATAAAGTTAAATTTAGCCTCAGATCGCATATTTATCGCCCTTGCCTTCGGCTCGGGCGTCAAATACCTGCGATCTGAGACTTTCTTTGTTTTACCGCCCTAAGCTAGTAATGTACTATTTACCACTTCACTTCACACAATACTTTCCACTTCATAATCTTTTTAGTTTAGCAACAGCTCAAGATTATGAAGTAGCAAATATATAGACAAATTATAATAATACTTATTTACTAGCCAATGAACTGAATACAAGTCTATATCTAACCATATTTATAGTGAAGCCGCGGCCATATTCACATCCATCGTAATTTTTCTTTCGCAAACAGTAACGCAATAAAAAGGTTTATCACTTTTAAACTTTATTTCAAAAGTGACAAACCGAATTCGCGACTGTGCCTCTACGTGAGAGCACAAAATAAGCGGTTAACTGGTAGAGAATGCCATATGGCATTAAGTTCGCCGTTTGTACTTTCCTGTATTGTACAGTAAAGTCTAAATAAATAACTAAAGTTCTACGTACAGTGGTCTCTCTCTCTATAAAAACCGGGTCGATTTCAGGCGTTTTACTGGCGTTTTTTTTATTTCATTAGTGTCACTCGACTTTTACCGCGGAGGACTGTCGAGTGACGGTAACTTTTGATTAAATCATGTGTAGCTTCGATACCGTCTATCGTTTATAATAAAAGTTAAATGTGATCACCACCGCTTGCTGCTATATTTGCTGGAACACGAATGAAAAAAACCGCCGCTGTCGAAACGCTCTGAAATCGACCCACTGTCGTTCGGGTCCGACTGCCGGATCCGACCTTCGACTCTTTATCGCATAACGCGTTCTCTGTCTGGTCGCTGGCTAAGGCCCTCTCGCGGGGGCTTCAAGGCCGCTGTGAAATCGCGGAGTGAGCCACTCCTGATGAGAGTATAAGAAAATGCTGCAATTAAATGAATCCTTATTACCTTACTACTATTAAACTTATAACCAATACAACCAATTTTTATTTCGAAAGGTTGGCCGTTTTGGTCATATTTATTAAGTATTTAAAATAACATATTTCATAAGAATAAGGCCGTCGCATATTTACACACGAAATTGTGACATCCCTGGCATTATTTGCTCGTTATTAGGCGAGCACATTCCCTATATTTGAAATATTCATCGCGCAGAATTAAATCCGAGATAATCGCTATATTACGCCGTAACGCCGGCCCGAGGTTATTTGAGCAGCGTATAGAATAAATAGCACAGAGAATTCACTGCATATTGAACAAATAAAAGCATGGTTTGAACAATGATGAAATAAGGAAGGGTTTATTTACGCATGTACACTCCCTGCTAGCAACGCTTGCGCAACGTGGTTTGTACACGTAATACTTTTTTTATCGATAAATAACTATCTGTCAATTTTTGCGGGCTATACAGGTCAAGATAAATATTTAAAAGATTTATGTTTGGTACCTGTTTATGATTATTCATATAAATGCCAAATACATTGATACATTAAACGTGACAGAGACGCTCGTTAGATTCCGGCTTGGACTACAGTATGTCACGTTTAATTTTTCACTGTAGTTATTTGATAACTGTATCAAAATTTGTGGTGTTTCCACATAAAGAAAAATATTTTCCATCTATTGTATATCTAATAGCTTAGTAATTTTTTTTTATTAACGGTGTGGAAACTCATTACGCATAGCTCCCAAGCCCTTACCAGTGGTCATTCCCAGGCCCTTAAAAGGGCCCTTTTGGGAGCTTATGTGGGACTTACTCCTCAGAAGGAGGAGGTATCCGCTTAAACCACACCGGTGATGAGCCTCTGCAGCGGAGCTGCATCCGCGGCCCGTTGCCACACGTCGGAAGGGGCCGTAACTCCTTAGAAGCTCGCAGGCGGGGTTGAGGACGGTGCTGGCCTGACGTCTAGAACGCTAAAGCCAGACTGCATCTGCTGCTCTTCTGCTGCACCTGCATAGCTAACGAAAATGAGTATGTAAGAGTAGCCTAGACTTATTACGGCCTGGCTACTCGGATTTAAGCCCGTTGGGCCTCAGTAAGTCGAATGAGGGGGTTAAAAGTCTGTTATAACCGCCAAGCTTAAATGGGGCTGGATTGAACCTATAATATCGATAAATCGTAATTTTAACTTATGAGTTATTTGAAGCGAACTTTCTGACCCATTTTTAGTTTATGTACACCGTCTCACTAAAATTAAATTTTAGTAGTGCCTGAGAAAATTTTATATTAATATGTATATTTTTTTAACAAACTAATTCTCCTTTGTGGTTTTCTAATGACAATCGTAATATAGCGCCAACTATTTATTCTCATATACCTATAGGTACCTTAAGTGGCAATGGGCAGGGCACATTGCTCGTAGAACTTATGGCCTTTAAAGTTCTGGAGCGGTGACCTCGTACTGGAACACGAAGCGTTGGCAGGCCTCCCACGAGGTGGACCTACCATCTAGTAAAAATTGAGGGAAACCGCTGGACGCGAGCAGCACAATGCCGACAGTGGTGGAGATCCTCGGGGAAGGCCTATGTGCAGCAGTGGACGTCTTTCGGCTGAAATGAAATGAAAATAATTTATTCTAGAATCAATCTCCATAGAATTACATTAAGACGAGACACAAACAAAAAGAAATTATGATGATGATTTGGGTACCCATTTGTTACGATCAAAATATATATTTTGTGCCGGCAAAACTATACGGACGGGCAATCCTAGCCTAACCTCTTGGCCTCTTTAGTATGTACTATTAAAAGACACGCCAGTTGATTGACGACCAAATCTCACATTGTTGGCATTGATAGGGACATACAATATTGTCTTTGCCACCGCATTTATCTCAAGACATATGTACATTATGTGTGACAATCATGTCGCGCGGGTGTGTAATACCTACTGAAAATACAAATCTTTTTTGTTATGATTTAATACCAAGAACTAAAATATAAACAATAACGGTCAATAAATAACCGAATGGCTCTGTGAGCTTTAGACGTCGCGCGAGTCGGTCAATCCTTATGGCTTCGCCATTTTGAATTTCGAAAAACTGAATCAATATATTTTTTTTATTATAATCAAACTAGCTCACAAAATTTTAAGAGAATCGATTGAGAAACCCGACCTATAGAGAAGAACAGCCGGACATCCGCCAGACACACGCTAGCATTTTTGCCCAAGCTAAAACGGAGTTGCTTCGCTCACTCGGTCATTTAAATGAATATCTTTACTAAAAACAACCCGACCGCGGTGCACTTTGAAAGTGCATAAAATCCGCCATTTTGTTTATTTTACCGAACTTATATACCCAGTGACACTCACGCCATCAAGACGAATCTAATAATGTATCATTTATCAAAATCGGTTGTGCCGTTGAGTAGTTACGAGCGGACATAGGAACGGACATACATACATACTTTGGGCTTCGCCGCAGTCGGGTAAAAAGCCAAAATCGACGATTTTATGATTTTTTATACTATCTACCAAATTTTATATCCGCTCAAAATATAATAGGTATATAAAATTCCGATCAAATACCATGTTTCGCAATTCCCAAACTTCCATTATCCTAAACACAATCACGTAAAATAGGCGCATATTTGTCGTTGAGTTGAGAAAATTAGCCTGCTTTAACTAATATCCTAAACACATATTAACGTCGTAAATGGATTATTTTGTAATCCATCATCATCAAACATTGATGTTTTTCCCACGTTTTGAAACAAGAAAATTACATCATGGTCAATTTGCTCGCTAAAATAGAGATCCATTTGCGACCGGATGACACGAAATTTTTCTGTATGTAGTGAAAGCCTTATTTCCCTGGTGGCATCTGCGGATGATTGAAATATTTTGTCGTAAATCGGACCAATATTTGAATTGAGTCATCCCTAACGTGTTGTTTCTTCCGCTCTCATTCTGTTTTGTTTGTGACTCGCTATATTATGAATTACTGTAATTTACCTGTGGTTTTACCTTCGTTTTACCTGTTAATCCCAAGAGATCCTATGATTCAATTCAGGACTTGTTCATTCACCACATTATTTAGCAACAAACATTCAAACCTTCAAACTTTAAGTATCCTAATATCTTCATAAACTCTTTCTCGCAATCGAAATATTTAAATACTAATTCTACAATGATATAATTAAATATTCTACAACCTATGTAGTATGTAGAATACCCATGTTTCATACGGTGTAAAAAATACTTGTATCTCTTGTTCGATTATCCTAAATTTAAAAAATCACATTATTTAATAAAAAAAATCTCTTAATTACTCTTTATGGTACTTAATCGTCAAAGTACCGGCGAAGTCACGGAATTCCTATTATTTACGTCACACCTGGCCATGAAGTGGCAATAACCGCCGGCTACGCGTGCGGAATATCCCACTTCATGGCCTGGGGGAAACGTAAAATGTTGTATTTACCACGGGCGGAAATAAAGAAAGCCTCAGATATATATAGTTATCGCCCTTGCCTTCGGCTCGGGCGTCAAATACCGGCGATCTGAGACATTCTTCGTTGTACCGCTCTAGGTAAGTAATGTACTATTAACACGGGTAACATTACAGCATCGATAAAAAGTGATATTTTATTGCCATCATTTGCTGCTGCATTGCTGTTATTCCTCTCACGCCAAAAAGCTAAATAATCCTATAAAAAGGTCATACAGATTTTGTAGTATGAGTTAAGTGTTCGCGTCTTTCCTGTGGATATCAAATAATTTTCTAGCTGAACCCCTATAGGCAAATAACCCAAATCTACTACTTCTAGGCCTATAAGTATAATAATAACATAGTGATGTGTCGTTAACTATCATTTGTTATGTCCACTGGAAAGACGTTTTTTCGAAATCTGTATGACCCAAAAAAGTATAGTATACTATACCTATACTATAATGAAAATTCTCCTAAAGCAATTTAAAGGGACTTCTAAAAAGCCTTAATGTAGAAAGAATTACGTAAAAGAAATTTCATTCCGGGTCTCTATTATCCAATAAACAAATAATGCCAATACTTACCCAGAATTTGACCGTCTAATGCGAAGAGGTATGCGACGCAGCTGGTAATAAAACTCCGATATTCTGGACTGTACTATATTTTCAGACATAGGTATTCTTCAGAAATATGTCTGCGGTCACCTTATTCATCTGGCCCTTTTTCATACTAAATGTATGGAGACAGATGAATGAGTCGCAGATATATTTCTGAAGAATAGTCCCGTTAACATTTCTTATTCTACATTTTAAGATGTTTTCTGTATGAATAATTCTTGTCCAATAAATAAGTTTCTATCGAAAATAAGTTGAGATAAGATTTTTAGTGTCGATCACACCTTTTTTGTATAATCTCAACCAGTTCAAACACATTTTGCCAAGAGGGAGTGTCACCGCCTACGAAGCTAATTGAAAGTTGACATGAGAAATATTTAGAAACATTAAAAAACAGCAATTGTGTAACATATAAGTTTTTGCTAAAAGTTAGATTGTGTGTGTTAGGATATGATTTCCGGATTCTCAGAAAATAACACTTTAAAATATTGTTTCCTCGATTATAAAAAGACCAAAGAAGCATCGACGGCAGCTGACAGGGCGCGAACAAAATTTAGTTTGTACGATAACATTCACACTAATGTTACATATAATACTTATACGACACTGGCACTGTGCCAGGGTCATATTCTTACATAGTAAAAAAGTCGTATGTAGGTTTAACAACAATGTACAATGTGTACATAAGACATTATGGAATCGTTTGACTGGATCGCAAGTTGCGCGCTAATCAATTTGATTGTCAAAAAAAAAAAAAAGAAAAGAAAAATAATTTAAAAATCGCTTTAGACTTCTCTGTGTTCTCGAGCTTGTGTTATGCGGTATGAAAACACACGCCGACACGAGATACAGCACAACTGTTCTATCTCAATCAGATACGATGGCTTCAGGTTTGTTGTCAGGCTAGAATGAAATATTTTTAAAACATTCAGTTTATTTATTAAGGGTATATTGTCCCCCATATTTTTTAAAAGATATAGTAATCAATTGTTTGTTATAATTATCGAAAATCGTGTTTTATTTCTCAGAATTCATAAACTTTTAGGAATTGTAATAAAACATGATTAGCCAAATTTATTGGTTTTTAAGATATTCTGATAATATAATACACTTAGGAAAAAGAATGCTATATGAACTCACGATAATTGTTGAAAGTAATATATTATGACTTATAACTCTATTAGAAACAAGGAATCCATTAATTTAGTACCTAACGCTTAAGTTCAAACATTTTCTCACATCGCTTTCCTTCATTCTGTATCAGGAAATCAGGATCAGTATCTGTATTTTCACCAGTAATGTGCCAGATAACACAAGAAATATGTGTAATTTTATTACAGGATGAAATTATCTAAAGGTTTTGTCATACAAACGCTGGATTTGCTTTTGAATCATCTAAAAATGTGTCATTTGATCGACAACGTTTATCTCTAAAACCAATTCCTTTTAGGATTGATATAAGTATAAAGCAAGTACCTCCACAATAAAGTAATGGGTACTTCTTGAAAACGTATCAGAATATTGTGAAAATTTTACGAGTTCTAGGAAAAGTGATCGGTGAAATCAACATTTTTAGACAAAACGGCAAGCACCCGACTAAACAATTATGTAGAATAGTGAAATATCTAAACATCTAAGTAAATTTAATTGATCCCATTTTCCCGCTTAGACGGACCGTTGAACTTTCACTTTCATTATCTAGGAAATTTATTACTACCCGAGAACAAAGAAACATCACAGTTTCACAGCTCGCTGGCGCCATGATTCGCCGGGTCCATCGATATACATTACAATTACGTACTAAACATACAAAAAGCTTTTAGTTGGTATGACTTATTCGGGACATGCAATTTATAATCCCTATTTGGAATCGAATTAAGCGTTTGAGTGTTTTCCTACACAGCAACTTTATGCAAACGAAAGCAACAGCCCGCTTGCAAGCCGTCGAATTTATCAAGATTTAATTTTACCTCTACCCTATATAAAAGCCGTTATTATATTCAACCGTCTAAGTACACTAATTACAATAGTGACACAGTTCAAAGTTAGGTAAACGTTCGAAAGCTCGACGCTAACCCAGGTGTCATCTTGAATGTTAAGTCGTTAGCAGTAGAGGTGACAGCAGGGTGTCAACTATCGCCACTATCGGGCATTAGCGTGTCGAACACTGGGACGTTTACTAGGAAGTTACGTGAAGACTGCCATAAGCGCGTCAGTCTGAAGACCTCGCGTTCCCCGCGTTTGCGGTATGCGCTGTGAAACTGTGACAGCTAGTTCGTGAGATCCATAACTGAGCTTTGCTACACCCACAGAGCTGGAGCTATCTCGAAAGAATCGATTTAAAATTATACTCTTAACGATTAACAATACGTTTCTAGTAAATTTTACTAAGTTTTCGCTCTAATATTTCTGACGGGTACGCATACACCAAATGGTCGTACCTTTCGAAATCTGGGTTGGCTCATATTGTTTGTGTACCTAAATATTGACCCGGCTTCAATATCCGGCTTATATATATATATAGTTTTTCTGTACGTGTGCTTGTCACCTAACTTCTCCTAAATGGCTGGACCGATTTGGATGAAATTTTGTGTGTTATATTTGAGTCAATCCCTGTATAGTTTGAAAATACAATTGAACCCGCTAGATTGCGTCGTGATCGGGTTTTCATGACAAAACAGATTTGCTTCCGTTTATAATCGGAACATTATGAGGCTTCGCCGGAAGAGCTAGTTAGTAGGTATATATATTTTCTTGCCTTATTCCATTGCAAAAATATAAATGATATACATATCTTTGACGTAGGAAATACCAAAGCGGTTACTAATTGCTGTCCCGCGAGTCCACGAACGTGCTATTTTCGGAAAATTCATCACGTCAATCTCGCTCGCCGTCAGCACGGTCGTGCTCGGCCCCAATCAAAACAAGATGCAACTTGTTTATTTTAACTGCGCAGTAATCAAAATAAACGTTTAATTTTATCCGAATGCCACGAATATTCCTGTAAATGCTGGAATGCAGGAAGCGAAGACGCGAAGGCGGCCATCATTCAGAGCTAACGAGTGTTGAAGCAAGGTCGTGGGCGCTCGGCAGCTGACTCACCCGTCTGTCATTCACCCGCACACGACACATGCAGCGGTATTTTAGGGATCTACCGACTATGTACTTCCGAGGCCATTTGGAATGTATTCGCGTGAAAATAGTCAGTAAGAAATGAAGCAAAGACCAAAAAGTCTAAGTATCGTATTGTGTACGAAAAAATTGTGACGTTTTCAGTTCAGACATAAGTCTTAGACAAGAGTGCTGCCGCTTGCATTTATAAATAAGGATGATTGTATCTCCTTATTGACAATTAGCTGAGTAGTACTTTTGCCTAAAAACAACACAATTAAGCAGCTGCCAACACACTGTTAGGTTAGATCCATTTATTGTGATTGAGAAAATTAGCATAAGTAATGAAAGAACGTACTGGACGCACTGGATCCTTGAGCATACCTACTGAATCCTACTAATATTATAAATGTGAAAGCTTGTGAAGATGGTTGAATGTTTGTTTCTAAATAAAGGAGTAACAACTGAATGGATTTAGATGAATTTTATTATGCAAGTAAACCTAGTTCTGGATTGAAACATAGGATACTTTATATCCCGGTAAATAGTTCCCATGGGACATTAACGGAAACCACGCTGGCAAAGCCGCGGGTAAATGCTAGTACTTTAAATAAATGTTTTTGTAATGCTTTTGTCTTTAGTGCTACAATTCAATTAGCAAATTGAATAGAAAAGTGTTTTTTTCTCTGAAAATAACCATTTGTCAGTCAGCCAAGAGCTTTGGCTGCATATTTAGGATACTTGGAACCCTCTGCCGAGTCTGCAGCAGCGCCAGCTCTCAATTCGGTTAATAGCAGATTTCATGGGTCTAGCGCATTCGCACTATTTAATTGAATAATTCACCTACAGGCTCTGTCGGGTATTCTTAGCGTAACGGATCGGCATTGGCATTGCCATTAAGCGAGGCAACTTGGCTAGCCTTCTGGGCATCATTCCACCTGGGAGACACAAGGGGGGAAGTTTTCTATCGTATATTTCTATAGTATACGTCAAATTAAAAACAAAGTTTACTATAGACACATACTTACATAAAATAAAATAATTTATTTCTGCAAGTAGGCCCTCAAGGGCTCTTTTACATGTCTCATCTCTTCTTTTCTTATTATATTGTCAGTCATATGTTATATTTGCCTTGTTTGCTCGCTATGTTTAATTTTGTATTTTATATTTTTAAGCCTTGTCGTGGAAAAACTATTGTATGCAACGTTGTATAATTAGGTCAAAAAACGCTCATGGCGTCTCTATTTGCGATACTCGCCGCTGCGGAGGCTCGTATCACAACCCACGCCATTCGCATTTTTTGACCCTACTTATACAATATACAACTGTTGCATAAAATACTATTAAATCACCATACTCTTCAACAAACCATTTTGTGTGGAAATTACTTAAATAATTTTTTTTATACCACTATTTGCCAATTGCAGAAATAAATAAAGAGGTGTTTTGTTTCTCAAAGAGACCAATATTTCACTAATTCATTTTCATATTTCTAATTATATTTGCATAAAACTGTTTAAAAGTCAAACTATTTAAAGTGAATTCACCGAAAATTGGCTATAACTTCAGTTCTATCGTGTAAATCAAAAACTTAGGTAAAACTTTTGACTAAGTCATTGACATGGCGCTTTGTGGGAGTCGGTAGGATTCAGCAAGGATAGTAGCCAAACCAACCAAGCATTTTGTTAATATATCGACTCTCTATTGTATCTCTCAGTGGTCTGAGCACTGGGTACTCTACCGTTAGACGTGGACATGACCGACATGACCAATGTACGAGTATGCTATGAGTCACTAATGATTTCTAGATAGCACTGCATTTACTGCTGTATTGTCACTGTTATTAAAGTCGTATTAGTTCTCAGAAAGGTTGCACAAAGGAAAACCGGATAGCTCTAAAATTAAAGTTTATTAATCGAAACACAAATCACTGTAAGTCAATATAAAAGAGATGTTACAATTTGGAAATCAATGTGTCAATTATTTTAACGGTGAATCTGAATATTTCAGACCTCCAACCGGGCTAGGTAGCGGGGACGACTAAAGCATGCTAAGCGTCACCCGCCGGTCTACATATCGATACCTTTAGACTCAAAGGGCGTAAGCTCCATTAGAGCCTACGGCGTTAACGTCCTTTGAATCTAAAGGTATTGATATCGTAATCAGCACAATTTGGTACCTTAAACATTTAAATGTATCCTACAAGTACGTGCAGATATATATGCTGTAAATCAATGGTTACGGTATGGCTAACTCCCGTCTCACTTTTAAATTGATATTGTCTACTTAGTTTTTGGTTTTTAGGATTTAAAAAAACCGGTTAAGTGCGAGTTGAACTCGCGCACCGAGGGTTCCGTACAAACTCATAAGTAGTTCAAGAAAATTTATATACCTAGCGATTAGTTTAGTATGTGTTATGATTTTTACAAATTTCTCAAAAACGGTGCAAGTTAGGAAAACCGTTATATTTTTCCTGTAATATTTAGGATGACATTAATAATTGGTTTAACGTTTTTCGTCATAAATCAAAAACTACTCATTTAAGAAAAAAAACAAAAACGGTGTTTCAATCTACAAATCAAGCCCTTTGATTTGATAGCCCACTCGATATAATAGCCCTACTTTCAATTTTCAAAGTCCCATTACGGACCCCTTTAAAAAAAAGTAAAAAAGTTACAAGATTTTTTTTACATCCACTAGGCTCGGGTTAGCAACTTTTAATACCATTCAAATTTCAAATCGATTGCAGTAGTAGTTTCTGAGATATCTGGCTGTGACAGACGGACAGAGTCGCACCATAAGGGTTCCTCGTTTACCATTTTGGTACGGAACCCTAAAAATCGATGAAAGCACTAGACAAGTGAAGTACAGCTTATTTTTGCAAATATTCGAAAATTTTATAGGTATAACGATTAGCGTGAAATAATTTGTGTTGATTACAGCCAGGTAATTCGGTCTTCATCTTAAGCATAATACATATTTATATTAATAGATACGAGTCCAACACAGTATTTTCGCTTCTCTCGTCTGCGTTTCCGTTGACTTCGCAAGTCAATGTTTTAAAGCAACCCAGAGCCAGAGTTATCTAGCATGTTCTAAATACGTGTAGTCCGTTTTGGATCTCGTCTCCAGTTTCTATCCGCTGAACCTAAAATCAATCGCATACCCAAAAGACATAAAAAAGAGTAAGAACGATTTTAGCAATATGATATCGCGTGAGCATTCGTCCTAATCCACCTCCTAATACTTTCAAAATTCTTATAGAAGCCGCCTTAGTTACTTTATTTAGTACCTACTAATGGTAACTCTGAGGTAGTTGGCCATACGGAAAAGATGGCCAAGCATTTTTATCATGATCAACTTTTGTAAATAATCCTTTGTAAACAAAGCAAACTAAATTGAAAGTTGTGCCCTTTGTTTATTATCAGTTATTTTTTTCTATTGGCCATCTCTCCCTATGGCTAATTACCCTACGTTACTTTTGGTCGATCGTCATTAATTTAAGAGTTATGCTCTCATCGATAAAGTAGCTTCCAATCTTGACTGCTGTATGCTATCTTTAGTACGTTTTAGTAAGACACGACACCTACCTGTTACCTTCACTTTGATCTAGCTTCCTCTATCTTTCCTTTCCTATTCTTCCTTCTTTTCTTTTCAGTATGCTCTTAAAAACCTTCTGGTTACAATTGTACATTCGTGAACCAGCAATTCCAATAATAATGACACACATGAGCAACACAAATGGAATGAACTCCTCTGTTTTGCGTTGACCCGGAAATTTAATTAAACCCTAAACTATTTGGATCCAGTTTTGTAAGCGGACTCCACTCATGGCAATCTAATATTATGATTACTCTGAGGTGTCAATGAACTGACGCGTCGATTTTAGGCTGTAACTTCAAAACAGGAAAATAAGGGAAAATTATTTTATACATTACACAGATCACCTCAAGAAAAATTATTCTATCGACTTTAGTAAGATAATTAATAGAAAATAAAGTACCTATTTGAAAATATCCGATTCATCGTCTATACTATTCAGTTTTTATACGAGTAAGCAAGAGCTACTAATCAAATCCTGACTTGGTGATCCTTTCAAGCAAAACAAGAATTTCCAAGTCACCAAACGATGAACTAACGAATTCTTTTCTTGAAGTTGGTTAAAATGGTGATTTCCCAAAACTAGAACCAACCGTGAAAAACTGTTTGTAGTTCTGTTACTGTCACACATGCCATGCCACTTTAAGGCGCCTATTTGGGTAGCAAATAAAATTATTAAGTATTTTAGTATCGCAGTTTTAGGCTACCTGTCCACTGAAACGGAGCTGTGCGGAAAGAACTTATACATGTATTGGTTATTCCTGTCTATCTCTGCTACCCTCCAGTGGATAAACAGCCTTAACACGACATTTCAAACGTATTCTGGTGGTTTTCCTGCTGCCACATAATGTCACAAAGTTTTGGTTACAGACATACTTTCAAGTTATATTTATTTCATTTTATGACGGCAAACAAAGCGGTTAAACCTAAAACTTTTCTAAAGGTAACATTCAATAACTTTGCCAAACAAGGCCTTTTGTTGAACTTATTAATTATTTAAGAAGTTCGAGATACTTAGTCGCGTAAAATAATCACAATTATCATAATTTATTGGGTAGTTTCAATAGCGTTATTCGCTGGTCGCATTTTTGACTATTTTTCTGTCGCCTCGGATTACTATTTTCCGTTATTTTCTAGAGTTACCGGTATTCTACATGATTCAACCAACCAACAAAATTCAGCCATGGTCGTGAGAGCGATTGAATCACTGGTAGAACTACCCATGCGCTGAGTTAGGTACGTTGATTGGTGGATTTTCTTCGCGCACACAGCTGCACTACCTCGAGCAGCTCTGGTGGAACAATAGTGGAAACGCAGCCTTTAGTTGTTATGTTAGCGTGGTAATGCACGTTGAGTCGTGTAAGATGTAGAGTCTGTATCTTACTCGTCTACATTGTAGACCAACCATTAAAATACGTTTTACTCGTATATAAGCTATTTTTATACATTTGTTATTTTTTAATTTTCTATATTTTAAGTGTTTGTATGTGTAATCTATAGAGTATGTTTATATATTCCTTATATAAAAAAACAGCCGTTTTCTAGGATGTTATGTGTAATCCTAATTTTAATATTTTTTATATTTGACACTAAACGCCGCTCCGCTACGTCGGTTGCGTGAATTTTCGATTTTTTATAAAAGAAAATTGAATTTAAAAAAATCCTTACATTTTCGACCACGTCATCTAAACAACACTTTCATTATATTTCAAATTTCATTCCGTTATCTGCAATGGTTTAGATAACGTTATCTATCAGTATCTTGTCACGTAACTGTTTTATATTTATACATAGAGGGCTTTGTAACTCTTCGGCATTAAGAACCCTAATAAAATACTCTCTCATACTATATGGAAGGAGTTAGCAAAGTGCCTTTAATTTTGCTATCTACTTTGACTTTTATATCATTCTTGTTTAACAGATGACAAAATTAAAGGCACTTGCTAAATGCTCAGCTGGTCGAATAGTTGAGACGCTGGGCTGGGAATCTAGAGATTCTGGGTTCGAGTTCTGGTGTGGACCGTGTTCCACACAATTTCGAGGTCAACACAATTTAATTCTACTATGTACTTTGATTTCTTGTATCTCTTTCATGTAAGAAGTGAAAATCATATGCCAATAAACACATATCGGGTGCAGATCTAAATGAGCCAGATTGGCAACTCTAGCGACGTGACGGACGCAGGTGTTGGCAATCTATCTTCCACAAATCTACCTGCCATCTTATAAATCTGAAGCGGTCATATTAACTGCCCTAATTGCACTTGTGCGTGATATGACTTAGCGCTTATAAGCTGAAACTACCTCACAAACACGATTTCTAAATAAATCTTAGTATGTAGTGTTATGACGTTTTTGTATATACAGCGTGTGTATTCCATACGGACATATATTTTAAGAGCAGAAAGTATAAGTGCTAATGAACATCATTTGATATAGGTTAAAAAAGTTAAACTTGAACCATAAAATTTGTCTTACAAATTAATTGAGTAACAAGGACCTTAAAATAAATGGTCCTTGTTCGGCACGCAGTCTAACGGTAACAATAGGGTATTTGACAACAATCAAAATAAATTCATTAACTCTAACCAGCAAATTACGCTTCCAAAACAGCCCGGATAAAATCACTCAAACTTATTTTCGTGCCATCAACGATTTTACAATGAAATGATAGTATTAGCTTGTAAAATGATGTCACGCGTCAATGTCTTCAGTAGAGACAAATGTATTTTATTTAAGCACGTTGTGTGTAGCTCCTCCTGTATCAAAATTGTTAAATAACATGGATTGATCCTACACAGTAAATTTAGTTTAGCTTAGTGTAGTATAACATGTTCCATATTATGTATGTCTCAGTGAGAGCGTTTTAGGAAGTAAGTGCATGCCTAAATTGTTATCTGCTCGATTCATTATGTCTGTTATACATTTACTTCTGTTGTTTCTCCAATAAATAAAATAAATAAATAAGTACAGCATGTCAGTGTGTATAATACAAAGATAAATTTTAAAATAAAATAATTTATTTCTGTAAGTAGGCCCTCAAGGGCTCTTTTACATGTCTCATCTCTAATTCTTTTCTTTTGGCGCTTCGGGTAATTGACCTTCTGGTGAGAAGAAGCACCGGAAGAAACTCACCAGTTTCTCTTTTCGACCAACGAGTATTACAACAATATATCGTTAATATAAGATTTCATTAATACATTACATTAAACTTAAAACTACATTTATAGAGATGTAAAGGGTCTCTCTATGCGTCCAACTAGACAAATAAAATTATAGAAAATAATGTGTAATGAAAATTATAAATATTTTATTTAATGATAGCTTTAAGTGATGTTAACAGTTTCATCAAAAAAGTATAATTACGGATGATATGAAGCCTAATTCATTTTTGAAGTTTTCTCAAGTAGCAATATTTATGATCATGTCGCAACTTGACACGTCTGAGAGGCATGAAGGTCAATAATAATAGGCTACTTGATGACAGTTCAAATCAGCTTCTTTTTATGAAGTGTCAAAACGCTCCGAAAGTATGCAGTTTAGTATGAAATGAGTAACAAGGACCTTAAAATAAATGGTCCTTGTTCGGCACGCAGTCTAACGGTAACAATAGGGTATTTGACAACAATCAAAATAAATTCATTAACTCTAACCAGCAAATTACGCTTCCAAAACAGCCCGGATAAAATCACTCAAACTTATTTTCGTGCCATCAACGATTTTACAATGACGAAAACTAAAAATAAGGCACCATGTTGAGCATGACGTCACAAGCACGTCACAAGATAGTATTTCATACTAAACTGCATACTTTCGGAGCGTTTTGACACTTCATAAAAAGAAGCTGATTTGAACTGTCATCAAGTAGCCTATTATTATTGACCTTCATGCCTCTCAGACGTGTCAAGTTGCGACATGATCATAAATATTGCTACTTGAGAAAACTTCAAAAATGAATTAGGCTTCATATCATCCGTAATTATACTTTTTTGATGAAACTGTTAACATCACTTAAAGCTATCATTAAATAAAATATTTATAATTTTCATTACACATTATTTTCTATAATTTTATTTGTCTAGTTGGACGCATAGAGAGACCCTTTACATCTCTATAAATGTAGTTTTAAGTTTAATGTAATGTATTAATGAAATCTTATATTAACGATATATTGTTGTAATACTCGTTGGTCGAAAAGAGAAACTGGTGAGTTTCTTCCGGTGCTTCTTCTCACCAGAAGGTCAATTACCCGAAGCGCCAAAAGAAAAGAATTAGAGATGAGACATGTAAAAGAGCCCTTGAGGGCCTACTTACAGAAATAAATTATTTTATTTTAAAATTTATCTTTGTATTATACACACTGACATGCTGTACTTATTTATTTATTTTATTTATTGGAGAAACAACAGAAGTAAATGTATAACAGACATAATGAATCGAGCAGATAACAATTTAGGCATGCACTTACTTCCTAAAACGCTCTCACTGAGACATACATAATATGGAACATGTTATACTACACTAAGCTAAACTAAATTTACTGTGTAGGATCAATCCATGTTATTTAACAATTTTGATACAGGAGGAGCTACACACAACGTGCTTAAATAATAGTATTTTATGCAACAGTTGTATAAGAAGGTTCAAAAAATGCGAATTGCGTGAGTTGCGATACGAGCCGCGAATGCGGCGAGTATCGCAAATAGAGACGCAATGAGCGTTTTTTGACTTAATTATACAACGTTGCATACAATACTTTTTCTACGACAGGTTTTAAAATTATAAAATACAAACAAGGCATAACCTGCAAAGAAGGCAAATATGACGTATGACTGTCAGTATGTGTCTATGGTAAACTTTTTATTTTTTAAATGAAGTTGACACGCAGTGAATATATTAAAAATACTTTTGTTTTTATGTTGGCATCAATGAATTTAGTTCAGAAAGTTTTGTTTTTCTTAAAAGCCGTAGGATTTTAATTGTTTGTTAAGTTGGTAGTTGTGCATTTTTACCGTAAAGTTAAAATTGAGCGCTTAATCCTTGACCTCAGTTTAACCTAGATTTAGAAGTCTGTGGTTGCTAGCAATAACGTAAAGTGGCTATAACGACACTAGTGCTGTTATGGGGAATAGAGTATAGACTTCTCTGAACTCATATTATATATGTTCTTATATTAGTGTTCGTGACCAAGTAAAAGACAGATAAAAGTACAGGAGTAGAAAAAATACATTTGTCTCTACTGAAGACATTGACGCGTGACATCATTTTACAAGCTAATACTATCCTAAAGTTTTGAATCTAATTCATTTAAAATGTCTACAATGTTTAGTAGTATTGGCATTAGTTGTAAGTTAAGATTCATCGCGAAATATAGTTTATGATTTATCTAAGTTGGATAGATGCAAACAGCTTTCAGAGATTACTTATAGATTAATGATTAGTACTGGGCCGAAATATGGTTTCCCAGAAATTTCGTTGCCCAAATTTTCGTTTTGACAGATCACCCGGAGATCCTTAATTACATATTGTTCAAAGTTGAGTTTAGGTGATAGATGAATGTTTAAGACACAACTTCGATCATTAGATAGGAACGCATTATTCAATAGCGACAAAAATAACTCGAATTATTGAGTTGCGAGTTAAAATATATTTTATCAAAAATCCTTTATACTACGCGAAATCGATTGAGCAATGCAGGATTTTTGACAACTTTAACAATGATATTTGACGTCGACTAGTTTATTTACATTCTGTATGCAGTATGAACATGAATGTTTGGTCAATTACAATAGCCCAGGGATCGGCAAACCGCGGCTCGCGAGCCGTAAGCGGCGCTTTGAATGATACATTATATACTGTGAAAAACCTGCAACAGAAAACTGCGGCTCTGAGTTTCCGAAAAATGTATATCCCGGCATCTGGCTTTTTGTCTTAAACAATTTGCCGACTCCTGCAATATCATATAATGAAAGCAATTATTGTGTTGCGTCTTGAGATTAAATTAAACCACACAAAATTATTTTGTTGGGTTTAAACTAACGTGAACTAAAATTATCAAGAAGTAAGAGTAGCTAGGTATACAGTGCAAAAGGGCTTGCTATACGTTTACATTGGTAGGCAAAAACATTATTGATTCCAAATGTAGATTCCCACCATTTGGTTTTGCCCTTTTTATGATTTCTGAACACCCTCAGTAGGATAAAACAATAATTTAATCTCGGTCTCTAAATTATACAGTTCCCGTATTTCTCTTTGTACTCTACATTATTTCCTAGTATTAGGATGTAATTCCAAAATGTTAATATTTTATGTAACCGAGCTTAATTAAAACATTTCCATTGAAAATAGGACTCTTGTCTGATTTTAATAACAAACCTGACAGATTTCTGTTTAATGTTTCGAAAATTACGCGTATAAAATACACTTGAGAACAAAATATTATAGGTTTTATCTTAAACATATAAGAGAATTAAAACAAAGAGAACATAAATTAAAAAATCTCAAGCATTTCACAGAAATACTAACACAATCCCACACTGAGCTTTATCGTGGAAACGCGGCTTAGACAAAGCCTTACAACTCAACAAATAACAGTTTTCATTTTGCGACCCATTTCAACTTTTTGCGCGTGTAGGTAAATGTTCGATAGGTCGAAATATAATTTAATTTGTGGGCCTAAATTTAGAGGCAAAGGACAACTTGGCATGTTCACATGTTTTTGTCTTTACCTCGTTTGGTCAGATTTACGAGCATCATTGGGTAACCAAGGTAAGGTGTAGCTTCGAAGTAACGTAGGTACCCCTATCGGCAATAAAAATAATGGAACTAGGCATGCAAAAATATCTGACGGTCGTATGTGATATTTACTCCGTATCATACTTTATTACCGGTCACTGAAGATGCTAATTAGTAAAAATTAAAAATTTAAAAAACCCCCGACCAAAAATAACAAACGACCTGATGACCTTGAAGACCTGAACCGATTTCCACCAAACATAGCTAAGAACACTCTCAACTGATATACCTTTCAAACATAAAAAACCGCATTAAAATCGGATCATCCGTTTGGGAGCTACGATGCCACAAGGACATTTACACATTTGTCGTCGTTTTTGCGTCGGGGGTTAAAAAGCCCAAATTACTGAAAACAGTGACGTTATAAAAAGCGAGTCAAATTAAGAGAGCTGATAAATAGTACATTACTCGTACTAAAGGGGCCGGGAAGTCAGGGGTTGTCGGTTGAGTACATATAGATAGATATTTACGCGGCGGGCAGCCCCATTTCACGCCGAGGTATGTATAGTGCTTTTCTCAAACATGCAATGAAATTAATTAAAAACGCTCCAAAAAATCAAAATTTATTTTCTAGAGACACTAAAAGTAAAGTAGACAAAAAATGGAATTACAGAATGAAAAAAATTCAATTTCCTTTCCAAAAACTGTTTCGGTATACATTTTTACCGCGGATATTTAGATGAAATATTTTAAATGTGTAATCTTGTAATTAAGTTAGCAATTTAAAATGATATTTGTTATGTTCATGTCGATTTTATATAAATAAAACTGCACAATATAGCAAACATCGTTTGTTTTTTAATGGCTGAACGCCGCCGTGATGCTGTGTCACAAATAAATCAAGGAATTGAACAAAAAACACATTGCAGGCCCAGGCCGGCAATGTCGTATGCGAATCCATTAAATGCCAAGCGTCAAGTCGCACCAGAAACAAGGTACTTTGCGGCCTATTATAAGGCACGTAATGTCAACATGTCATTGCATGTTTGAGAAAAAAACATTTTTAAAATGAAACTATTGATTAAAGGAATTAGAAGACACACGGGTTGGTAATAATCCTAATACTTGAGCATACTATATTAAATTCTTACTTATGACTATTGCGTATACAACGAGTTTTATAATTCATAATTTTCTCCAGCTGAAACAATAAAAGCGAAATATCAAAGGAAGAAGCCATTGTAGCGTTTTTGTGAAGCTGTCTGTGTACTTGTTTGACGTTATTTTTTTTTTCATAGTACCTACAGTTGCTTTCCTATTTTTCTACAATTTTCTTTCGTATTCACAATAAAATTACAGCTGGTATTTCATTTCTAAGTTCTGAATATACACTCGGGGACGATGAATTCGGGTCGCTGAAATACCGCCATATTTTCTAAAATACTCCAGGGTTGTGGAATTATTGTATCCCGTTTTATCTCTAATTAATTTTAGATATTATCTGCAAAAATAGAACTGAAAATAATAGCAATTTCAGGTTTAGATCGAGCTCGTAAAAAAAACATGAAAAGTAATGAAATGACGTTAACGGAGTGAGATATCGCAAAAATCACCATTTTTGGATAATAATAATATTTTTATGATGGGTTAGCGGATATTGCGAATACAGCCAGGTATTGAAGAATTGTATACTATTTTGTTAATGAAACAAGTGTCAAATATTGAAAAACACCTATTTCTATTATTTAAATTAGGGTGACCCGAATTCATTAACCGCGAGTGTATTACACGCCTACCTAGCTTAATAAATATAAACATAAATTGTTACATAATTAAACAGGATTAATTATTAATAAATTGATGGTAAAATTAAATAAATATTGATTACAATGCAATATAATTTTCTTTATTAAACACGAAAAGAAACTTAAATATAATACAGCATAATAAATGGTAAAAACGAAATGGTTTACCAATCATATAAATACAGCTTCCAAATTAGGTATAATGAAGTAATTTGATTAAAATGCCCAATTTACACCTATAAGTTTTACTTACCTACGTAAGTAAGGACGCAGCTATACGTTAGACCAGGGGTCTCCAAACTTTTTTTCCCAGAGGACCATACAGTCGTTAAAAATGCCGCGCGGGCCACATGGACACTACTCATTTGATTTTATGAATATCGGAGTATGTGGGTCTCGGCGGAATTGTAACAATGCTGCCCGTTATCGCTTGAGGGATACATTGATGACATTATTCAACCAGATTTACATAGGATTGCTATCCTAAGTAAATCTAGTTGAATAACCTAGACATTCTACAATACACTGGTATTGTAGAATGTCTAGTTAAGTTTATTCGTAAGTACATAGATACAAATGGGTTTGTCACTATTGAAACTATTGTTAAGAAAGGTTTTCACTTCACGAGAGAGAAGGAAATAGTTCGTTGATTTGTATGGAAACTAAGTGTGTTTTTCGCTAGGCGTTTGACGCCAAAAGTGTAGTTTAGTCATGGAAAACATAATTTTTCCATTTCATTTTGTGGTATTTGAAGAATTAATTATACCATTATATACCATCTCGGGCTTTCTTTGTATTATCACCCTAGTTATGTAATGTACTATATAACACAATAATTAGACTAAATATCTGAGATGAAGAACTCAATATGACTTGTTTTATTTTAAAGTCAATCAACTTTACATAAATGCAACAATAATCAATAATACTACTTTAATATTGTCTCCGGTTTCCGCGATTATCACTCAAAGTATTAAAGCAACTTAAATGGATTAAATCGGGTACGCAACGCGACAAAAACAGAAAACAATAATACATTACACAACTAGGGTGGTAATACAAAGAAAGGCCGAGATCGCAGAAGTTTGCGGCCCGAGCTGCAAGCGAGGGACGTAAATATGCGATCGAGGGTATTCTTTATTACCTCCCGTGTTGTGTACATCATTCTATGTCTACATTTGGCCAGAAAGCGCACTTTATGGCCCGGTGTGACATAAAAATATTGTTTAATCCCCGCGCTTATATTTGATTTAAACGTTTTTATTCTTATTTTCTTCATTGTATTACGCATTTACGCAAACGTGACCAAGTATGTCCTCTATCCGGATTTTCCTTAAGATAGCTTAAAAGCCCTTTGTTGCGTAAATATGTAAATTTTGAAACGAATAAGATCCGATTCGAGTCTTTCGGGATTTTCATAAGACTTTCCTAAAGTCTTCAATTATTTTTATTATATTAATCAGTTGATTGCTCCAAGCAGGAAGCTAGTTAGATGTATTACAATTCAAACCGATTACTTTTTATCAATGGTATAATTATTTAATAATGATGAACAAATTCATACTGAACGAGGACAATTTTAGAATTACCTATTACTATTATTAATTTGATTCTTGCCATCTTTTTAGCATGCAATCTCTCAAATTGGTTATAATGATAACCACAAAATTAAACATTTTAAAACAACCGGCTTTCAATAAGCTAATTTCGATAATAAATGCCGAGACTATGTAAAATAACCAAATCGCCGTATGTATGTGTGCCTATAATATTTTAAAAGGTCTCTCAATAACTGTAAGATCCCATCATCAGCTCGTGATTTGGTTGCAATGGGAAAATAATGTTCAGCCTTGTTCGAGTAATCGTGTAACAAACGTATAAATTGAATGCCGTTTTTCCTTTGCGGAGGTCAGTTAACATAAACACACATGAGACTCTACAGGGTGGTTTTCTATAATCTGTACATATTAAAAGGGGTGAAATTCCAACTAATTTTATCGGTAAAAAGGACTTTAATTTTTGTTTCTGGGCAAAAAAATTTTTTTACGGATTTTTACTGTTTTCTATGAAATTTCGGGCAGTACATCTGTTTGACGCGGTATAACTTTTGATCTTATTGTTCAAAGCTGTAAGAAAAAAATGTTTTAAGATCAAAATTAAGTGCTAAACGAAAATAAGCATGAAAAAATGGTCACAATATTCACAAACTTTCGAGAAAAACAGTGTTTTCCGTAAAAAAAAACTGAAGCTTGCAACCGTTTTCCGCAATTATAATTTTTTTGGAGGATTTTTTCTTCAAATCGGTTGTTTATTGTTATTGCTACTAAATAGCGTGTCTATTGCCATGATCCTGCAATTTTTTCTTACAATTTGAAGCAATTAGATCAAAAGTTATACCGCGGCAAACAGATGTACTGCCGAAAATTTCATTGAAAGTTTAAAAATCTGAAAAAAAAACGAATGACCACAAACAAAAATTAAAATCAGTTTTACCGATAAAATTGGCTGAAATTTCACCCCTTTTCATATGTACAGATTATCGAAAACCACCCTGTATAAAAATACCCAAATCGTATTTTACCATATGTGGGACTATAATATTTGAAGAGTTCCCTCGATTTCTCTATGATTCCATCATCAGATCCTGATTTGGTTGCAATGAGACCACCTCTGACTTATACCCTTTCAAACAAAAAAAGAATTTTCTAAATCGGTCTAGCCGTCTTCAAGTAATCGAAGAAAAAACCTACATACATTTTTCTCTTTGTTTTGAAGTCGGTTAACTCTAGAAACTAATTTCTAATAAGAAATGCTCGAGAAACTATGAAAAATACCAAAATCGCTATATGTGTGCCTATAATATTTGAAGAGTTCTCTCGATTTCTCCAAGACCCCATCATCAGATCCTGATTTGGTTGCAATGGGACCACCTTTGATTTATACCCTTTCAAACAAAAAAGAATTTTCTAAATCGGTCTAGCCGTCTTCAAGTAATCGAAGAATAAACCTACATAAAATTTTCTCTTTGTTTTGAAGTCGGTTAACTCTAGAAACTCGTTTCTAATAAGAAATGCTCGAGAAACTATGAAAAATACCAAAATCTCTATATGTGTGCTTATAATATTTGAAGAGTTCCCTCGATTTCTCCAAGATCCCATCATCAGATCCTGATTTGGTTGCAATGGGACCACCTCTGAAATATATCCTTTCAAACAAAAAAAGAATTTTCAAAATCGGTTTAGTCGTCTTCGAGTAATTGGTGAACAAACACACAAAAAAAAATAAAAAAAAACATACAGACGAATTGAGAACCGTCGTTCTTTTGAAAGCCGGTTAAAAAAAAATAAAAAAAAAATAAAAAAAGAACATCAATTGTAACATTTGTGTATTAATAAGTTTGTTATATATCTTTGTGAGTAGAAAATTATACAATGTGGTAGAATTATGACTGTGACTAGCATTTACCCGCGGCACGCCCGCGTTGTACCCGTTATTATCCCAAGGGAATAACTCTGTACCGGAATATAAAGTATATCCTTTATTTCAACTCAGGACTTGGTCTACTTGCATGCCAAATTTCAGCTCAATCCGTTCAGTTGTTACTGTGTTATTTAGTAAGAAACATCGAAATATCTAAATATCCAAACAGCCGGTCGCTTTGTAAACACCGTAAAAACCGGTAAAGTGCGAGTTGGACTCGCGCACCGAGGGTTCCGTACAAACTCGTAAGTAGATACGTGAATAGTTCAAGAAAAACTGTGTGGCGCTATAAATACTCCAAAGTTTGAACCATAGTTGAGTGCATTGGACCGCAAAAACCCGAGTTTACGGTACCAAATTTCATCTAAATCGGTTTAGAGCTTAAGAAGGTAACAGAGAGACAGGTAGATAGAGTTACTCTCGCATTTTTTTATACTAAGTTTGGGAGTTTGGATTTGGATAGTTTGGGTGAACTAAAATAGATAGTAAGAGTCACGCGACAGAGTTGAGCTAAAGAGACTGCTTTGAAAAGTGAACAATCATTGACCAACAATGCGTCAATTATTTCATGTTTACTTACCGCAGCGACATTTTCCGTCTATTATCCGAGTCATACGCTACGGCTATTCTAGTCCCGGCGTCGTTGCCAAGTCGTATTGATTTGCGATGGACACGCGACGGAATTAGTGCCTAATAAATGTTACCGATGAATTAACAAATTCTACAGTGGCGTGTTAACAGGAATCAGGCAATCAAAATTACAACGGGAATGAGTTTTTTAAATCGTGTTTTTACAATTAAGAGAATTTTGGATGTCTTCTGATAGCGGACTGGATTTTTAAATATCGATTTCAAGTATTTCAACACATAATAGGGAATATGCATGATATTTTTTATTTACTTTAATAAAACCCATTCATATAAAAAACAGTAGGAAAAAAATATTTTTCGAATAACTATAAAAATAACCAAGATATAACATAACAAAGATTTATCTTTATCTCTTTCTCGCAAAACAGAATATAGTATGGTGATTGTATGGCGGCCGTGTACTATGACGTCATAGTCCATATCGGATCTCTCTCTCTAATCGCTGTCTGAATAAGTGCTTTAAAATGTTTATATCTTCCGTGTTTCTCGGCCGATTTCAATTTTATTTTGACTGTATGTCATCTTTTTACGGTATTTTCATATTTTGTTAAGAAATCTGTTAAAAAAATTCACGCAAATTCCCTATTGTACCCCTTTAGGATTATTATTTGCTAGCTCAATATTGTATATATAATTATAAAAATTAGCATTCCGGTACTTACCGGACACACATTAAGTTATTCACTGCGTGACCGTCAAAATGGCGTACACTGTAAAAGTATCCAAAATCTGATGCTACCAATAAATAGTACCCAAATAGTACCGACGAAACACCGAGGTAAAAAATAGTGCCCTTAAACTTTTTGAAATATAATATTCACGGTGTACGCTACCGGGTCGTCAAGCTGGCGTACACCACTTGTATCTACACCATATGTGAGATACAAGCGGTGTAAGGCAGCTTGACGCCCGGTAGCGTACATCGTTATATTTCGAAAAGTTTAAGGGTACTATTTTTTTCACCTGGGTATTTCATCGGTACTATTTGGGTACTATTAATTGGCAATATCAGATTCTGCATATCTTTAGGGGGTGCGACATCTTGACGCACATGGTAACCTTGTCTCATAATAAAATTAACAAAATTAAATCTTCTATATTAAAAATAAAGCATAATATTTTCATTACAGGAAATATTTTTCTGATTTGGCCATTAAACAAAATCAACGTCTCAAAGAAATTAAAAAAAAATAAGAAAGACATCGTTCTTTAAAGATTAACTAGATCATATTTCGCCAAATTAGAATCAGCGTTCTTGGTTTTGAAAGAATGATCTCAGAAAACAGATTGTAGTTATTGTATCTTTGCCGAATCTACTTCTTAGAGAGCTACATATGTAACCAGAAGCTAAGAAGGCCCTCTCAGCCTCGACACTAGTAGGTTTTATTGTCTTTAAATGTAGAAGAGCCAAATACTTTCCTTTGATTCTTTCTACTTCATATGCAGTCATCGCGTCTAGGCTCAAACTCAAGACCCGCGAACGTGCAAACTTATGTAGAAGGCTGAAAGTGAAGCTACTGAACGCTCACGCGACCAATAAGCGAGTTTTATCCATAGTAATAAAATAAATACGAAGTTGTCCTCCATCGTTCAATGTGTCCAAATGTTCATATGGGAATGTTTATTTTTCTTTCCATATTTAAGTCTGTTGTGGTATATTTTCAGTATTTTTGCGCCTACCGGATCCGGACCGGATCCGGCGATTTTTTACCGGATCCGGTTCCGGTAGCCGTCAAAAAGTACCGGATCCGGCCGGATTACCGGATCCGCCGGACCGGATTGCAATCCCTAACCGCACTGTATTGCCAGGCATATTCTTTGAGGCCGATACTCACCGGAGCAAAAGTCACACTCATTTCGATATCTTGAACGTAAAAGCTTTTTTCACACCTCCTATTCAGAAAAAAGTATTTTGCTCCCTCATAAGAGGGATCAAAGTAGCACTTTTCTGTTCAAGGACAACAGGGTATTTTTAGTTTGAACCCACTTAGAATATGCCATACCATAGACAGCTTTATTCGTATATTACACACAGAGGGCGGTATAATAAGGAATGGCCCAGATAACAGACGTTTGCGGTCCGAGCCGCAGGCGAGGGCCATAAATATAATATGGAAGTGGTATTTTCGTCCCGGCCGTAAAAATAATAATCGTTTTATAAAATAATAATGGCCTATAAATTTAACAATTTAACATTTCATTTTTAATATTAATGTGTGATGCTCTTTTATTAACTAAATATTTCGTTATTTTGGTAGGTAGCGTTTGTATTTGAATTTTCCTCATAGTCGGTGTGAAAAGCAGTATGTGTCACAAGGTAGCAAAATTATTTTCACCACGGGCGTTAACACTTGAATCCCTCACTACGCTCCGGATTCTACATTAGAATCCTTCGCTTCGTTCAGGATTCAATGTACACCCTCGCCGTAAATACATCATTTTGCTCCCTTGTGACACAATCTACTATTGTATATGCATTTTATTTTCAGTCTTGGTATATTTTGATTTTTTTAAAAAAAGTGCCTTTTTTTCTATTTCTTATTAAAAATTGTGATGACGATCCTTATTGGGAGACATGATTTGATTATGAATTGTTACTTCTATTTTTTTAAATCCTTTGACATTGTTACATAGGAATTACATTTATTTTGTCGTGAAATAAATGATCTATCTATCTAAAAAAAACTTTTTCTTGTATTATTGGAAGGTAATCTAACCTAACACAAAATATAAGTGTCATTCAAAAGATACAAACAGTTAAAGGCAGGACTGACTGAACGCAGACCCATTAACAAAAAAAATGTGGACTTATACATACGATACGGTTATATAGTACCCTAGCTAAAGAACCCTAACACGAATACCAAGAATATTCACAGGTACAGTACCTAAAGAATTCTAGTAACGCAGCTAGAGCTCTCTTCAACGGCGTACTAATTTAAAATTACCCGACTTATTTCACTCGTGATCAATTAGGTACGCTGCGTCGTCAAAGAGGTCTCTTTTCACTATTCACTATTTTTCATTAAGTTCTGCATATTGAAGACTTTTGACGAACATTTTGATATAGAATTAAATAATGGAGCTAAATATTTAAAGGTACCGAGAAAAATAGAAAAAACCGGACAAGAGCGAGTCGGACTCGCCCACCGAGGGTTCCGTACAAATACTTAAATTTAAAAATATAGTCTTTAAATAGAGACAAATGCATAGCTTTCAGATTTTCCCTATGCTTCTAGTATAAGACGGTATTACTTGCCAAATTTCATAATTCTAGATCAACGGAAAGTACCCTATAAATTTTGGTTTCCTGAGAGAGTCGAAATGCACGTTATTTTGCGGCATAAATGGCCATAATCTTTTTTTACGTTACCTTAGAAGTTTGATATTTTTACAGCTTCAAGGGATCATAGACCTAAACATTTATAGGTAATTTTAGTTTCAGCTCGATACCGCCACGCGTTCCCGAGATAAAGGGTCTTGACACATGGACAGACATACAGACAGACAGACAGTCCGTCTGGACGGACGGACAGATGGACAACAAAGTGATCTCATAATGGTTCCATTATTGTTTTTGAGGTACCTACGTGACTCTAAAAATAAGAGGATTGCAAATAAGAAATTAAAAAGACTTGTGATATTATCATATTACTTTTAAGGCAAAGAAGCAATCTGAAATTAATTTTACTTGTAGATAGTTCTAATCCGCCTTTCAAACCGCTTTAACTTTTCTGGCCGTATAACCATTTTCCTGTACGTTCGGATTATCATAGTTTTTCTTAAAAAAAAACAGCAAACAATGATAATCCAAACTTATAGCGATGGCTACCAATGCAACTAGG
The DNA here is from genome assembly GCA_947034925.1 of Eudemis profundana. NCBI lineage: Eukaryota > Metazoa > Arthropoda > Insecta > Lepidoptera > Tortricidae > Eudemis > Eudemis profundana. The sequence continues at coordinate 9,386,582 of OX344809.1, read as the reverse complement.
ATAGACAGCTTGAAACGCGGCGGGTAAAAACCTTGTCGGTTTTAATTGCAAACTTTTTAAAATTAACCAAATTCCTTTCTTTGCAGAGCTCCTCGTTGACTGACCTGATCTCGGCGTTCGACACAAAGGCGAACACGCACACACAGACACAGAAAGTCACCGCGTTCAGCGGATCATTCGATAAGAGCATTAAACCCACATTCTCAAAGGAGGAATATGGAAAGTAAGTATTAGTCTTGCAACGCTATAAGTAGCAGCGTCTCTGCGAGTCTTTCACTGACATACTTGTTTTCATCGACTCACTGCTTCGCTTGAAACTTCGCTTTAAATATCGTCTCTAATGGGCATTTTTATTTTAAAATGTACGGTTAGGCGAAACGTAAGCTATATACATATAAATAACGCCTAACCTGTTTAGACTCTAACCTGTCAGTTAGTTATAAATAAATAAATAATAAATAAATATTAGGGGACAATCTTACACAAATCGAACTAGCCCCATCCATAGTAAGCTCAATAAGGCTTGTGTTATGGATACTAGACGACGATATATTTAATAGATACAAATACTTAAATACATAGAAAACATCCATGACTCAGGAACAAATATTCGTGCTCATCACTCAAATAAATGCCCTTGCCGGGATTCGAACCCAGGACCTCTTGCTTCGTAGGCAGGGTCACTACCAACTAAGCTAAAGCGGTCGTCAAAGTTGGTGACGTAATATATGGAGTTTGACACTAATCGTCAGTTTACTGCCGACCTGTTAACTGTCAGTCAAGAGGGCATTTTAAATAAAAAAGCCCAAATATAACCCGTGAACCAGTAATAACAGGCAGTGATTAGCGGTCAATATGCATATGCAGTGGCGGACCAAGACCTAACCTTTCGCGAGGCCCTCTGATGGAGCATGAAGTCGGTTTTATTTATTACAGCTTACTGCCATTAGCCACCTGATGGAGTTTTTTTTTCGTTGAGCCTCGAAGCGCGAGGCCTCTGTCCGCCTGTCAATATATGAGTCCGGTCGTCGCTTCGACTTTGACGGACCACAACATACGTGGGCGTTTTCCAAAATAAATACTTTCTCAAAATATAGACTTTTGAGGTTTTTATTGCTCAGAATCGTTAGTACTTTCGAACCTTCTGCGTGAAAAAATGTGTCCCAAATTTATTTTTTCCATTACGTCACCGTTTTGTACTTATGTGTGAAAGTGACGCAATGGAAATAAATCCATACAAAATTTGGGATTCATTTTTTTACGTAGCGTAGGTATAAGGTTCGAAAGTATATTCTGAGTCAGAAAAACCTCAAAAGTTCATATTTTGAGAAAGTAGCTACCCCGGTATTTATTTTAGAAAACGCCCACGTATAGTAACGTAACCTTCGATTATAAACTTTTAGGTCACGGGTCAATTTATATTAAGGACAAGATTGAGGTCAAAATAGTTAATTATCCTATAGAAGTTTGTCCGTGTATTTACTAGCAGGTATCATAAATATCAAATGTGTTTGATTTGTTGTTAACTCAAAGCGGTAACTTAATTAGAAACACGTGTTTAGGGATTGCAATCCGGCGGAGCGGATCCGGTAATCCGGCCGATCCGGCTGGATTTCATAGCCAATCCGGCCGGATCCGGCCGGATTACCGGATCCGGTCCGCCGGATTGCAATCCCTACACGTGTTCAATGTTAAATACTATTAATAGTGGTTTGTGAAAAAGCAAACAGCCCTTTTTAGCAGTCTTTGTGTACTAAGAGTTTTAAGTAGGTAAGGAGTTAGTGTCATTTATGCCACACCTGGCCATAAAGTGGCTTTTACCGCACGCTGCGCGCACGGAAAAGCCGCTTTCTGGCCAAGTGTAGACATAAAATGATGTACACAACACGGGAGGTAATAAAGAAAGCCCTCGTTCACATATTTACGTCCCTCGCTTGCTGCTCGGGCCGGAAACATCTGCGATCTCAACCTTTCTTTGTTTTATCACCCTAGTGTAATGGACTATTACCTATGGACGTATATGCCTAGAAGCTAACATCTACTTTATCACTGTGAACAAGTGCCGTACTACTTCTCGTACTTCAGTAATAAATTATTAATTGGCACTAACAAGAGCAATATTACTCAGTAACGTAATATTACTTATTAGTGTATTTTGAACCGCATTTGATGTATTTTAAATTTCGTCATTCATTCATTCAAATTTTAATTTTGGTAAAAGTTTGAAGTACTAAATTCGAAGAACTGTAATGAGAAATCTGATTCCGAGGATTGAATAAATTTCAATTAAACTTAACGAATGTAAAGTTCACGGATTAACTAGATGATAATAAATGTTCTAACTGCGTTTATAGAATTTAGTATTTTATCATAACATCTTAGAATTGATGAAAAAATATATAATTATTTGCCAGCGCTAATTTGCACGTAAAATATTTTTTGAAGCAAAATTTGATTGACCGAGCGAGCGAAGCGTCTCCTTTTCAGTTTGGGCAAAACTGCTTTCGTATGTCTGTCGGTCCGGCGACTGTCCGGCTTCTTCTCTACAGGTCGCAGTTCACAACCGATTCCCGTGAAATTTCGTTTCGTTAATTATTCGAGACACACCCAAGACACTCAATTTTCGTTTCAATACATAATTTAGATTTCATTGCCAGACATTTTTGCATCAATCATAATTTAATTTCACATTTCGATCGTTATTTTCATGAGTCACAAATATCTACAGCCACCATTTTTTTATTTTACGTTACGGGTAGCTCGAATCTCATCAAGTATTTAAAGTCTCTTAGTAATGTTTTTAATAAGTTCTAGTAAATTACAAGTTTCAGAAGTTTCACAGCTCTAAAAGTTAAGTCGACATTTAAACTGGCGCTAATTGTCTAAAGCAGTGGTTCCGAACCTGGGCGTAATTACCCGTTTAGGGCTAAAATTAAGTTTTCCCTGAGGTAATACTCATATTAAGTCGTTTTTCTTTGAGTACTTTCATATACTTGTCTGTATTACCTTTTTTTGGAGGGGTAAAGATACAAATCTAGAAGGGGCGTGTGAGTGATGTGGTAATAAAGGTTAGAAACCACTGGTTTAAAGCTTGTCCTAGAGGCCTTTTGGAACAAGTATTAAATTGTCAGTTTCCCATCGCATGTCAGGGCAAAATTCAAATAAGTAAGTAGCAATACGTTTACAACATTTTAGTAAATAAAAAAATATCTAGTTAGTATGAACCTATAGAAAAGTAACACAGAGTTCATACACTTACTTTTAATGTATCGAATTTCGAACAGTATGTTTTAACAGCAATTCCTCACGTGTTAACATCGTCGCAATCATATCAAATCATTTATTTTTGCGAGTAGGCCTCAAGGGCTCTTTTTACAGGTCTGGAAGCTGGAAGAATCTTACTAGTTCCCTTTTCAAAACATTAAGCATTACAATAATTGTAACATGATTACATGAAGTTTCATTAATAAAATGCAACAAGCAATACTAGTGGCGATTGCATTGCTAAATATGGTCTATCTCCATCTCACGCACTGAATGTGTAAGATCAAAAGGCTAGCGATCTAACCTTGCCTTAAAAGCCACTAGGATATAGACTGGGAATCTATTAGTATAGTAACTCAAGCAGCATATTATGCTAAATAAGACCTTATTCACCGCTTACACGACTTAGAATAAACTTATAATGGCTGTATAAGTGCATACCGTCAAATGGGCGAACTTTGGACACCCGGGTAACTATAAACAACTGTTTATTCATAGAATTAATGTAGGTAGTTGAAGGAACGACCATTAGACTGGTAGTAGTTCAATATGCTAAGATTATAAACGGTAAAGTGTCGACAGCAGCATTTCGGAAATTGGGCAGTACATTTCTTGTCTAATGTTACCCCCCGTTTCCTAAGTTCCCCAATTTGACGGTATAAATCTTGTGTGCTGGTTTGGGAAAGTATTCGGTTACCTGATCTTTAACTTCTATTTCAGACCTATTCCTGGTTCCATGACGGAGTTCAGAGGCGCCGAAGCCCAGGCACGAGTATGCACAGAGATGAAAGAGCTCTGCGAAATTATTAACGAATACGGCAAGAGCCCATGCAAAGGCTTACTGCCTCCTCAGTTACAAGACGCCACGAAAGTAATCTCGTTCGGAGAATTATTTACGGTAAGCATTGACGTATATAAATACTTTTACGGATCGGGCCAACGGGCGTGATGGATGCAACAGCGCTCTAGTCTTAAGAGGAAACAGTAAGGTCGAGAGAATTGAAAATTAGGTATTTGTAAAATGTGTCGCTGTCCCGCACTTCCCGCCTCTCCGCCGCAGAGCGCGATAGAGACAACTGCAGCTTGGACCGAAAATACCTTTTAAAATTTCATGAAAACAACGTTTCGTAGTCTCCTGATTTCTTCCCCAAAACTGAACCTATTTAACTAATTTTTTCATTAAACATTAAAGAAAGGCTTTAGCCATGTTTCTATGTTTTCCTTTTTCTTAATAATTTAGTCAAATTTGTTTTCTGGATGTGTGAACACAGCGGAAAATCTGGCGTTTTTTTTAGGTTTTTGAAGGTTAATATCTCTTTTGAGAATCAATTTATCGTTAAAAGGAAAACATAGGAACATATCAATAGTAGCCATATATTTTTGGACAAAAAATTATTGCTCTACTGGCATTATCCAGGGAGGAAACAGGGGACTACGTTTGTATGGAAAAACTGCCCTCCTGTTTCCTCTTAAATATCTGTTTGTTAGGTCAACGTCAGTCAACAGCGGGATGCGCTGCGTGTAGTTGTCAGTTGACTGTCGGCATTTATACGACACAATTGTAAATAAAACTGCAGGCTCTCCTTTGAGTAATTGATTGATTCAGACGTTACTTTGCGGAAATCCATGTTAATTAAAACAATAATATAGCTTGGCTAATCCGCGGTATGAAAACGTGTTAGTCAATTAGTGCTAACCCGTTATACTTACTTCATATTTTTCCATGCATTTACATTCAATTTAATAGTCCCACCCTTCCGCCTCCAAAAGAAAAAATGAATACGCAAATAAATATAACGAGCCACCGCCACATCTACAAATCTCTACACGTGTTTCGCCTCTCTACGAGGCATCCTCAGGAGATGCTGGAGATGTTGACGTCCGTTGATGGAATGGATGGTCGTAAATAAATCCATAACAAAGGTGATGACACAACATTCAACTGTTAATAATCGCACCCCTACTGCTATACCTAATTATTTCTAAATCTAAATTCTAGAACACTCAAACGCAACCCTTTTTCGCAAACATGTAAAATACTAAAAGAATGATCCAGCGGGCAGAGTATGGCCACTACCTATCTATTCAATGTTTTGCGATTAGGTTTGTTCCTATATAAATCCCAAGAAAAAACGGTTTAAAAAATATTCACGATGAAATGAAACGTTTGTCGGCGATTCAAGGGTTAACCATGGTCAATGGCTGGAAACATTACAGGTACGAAAGTTAAAAACAAAAACTTGGGTAAACTGAATTTTAGGGCCAGCGCGTTGGTACTATTAGGCGCGACCGTTGACATAATATAGTACAAGTCAATAACGGTAAGTCTTGCTATGTCCACGTGTACTTCGAGATCAAACATTTTCCTGCTCAAGTTATTAGCTAATACCAAGCCTGACTGGCCACATAGGTCAGTTCGAGTTTTTTGCATCGAAATATGATGAAATCAGAAAATAGTACAGTGGATAAACGATTCATAAGATTGAAAATAATAACTAAAGATATCTCGAATAAAACAATATTATATAACGTGACGGATGATATGTATGCTAAAGTACGAAGCTCTGAGAAAAGGACTGTAAATTGTACTTTTACTCTATGTAAGGTCGACGATGCCAAAAATATCGTCTCTCCTCTAGCAACCATCTTTTGCGCTAGTTTCATGAAATTTTAGTAACGGACCTATGGTCAAAGCGATTCTTGACTGAGCTCGAAATTATGGGCATTAATTATAATTATAACACTAATTAACGGTTCAGCTTTTTAGGTACTGTAACACGCGGTTTATCAATTAATACTCAACCAGAGAACCAATTCGCAAACAAACTATATCCAATTAGTAGTAAATTAATATTCAGAACTAACTCAGTTAACTTTTAACTATCGAGTTAAAAGCATGTAATTATTTTATCGTATATCATATTATAAAATGGAGCTTATTGTTCAAGATTGTATTACTCGTATAAATACGAGTACCTATTTAATGCAAAGAAGATTATAATTATGTTCCCACAGGCTTGAGTATTTTATTCTCTCAGATTGTGCATGCTTTTTTTAATTGAACTCTCTGAATAGAAACGGAACGGCTAATATAATCTTTCATATTTATATTCTTCTTTAATAATAAGATTTCTTACCTACTTTCATGTTCATGAGCTAAATAAACTTCAGTTTTCATAAAATTTTGTCACATTACCCCACGCTAAGATGAAACTCATTTGTGGAAACAGCTCTTCTAACGTAAAAATGGCCCTTGAATGTCGAGAACCCTAATCACTTGCAAACGAGGAGCCCAAAAGACAAATAACGGGACTCCATTTAACCTCGGATTTAACTTCGCATAATGGGAAAATTAGATTCACATCTTCAAACGCGTTCCCAATTAAATATATCAAAGGAGTTGGGCTCTTTTATTCCTTTTCAACTTAATCGACGAAGGCCTTGTAGTTATTCGTTCGCCATATATTATATCGAGAATTTATATTTATATCTCAACCTAAGCCCGATGGCAATATTGCACAAGATTAATACTCATTGGAAATATAGAACTAAAAGGTGGATATTGATAAAAATATCATGCTCCTTTCACTTAATATAGGCGGATATAGCTCGCGGCAACTATAAGTCTAGCGGTGAGCAAAATGTGATGGGGATCTGCGCACTCCTAACGTCCAGTAACGTCCCTACGATCCTATACATTTTACTGCGCAGTCGAGTTCACTGCTAGACTTAGTTGCCTTGGGCTGTACCAATTTCGTCCTCGATTGTTTTAAAGATGGCGAAAAATCCCACGAATGTTTGATCCTACGCGAGAAGTTAATTCGAAAAGATGGTGAAGATAAACGCATTACTTACTACATTAAATTTCGCTCGACTGAGCACGAAACTGCTTATTTTAAATAGGCTTAACACTTAATGTGTGAAGTGGGTGTTCGGTTTCAAGGATTATACCATTCACACATTATTACAAACCAAGTATTTAGGGCAAGCGGGATCAGAGCTGAGCCAATTTGTGGTGAATAGGTCATTTAAGCTTGATTTCAGTAAACACAACAGAAACCGACGTATCAAGTATGTTGTATACTTACGCATATAGAGAAAAGGTAACTATTTAAATTTAATTCTTAGATTTCATTAACAGAGAGCATGTACAGTTTTTCTGTTATACCTTTACTTAATTAAACCAACGAACTAATCAATAAATTTTGGAAATTTTCGACCTGCAAACTGCGAACGGCGAACAGTTTTATCAAAGACCAACACCTTACTCTCTCTTGTCTTAATTGTTGGTACTAACACTGATAATTTAAAGTTATTTCAATCAATTTACAGAATCTCAAAAAATGTTGTTGGCGAATAAGAAATCAGTTTAGTTACTACCTTAATGACGGTACTTTATTAATTTATGATAGGAATTCAGTTTTGTGTAAATTAAAAATCTAAATCTTTACAATAAGTATTTTATCAAACTGATGGCATGTAATCAAAAATCAAAGTGAGGGAAAAATAAACGTTTATCTTTTATTTACACCAAATCCATTCATTGCAATTTTCAAGTCCATCCCCATTTCAATTATATTCAATCTTTCATCGCACTAGTATAAATACATCATCGGATACAATGCATCATAGCTTAGACAGATGTGTTACATCGAACTGTGTCGCCATTCCAACTATGTCGTCACGCATTCCGCGACGCGCCGGCAGTCACGGACATTTTAAATTTGGAATCAGTTTACCAAAGCCACCAGCGTAATTAGCAGCGCCCGCGCACTCGAATATGGCCACGGAAACTTCCCGTTCCAAATAAACATTCCCAGTTACTTACTCAAACGCGGATCTTGCTTTTAATTGCAATATCATTCTTGAGTGGAAGATTGTAACGTCTAATTTTCCATCACTGCGTCATACGGCCGGAGTAACTAGATTTGTTTGTTATTTATAAACCAATCGATCGATATAGATTTGAATCAAATATTAATGATATTTGCTAGAATATTATTCGGGCGAATTAACTTTTATCGCAAACCAAACACGTAATTTCAACGCATACCTTCGCAGAATTTCGACGGTGTATTTGTCGATACATTCATATTTCGTTTTACGGTCTGACGAGTTTTATAAACGAGACTATTTAGTATATAATTTGTAGGCTCTCAATTTTCATGCTACCAAAAATATCTAGGTGCCGTTATTTAAGCTTTCGGCAGTGTACGTCATATTCCGATTACGTCAGATGATATGTAGGTCAGATTTCATTTTCGGCAGATTCCATGGAGGTCAGATTCCGATTTCGCCACATATGTCTGAATCCGATTTCGACAGATTCCTAATAGGTCAGATTCCATTTTCGCCAAATTCCTAGTAGGTCAGATTCCGAGGTGGTCAGTTTCCTAGTAGGTCAGATTCCGAGGTGGTCAGTTTCCTAGTAGGTCAGATTTCGAATACGTCAGTTTCCTATTTCGTCAGATTCCGAGTAGGTCAGTTTCCTATTTAGGTAGTTTCTATTTCGTCAGATTTAAATATCTCTAGGTTTATGGGGGCGCTGATTTGTGACATGATGTGAAATGATCATCTTGTAGTTTGAAATGCACGCCATTTTTGACATCACCACTGCCAAAACTGTGGAGATATTTAAATCTGACGAAATAAAAACTGACCAAATAGGAAACTGACCTACTCGGAATCCGATGAAATAGGAAACTGACGTATTCAAAATCTGACCTACTAGGAAACTAACCACATCGGAATCTGACCTACTAGGAATCTGGCGTAAATGGAATCTGACCTACTAGGAATCTGACTAAAATGCTATCTGACCTAATAGGAATCTGTCGAAATCGGAATCAGACATATGTGGCACCTGACGAAATAGGAATCTGACCTCCATGGAATATGCCGAAAACGGAATCTGACCTACATGTCATCTGACGAAATCGGAATCTGACATACACTACCGATAGCTTATTTACGCTTTACAACTAATAACAATATTGGTAAGCTACTACAATACTAACCACAGAAATATATCGAGATAGACGGAAACAGTTCTTCGATTTGTATGGCAAACAAGCGTGTAACGTTTTTCGCTTGGTGTCAAACCAACGCCAAAAGTGTAATTTAGTGATGGAGAACCTACATTTTCCATTTAATTTGGTGGTACATATTTGAACAATTAATTATAGGTACCTATATTATCAGATTTTCGAATCTGCAAATAATATTGACGGCAACTGAAGTTAACGGCGTGCAAATTAGGTTGCCACAACTTCTTTTTAGCACGCATGGTACATTTTCCTTCTACCTCGATACCTATATTTCTGTGTTACAAAACTCTGTTTATACCTACACATAATATTTGTACGTAAAAGTTATGTTAGTAATGTTTTGTTCCAGATATACACCGTGATCTCTGACAAACTCGTCGGCATTCTTTTACGGACGAGGAAGCATCACCTCACATTCTTCGAGGGCGAAGTTTTATTTCAGGTGAGGAATTCCAGAGTTCCGAAATTCTTCGAGAACAAATTAAACCGCTAATCACGGTGGTTTGGAAAATCTGTGCCACAAAAAACCTTATCGTCCGCTACAGTTAGATTCTCCTCGATTAATAAGTTTCTACCTTGAAGATGCCCCTTTTTTTAAGAAAAGTAACGTTGTTTCAGGATTAAAGTAACCTTAGATCACAAATAATTTGTGATCTAAGGTTACTTTAATCCTCAATTATTGACAAAGTGATGTTCAAACTATGGTCTTGGGTAAATAGCTGATATTGCCAAAAACTATGCACCTTTTGGAGTCGAAACTTGTTTATTACTTAGGACAGCTAAAAATAACAGCTAGAAAGACTGTAGTTTTACCAAGGGCATTAAAATTCAATCGCATAAATTTGCTTCATATCGCAACTATGAAACGGCGTACATCAATAACATAAAGCTGGTTAATTACTATCGTGCATTGCTTTTAACGGAATAAAGCGAATATCAGAAGAGCAGCGACTACAGCCCAAATACCTATTAGTGAATTATGATATAATGAATTGATTTTTCCTAAGAGTTAGTTAGCCGCAGTTTTCTTAAAAACCGCAGGAATTTATTTGTCTGTTAATTCGGTAGTTGTGCATTTTGATTGTACCTAAAGTTAGTATTGAACGCGTAATCCTTGACCTAGTTTAACCTAGATTTAATAGTCTGTGGCTGCTAGCAGTATCTTTTTGTGACTCCAGACACAAGTGCTTTTATGGGGAATAGAGTATAAGACTTCTCTGAACTCATATTATGTATGTGTTCGTGACCAAGTAAAAGACAGATAAAAGTACAGGAGTAGAAAAAATACTATTATGAGAGAAAGTATCGTATCGTTATCGTAAACCCATCATTTATTATCTGGAGGCACGGCAGTGCCTCCCGCCCCTTTGTTCTCCACTTGCCTGAAACGTAATACTATGTCGCTATATACGAGTAGTCTATGTTGCAAGTTGTATAAAACGCCATCTTTCTAATTATCGTTATGCATTTATCGCTGTTGATCTAATCCGTATTAGGCCTAAAACTGTTTAAGCTACTACCGCGTTAAGACTCACACGCATTAGAAATACGTCAGGATTATGACTAAAACGCGTTAGGGCTAAAAAGTCTCAAGCCGAATACGCGTAATGACTAAAACGGATTGGGCCTAAAACGCATTATGACTAACCTGCAGTTTTTTTTCTTGAATCGGAACTTTGTTACTGGTATGTTAACTTAATCGTTCTGTAGCTTACAAATTGCCAATTTGTATAACTTAGGTACTTGATATAGTAACTGTATGCTTTTCAACCACTTCAAAATCAAATTCAATTGGCCAAATAGACAACGAGCGAAATAGTCTGCAAGCTTGCATAGTCTTAATGCCACTGAAGATTGAAGTTTAGTCAAAACGCGAATTAGTCGTATTGCGGTTTAGGCAAGCGGAGAACAAAGGTTTTTAGGTAAGCCCAGTTTCATAAAGCTGTCAAACCACACGCACTTAGGAAACGGCAAACCTGAAATAGATGTTTCACATTAAAGTTCATTTAAAGCAATTACGAAGAATTTACCAAAAGGACACACGTAAAATATAAATAAACGTGGTTTCTGTTTTAGATGTACAATTCCACTAACGCCTTATTTTTACAGCGTTTATATTTCTTACGTCAGAGTTCTTTTTTGGTTTATTTAAAATGTCTGCTGACTGTGAAGCGGTTAATATTTTCCTCCTATTTATTAATTTGTTTTTATGTATGTATATGTAGGTTTATATATCTTTTTATGTATGTATGTCTATGCTTGCCCGCGGTTATATATTGTTGGTACCTAATTAGCTCTCCCGCGCTGCAAGCGAGGGACGTAAATATGCGATCGATGGCTTTTTTTATTAGGTACCATAAAGTGGCTTTTTCCGCACGCTAAGCGTTCGGAAAAAGTCGCTTTCTGGCCAGTGTAGACATAAAATGATGTACACAACACGGGAGGCAATACCCACAAAGAGGGTTAAGAATTAAATTTTCATTGAAATGTGTTATGTCCTATAGGTTGCTCTCGTGCTGAAAAACCGCATTCCCAGAATACCAGGTTTTCAAAATACCAGATTCTCGATTTATCAGATTCTCCATATTCCAGATTTCCAAAATAATACAATACAACCATAGGTACTTTATTTCACACCAAAAGAAAATTACAAACATTATATATTACTAATATAAAAAAAGTGGTAAGCAAAAAGCATTCTTATCGCGGTCGGTATTATCTTATAATACATTACAGAAAATCATTAAGTTTCTTGAGTAAAGTACGATTTAGTTTTACGGGAATGTGGTAAGATAAGAATTTAATAAATCGAGAATCTAGTATTTGCAAAATCTGGTATTTTGTGAATGCGGTATCTTGGACACGCTAGGATAGGATTTTGTCTGCGCGAAATAATATGAGAAATCTAAGAGTTAAAAAAATACATCCTATTTTCAGAACCTAGTTAAAGCTTTAGTTTCGAATGATACTATAGCACTGACTATAAACGGCCGATTGCATGATTTTTTCTGATTTTTTGGGACTTCTGTTGCTTCGCGCAGATAAAATTTATCAGGCTATGAAATGAAATTACATACAATTTCAACCAAATTTGATGTTGTTAAAATCGATTCTTGATCTTCTTTTCGTATGTAGGTACTTCTAGAGAAACAAAGAAACGAGCAACCAAAACAAAGTTGAGTTAGTTACACCATTTATAACTCGAGAACAGGTGAACCGATTTTTATAAAAAAAATAAAATAAAAATAAAAATCGTTTAATTCGGACAACTCGATCCATACAAATGTTAGTACATACTTACACATCTACTTTAGACTAAAAAAAAAACCGGCCAAGTGCGAGTCGGACTCGCGCACCGAGGGTTCCGTACAAACTCATAAGTAGATACATGAATAGTTCAAGAAAAACTATATGGCGATTAGTTTAGTAGGAGCAAATAAGTATGTGTTAAGATTTTTGCAAATTTCTCAAAAACAGTGCAAGTTAGGAAAACCGTTATATTTTTCCTGTAATATATAGGACGACATTAATAATTGGTAATTATTACAGATTTTTCTGTTCAGTAACTTCGAAGATAATAGGGGGGGAACGGTATTTTTTTTAACGATTTTCGCCATAAATCAAAAACTACTTATTTAAAAAAAAATACAAAAATACTGTTTTAATCTACAAATTAAGCCCTTTCATTTGATACCTCACTCGATATAATAGCCCTACTTTCAATTTGCAAAGTCTCATTACGGACCCCATTAAAAAAAAAGTAAAAAAGTTACAAGATTTTTTTTACATCCTATAAGCTCGGGTTAGCGGTTCTTAACACTATTCCAAATTTCAAGTCGATAGCATCAGTAGATCCTGAGATATCTTGCTGTGACAAACGGACAGACAGACAGACAGACAGACAGACAGACAGACAGACAGAGTCGCACCATAAGGGTTCCTTTTTTACCATTTTGGTACGGAACCCTAAAAACTAGAAAGTGTTAGTAACAATGGGTACTTATATAACTATGTTAGACTATGGCATATGTAGTTAAAGAGCGGTGCAGGCCTATCCAGTGCTGCAGGTAGTGACTGTCAAGCCTGTCCGCTATCACGCCCAGGATGCTATTGGTGCTGGCGCGCACTCTGCGGAGCGTCGCGGCGGCGCGCCGCCTCACTATGGTGTGGGTTTATGATTTTTAATGTTTTGTTAGGCAGCACCTTCGTAGTGCATGTTGCCTATACTGGTGTCATAGCCAATAAGCCGTGTCTAACTATGAGACTCGTATTATAGGCCTTTTTACCCGACTGCGGCGAAGCCCAAAGGAGGGTTATGTGTTTGACCTGTATGTATGTAAGTATGTATGTCCGTTCCTGTGTCCGCTCGTAACTACTCAACGGCACATCCGATTTTGATAAATGATACATCATTAGATTCGTCTCGATGGTGCGAGTGTCACTGGGTATGAAGTTCGTTAAAATAAACAAAATGGCGGATTTTATGCAGTTTCAAAGTACACCGCGGTCGGGTTTTTTTTAGTAAAAATGTGGTTATTGAAATAGCAAGCAGTAAAGGTCTCATAAATGTACCAAGCAGAAGGAACAACGTTCAAGTCCAAATAGAACTAGTGGACCCGTTCGCAACTTCAATCGCGGAGGTTAATATAAGTTAAATGTCTCTTTTTTGCTTCCACTTAGACAGGTAAAAATACCTACCCTACCCTTAAAATACCCTATGAGTTACCCGGTCATAATCTACCTGTTACTAAATTTCAAAGAACTCGGACCAGTAATTTTTGCGTGATGGACGCACACATGTATTATACACCGTGGGTATGAGTCACCCGACAAACTTTAAACACTTATTCCTGATGGTATTACAAGTAAATAACGTTATATCAACATAGGTCGAATATTGTCATTTTACATTAATAGTCTTATGAAACAAAACATGTAAATCAGTAAATTCAGCCCCTTGTTATAAACGTGTCCTTACTGGAGGAAAAGTTATCAAAAAGAAAAAAAAAGCTAAAATGCAAACGAAAGGTCAATTTTTTTCCACGTAGTCGCTTACCATCAAATAATGCGAAGGTTAATTGCTGTTTAGTTAAAAGATTAAAAAAAAAAATACTAAAACTATCTTAGTCACATTTATTAGGGCTTGTTACACACTTGGGAGTTTTCATTTAAAAAATAATGAATATATCTGAAAATAAGCGTTTTTCGACTATACACCACATAACTTTTTTTACTCCAAATAGTTGTTAGAATCAATAGTTAAAGTTTGTCGGGTTACTCGTACCGACGCTGTATATATATATGTATATATAGATGACTTAAATATTGTTCTTTATTGTTTCAGAAACGCGATGACGACGTGCCAGTTTTCCTCATGATGCCAATAGCCGATATCCGCGAATACTGCAACAACAAAGCCATGCAAGCCAGAAGATCGGTCTCGCCGATGCCCAATTAATTTTTAAGAGCATATCAAAAACTTTAGACTCAAGTGGCGCAAACGCCATTGGGGTCAATGAAATTTACGCCCTTGAGTCTGAATGTATTCGATACTATGTTTATTCTAATATATTTTAAGCACATGTACACAGAAGAAACAACCCAAACGTAGTAGAGAACTTAGTATAGGAGCAAGATGCAAACTGAATTCAACAGTGACTGGGACACCCGTATAATTTATCTGTATAGGAGGAAAAGGTGGTAGGAAGGAAGGAGCGTAATTTGCATCTATCTCTATGATTACCCATGAGTAGGTATATTATTGTAAAATCCTACGCATAGTTTGGGACTAAATGTACGCTCTCACCGTAAAGTTAACATTTTGCTCCCTTGTAACATAAATAATCCTCTTCAACACGAATATAAACTCCCACGCAAAAGTATACTTATGGCTAAATGCTTTCAAAATCCGATTCAAATCACGTCTATAAGATTTACCTAAAAAGAGTTGCACATAAATGCGCGTCATTACACACCTAGTGTCTTCTTACGACGTGGTAAAGCTTAAGAAGGGAACATTTTTTTAGTCCTATCCTCTTAATAGTGGCTTGCTACTTAATGCATTAATGTACGAAAATCTAACAACAGAAAATACTTTTCTTGTATCTAAGACTGCAAAAACAAAAACAGAGCAGCAGAGAAAAACTAAAACAGATATGGGTAGTTTTCTGTGCAGATGTGTCTATATGAGGACGTTATACGCTTTTAATTATTGATTAACTATGAATAAAATTAGATCTTGTTGCACAGGATTATCATACAGTATAGTTAAAGTGAGGACTTAAATAACAACAAAAAAAGGAAACAGGAGTAACACAATTGTGAGATTGCATATTTAAACGTAGGCGAGCGTCTAGGACTTCTATCCTACATTCAATCATCGAGTCATACCGATGTGTCAACACAAAGCCTTCTAACGTATCATATTATATTAGTGCCTTCCAGTGGCGTGGCGTGTAAGATATCCTTGGGCAAGCCGGTGCAGATTTGGCGTACATTTTCCTTAAGAGCTGTAGAATAAGGTGCTCAACTGCCTGATATTAGGCAAGCCGGTAGGAATCGAGTTCTTTGGACGCCACGCTACTGGTGCCTTCTATGTATAGCCGATACGTAGGTCTCCTTTTTCTTTTCATCCAAGAAAAAGACGAAATAAAAGCTAAACTTTTAGTTCTGTTGAAGGGCGCACTCAAATTTTCTCCAGGACACTAAACTAACATTAACAACAAAAGGCTTGAAAGGCCAGAACTTTGATCCTTTAAAACAGTTCCATTTACTTGACAACTTGTATACATTGTTCACGGTGAGTCATTGGCATTACTTTCGTGCTATTATGTCACTGAAGCAACACGGAGCAAATCGCCAATTTTTTTATGGTTGCCAAATTGGATTGGCAACGTTCGAAGTAGTCTAGAATGAATTATTATAGCATTCAATAACTATACGAACAAGGTAACTTTCATTTATTATCTTTTTAAAAAAATTTAAAGTTTAAGGTGAGTCGGTCGGTTTTCCATACAAACAGAAAGGGGTCATTGTTTGCTTCCACGGCGTCAATTATGTTTCAAATGTGTATTTTTTTAACTTGAATACGCGAAAGGACAATGAGAACTCTCAAAAAGTCGAAAAAATAAGTATATAAATAAATAAAAACATAAAAGACAAATAAATATAAATATTCGTAAATACCTTATTGTAAACATGGTACTGCAATAAATGAACATGAATATGAATATAATTTTAGGAAAAAACGTTTAGTTTTGAATGATGGCAATACTTGCAATATGACTATTTCAATTATGCTACAATCGAATTAAGTAATCATGTAGAAATCTATTTGTACTGTAGTTGATATTGTGATTTAAGTTTTTATTTTCAAAAGCGATAGCGCCCCCTGGATGGCATCTACGCCCCCGCCCCCATTTCTTTCAAGGCCCCTACCGCCCCCCTGGGAATCCCCAGCGCCCACTGGGGTCGGTAGGGACCACTTTGGGAACCTATGTGCCCATAGATGGCGCTGACTTAAAGGCACAAAAAGGCTTAAAGGCTTATTGCACGTTAAATCTGGTTTTTTGAGACTTTTCACGTCATTTCTCGGACATAAAATGTATCAAGATATTAAATAAATCACATTTCAAACATAATTAATGCTGCGGAAGCAAAGGCGTAGAGAAATGTCAGGGGTGGGGGGGCGAAATAGGTACATTTACAATTCCGAAAAAATCTATTTAACGCGTAGGTTAAATAACTGTTCTGAATTGCCATTCAATCACTGCTATACAAGTTTCGACAAGCGTCATAATGTGTGTTTCTTATTTTTGTTGAAACTTAAGGGGGGCATGAAATGCCCTTTATGTTTGTATGGAAAGCCGACCGCCTCGAATCACCTTATAATATGATGTTCTGAAACATATTCGTATAGATTCTTTATGGGTTTTTTTAATGTTGTTAAACCAATTAATTTCTCATACCATCCTTTTTTTTGACCCTGGAGAAATCCGTAACGGATCCCACCCAGCTCGGGAGAAACTGGGAGGGTATGTCCGACTTCCACGGACTAAAACTCCTGGGGTGTTCCGCCACTCGCTGTTGGACGGGGTTCCGGGAACGCTTTCTCTCTCCACCAGTTCCCCGTCAGCGTTGCCCTGTGCCAAGATAAACTAACAAAATTACATAATAATCGTACTTTTAGGAATGAAAACATTGTTTTTCCGTTGTAAACTATTTGGTGTAAATAATTATGTAATAAGTCTACTTATGTTTGTTAAATCCTGAGGAAATCATGTTTGTAATAATATTAACCTGTTGGTAGCGGAAGTAAATTTATATAAGTAAATTTAAAGAATTATCATAATAATTTTATATCTAAGTAAGTAAATGCTGAATTTTATTAGGTAAACGGAAAAAATCGGCTACAAAATGAAAAGATAATTGAAAAGAAGGGACCTAGTCTTATTAACCTTTCAGCTTTGTACACAAATTGATAAATTGAATTATCTGATAAAATATAAGTATAAAATGTTACTTAATGTAATAAAAATATACATATTGATTGTTTAAAAGCATATTTACCAGCCCCGTTCCCGTAAGGACTGTTTGACATAACATGAAATCAATAATTTATGTACAAAATGTATCACATAACGATATTTGTTATTCTAGCGCCAGGAGATAAAAGTGAAAATGCTATTTTGGGTGACTTTTTTAGCGTTTTAGCCTCTCACTAAATATCATTCCCGTTACATATACTGCGTATAAATCCAATACAGGCGAATCTTCAAACAGCACAGGACCTAAGAAGTGTACATATAACTTGTGTTTAAAATTAAAATGAAAATATTAAACATACAAAATAATTCGACCCGCAGCATAACGCACGCACACATTGAAGTGCCAACGCCACCAAGGACAGTATTGCATTGGTAGTGGTTGTACCGTTCGCATGAAAAGGAGAATATTTTAAGTATATCTCTTAATTTAAATAATGTGTAGAATTTGACACTGACATGTTTTTGGTGTTACCTTCTTCATTAAATAGCAAACCTCTTTTTATGCTGATAGTACGTGAAAATAGAAAATTCAAATATAAAATGCCCGTGAACGCACAATACCACTACATATGCAATTCCGTGCTCTCGGTAATTTATCTATGCTTTAAAAAAGCTCGAATCTCGTAATGTCATAACTTGGATGTATCCACATACATTGCTGCAAGGTAAATTTTCAAAAAATATAATTACCGGGTAGCAATTAAGTGTAACTTAAAAATCCCTTAATAAATGGTAAGATATTATATTTCTACTAAACCCTATTTCCAGTTTAATTATTTGATCGTATTGGATTTAAAGGCTGTATATTTATGCAATTACTTATAAATTACGAGTACCAAGAACTACCGATATTCATACATTCTCATTTTTGTGCACATAGTCACTGCCGTGAACGTGAACTCTTTCTAATTGATAAAAATAAATGAATACTATCATGAATTCACTCATCCATGTGATAAAAAGAATTCATGATTTTATGATGGCTAGGCCGAACGTTTAGAAAGAGCAATTAAAGCCACGGTAGTAACATTTACGGTAATGACTGTGTGCACAAAAATAAGAATGACCCATAAAATCAGGCTCCGCCTTGGTACCGCCTTTCCGCCATGCCTTGCAAAGTTATTTGCTTGAACTGTAATGATCAGTGGTCGGCACTATCAGTGCAAAACTTCAACAAAACTTGCCAAGCGGACATAATAGAGTGCTTACAGCCTTGAAAATATTAAATATCTTTATACCCAAGTACTGAAAATCCGAGATTTTGATATAGAATTAAATTTAACACTGATCTGCCAATAATATTTTTATTTCCTTGGTTGTAAGTTCTCTTATGTTACCTTTACAAGTTTTGTTAAAGTTTTGCACGGATAGTGCCGTCACTGGTAATGATAATAAAGGTGGTAGCAGAAACGCTGCAAATTTACCCCTTTACCTTTTATAAAAACGCTTTTATTTAATTTAAAAACTAGTATTTATCATTATGTTTGATCATAAGTTAATTTATATCATTATTATCTAGTCTTATCTAGTCAAATTATCATGAAGGATTAATAAAATCAAATTTGTTTTATAAAAGATTTGGTTTTTATGTTTTTTACCTCTATAGGACCCGGCAATATACACTGTAGACTACTCACTTAACGACCGTAGTATAGGTCCCAAACATATTCTGCCATAGTGTTTATATTCATCCTTCCGTTTCAAAGTCGCAATCTTGCAAGCTGAGAGAAAAACCGATTTTTACTACCCTTTGCCCTTTTCACCCGAAAGAATGTAACGAAAGTTAAATTACGTCGTTTTAGAAGACATCCCTTTCGGAGAAAGTAAGACGTACGCGAGAGTGGCCTGTGATTAACCCAAATCAGGCGTATAGTCGGTCAAGGGTCGAGTCCCTAGATATTTCCTGACCCACTTTTGCATTTGGAATGAACTACATGGTTAACTTTTGTATTTAATTCAAATTTGGTTAGTAATGAACTGTGCATTTAATTTGCCCGGTCAAAAGTACCTAGTGGGCGTTTTTCCATTAACAGGCACTGCAACAGCAACGACGCCGGCGCCCACGCCGTGCCGCTGCCGGGGAAGCAAAAATGTATGAAAATGTATGGCTCGCTTTTCCACTTACCGGCGACGGCGCCGGCCCGGCGATGAGTCTCGACGCGCCGTCGCCGTCGCCGGGGTAGCAAGCTTCCCACACGGTGCCGGCCCGGCAAAACTGCATGTATGTTGTATATGAATTGTAGCGTGCGCGTGTGTAAGTGCGCGAGGCGAGTAGGAGGGCGCGGAGCGGTGGGAGAGAGACTCGTATTTAGTTAGTGGTACCAATCACCGGTCGTAAACCGGGACGACACACCGCGACGTGCGTCTATGTGAGTGCAATGCATACTGGAGCATTCTTACGCATTCTTGTTTCTTTACTTGTAGTGCGTTCGTACACGGCGTGCACACATTCAAGCGCGTGACAATAGTGTGTTCGATCGCTGTATCAATGATATGATACCAGTAAAGTCACCCTTTCAGAAATGTAAAAGTCATAGTATATACTCGTACATAAATTCAATATTTATAAATTATGTGAAGTATATCTGATATCAGAAATGGATATGCCTGACTCATAACTTATATTTTCAGCGGCAGAGATCGTCGACACCTACCCAGAACTCAAATAACCTAGTAAGATTTAATTTCACGATATTAAACGAGCTATTTTTGTACGATGATTGAGCGTTATCTAAGAGCAGAATTCTCCTTATATCAGCCTTTAATGTTCCGAAAGAATCGTTTTCATCTCGAGGATTTAAGTACACTCCCGGAATATGAATTCGGATAATTTTCTATGAACAGATATACAGAAAATGACCCGAATTCATTGTCCGTTAATGTAAGTACTTAGGTTTTTCCGGAAACTACGCACACGTGGCAAACGTATTTTGCTTGTCGGTTTCAATAAAAAGTTTATTTACTACAGGGACCGATTCTATTTAACTGTCCTAAGTAACCAGTTTTATAATACCCAAGGTGCGCATTTTTTTACCAAAAACTTCCATTTCCTCAGGAATTTGAACATCATTTATCCATTTTTAGGGTTCCGTACCTCAAAAGGAAAAAACGGATCCCATATACGATCTCTCGTATGTCTGTCTGTCAGTCTGTCTGTCACAGCCAATTTGCTCCGAAAGTACTGAACCGATTGAATTGATATTTTGGTGCATATATTAAGGTCAATGACCCAAAGAAGAACGTGCAGCGGAAATATAACATTATGAATTTTAAACATGGGGGGGCTACTTTTGGGGGCTACACTAGAAAATTAAAAAACAGTTAGCTAACTAGGTACATCATGTGACATTAAATGAAAGGGCTCGCTGAGAGAATCTCAAAAATGCATTTTTGGAAAATTTTATATGAATAGTATTTGCGCCCCCCCCCCCCGCCTTATCTAGTCTTTCTTACCTATAGATTACAGGAAAACTTATAAAACGTCAATGGAATTTAAAAAAACATACGAAATGTCTATCTATTTGTGTATATGACGGAACCTTTTCCGCGCGAGTCTAACTCGCACTTGTCCGGTTTTTTTTACCTAGAGTTACTTTATTAATAACTAAATATTTTTAATAAAAAAAAAACCCGACTGCGGTGCACCTTAAAAATGCATAAAATCCGCCATTTTGATTATTTTAACGAATTTCATACACAGTGACACTCGCGCCATCAAGACGAATCTAATGATGTATCATTTATCAAAATCGGTTGTTCCGTTGAGTAGTTACGAGCGGACATAGGAACGGACATACATACATACATACCAGTGGTGTGGCGTAAAATATATCCTTGGGCAAGCCGATGCAGATTTGGCGTACATTTTCCTTAAGCGCTGTAGAATAAGGTGATCAATTGCCTGACATTAGGCAAGCCGGTAGGAATCGAGTTCTTTGGACGCCACGCCACTGATACATACATACAGGTCAAACACATAACCCTTTGGGCTTCGCCGCAGTCGGGTAAAAAGACACGCATTTACGCGAGGCGTCGCCTGCATCATTCCCGTTATATTATCTCGATATAAAGTATTCTATGTGTCAATCCATGACTTGGTTTACTGGTATGCCAAATTTCAACTAAATCCATTAAATTGTTACCGTTTTAATTAATACATAACAAACATACAAACATCCGGACATTTATTATATATATTAATATTAGTAGTATAACACCAATTTTCGGCAAACATATGCATTTTGAAGGCTGAAACAAGCTTATTACTTAGGACACCTAAGGAGAATCGGACTGGTCAGCAGCGTCAAATAGGCTGTAGTCTAGCGCTGAACGAAATATGGAGATCTGCGGACTACTTAGGCAGTATAAGGCGAATAACACACTGAAATCGCCAGTCGCCGCGACGGGCGAGTCGCGGCGTGACGCCGCGATTTTTCCCGTGTAGCTGCGCATAGTAGCTGCGATTCGCGGCTACACGCCCGCGAGTCGCTGCGAGTCGCCGCGATTTACGCGCCTACGCGCGAGTCGCGACTTCAGTGTCACCACCCCGCGATTTTTCTATACAAATCGATGATTCTACATACAAAGTTGAAAATCGCGATCCGCCTAATAGCAGTAATTTTTCTTCCTACAAAAGGTACATCGCGCGCTTGAATGTGTGCGCGCCGTGTATGAACGCACTACAAACAAAGTTTTAAGAATGCGTTAGAATGCTCCAGTATGGATCGTATTCACAGAGACGTGCTTGAAATTAGGTCCTTATATTTTGCTTCTGCGCAATCAAGGTTACTAGACTTCCGTGCCTCGAGCTGTATACGATTAACGATATTATTATTGCAATATAAATCCATGCAGCGCCCTAAGTGCTTTTAATAATTTAATTCCCGAGCAATCCTGTTGCGTAAATAGGTACCAGTGGCGTAGCATAAGAGATATCCTTGAGAAAGCAATAAGGTGCTCGAATGCGTAATATTAGGCAAGCCGTTAGGAATTGAGTTCTATGGACACCACGCTACCTAAAGGAAACTGATATAAAACTCGTGTATTCGCTAAATTTTATAATACATTTTTATTAGAAGATCTTATGAATTTGTCTTAAATGGGTGGGATTATTGTGCGTTCGCTAGCTTTTACATGTACTTCCGAGAATTCACGAAAATTAACTAAACTTCACCTATTTAGCCCTTCTAACAATTTTTAAAAGATCATAATCTAAAAATAAGAAGATGATTTGACCACTGAAGATATGACATCATAATACTTTTTGACGTGATAACGTCTTATAATTCGATGGAGCCGGCTGCACGCACGAAAAAGTGTGACGTCATGGGCCGTTACCTTGCAGGGTCGTTACCTGTCAAATAGGTACTTTATATTATTCCAGCACTAAAGTCGTTAAGACGATAGTTTCTTACAAATTGTTAATAAAATAGCCCTTATTCCCTAAGATACGGCTGTCAAAAATCTCTATTGAATGACAAGAGACCAGTGGCGGATTTGCCCAGATATTAGGGGCGGCCAATCGTGACAAAAAATCACTGCTGCTGCTGAGAAAAGGGCGGCTGGTATGAGTACCAGCCGCCCTTTTCTCAGCAGCAGCAGTGTCAAGTCGAAGTCAAAGTCAAAGTCAGTCAAAGTCAAAGTCAAAGTCAATGTCAATGTCAAAGTCAAAGTCAAAGTCAGGGTCAAGGTCAACGTTATCACGTTCGACTATCGTCAGTAAACCGACTTTACAGACAACCGATTTTTTATCATGGAAATTTTGTACTAAGCGTTTTTACATCATAAAAAGTAAATCTGTCAGGAAAGTCGTTAACCTATTACGGCTTCAGAATTTTTGAATGTTTTCCGTGAAAAAAATCTGTATAATAGGTACTTACATAACTACCTTTTTAATTTTTTTCATTCAATTTAACTATGTAATTTAATTTAATTTAACATGCAAAATCTAATTTGTATATATGGGTTTTCTTTTACCTGAAATAAATCATTTTTATTTTTATTTATTTTATTTATAACTTATGACAGTAATTACGAGGTATTCCAAAAGTAATACGAAACGATCTATCCACCATAGAGCTTGAAACTTTTTTGATTACTTTTTAAATACCTAGTAATTACTGTCATAAGTTAAGCTTGTTAAATATGTCATTGCCCCGACCTCTGACGATGTGCGAAAGTTCAATCATATGAGTATATTGTACCCTCCCGCATACTAATGTGCTCGTAAAACAGCACAGCGCCATGGGTGACAGGATATTTTGGAGCGAGACGTTTCATGTAATTTTGTTTACTTATTTAATGAGAAGTTGGCGCCACTGCGGGTTTAAGTCAGTTTTAAAGCTTATAAGACAATCGCTGTTTTTTTTAATATTAAGTACTCACTGCAAAATAGAGAAACAAAGGACACTCCTGGGTATGTACCTATGTGGCACTGGTGTGGCGTCCATATAACCCGATTCCCACCGGCTTGCCTATTTTAAAGCATATAATTATATAGCATACTACCTACTCCTGAAGAAAAAAAAATCATCCAAATCTGCTCCGGCTTTACTAAGAATATATTTGACGCCACGCCACTGCTATGTAGGTACAGTCGAGTTCATCATTATCTGAGCAAAGATTGGACCAAAAATATCTGAACAAGACCTTATTGTCAGAAGCATCAGATATTTTTGATCCGTTCTTTGCTCAGATAATGATGAACTCGACTGTACATATGCATGTGCAATTGTGCATAGAAGATGTAGGTACAATATTTTCTATGTATTTTTATGTATGTTTTCTGCATTTTTTATGTATTACATCTAACGTAGGTAAGGTAGTAATAACTAATAATATACATACGTTGAAACGGGGTGAATATAACCGACAAACCTAAATGGTATAGGAATAGAGTTATATGAGATATTTTTGCAAGTCCCCTTTCATTATATAAGTACCAATAACCAGCCACATAGCCAGTAACTACTGTTCAAACCTAGAACTTACTATAGAACTACGTTGATTTAAGGTTGTCTGTTAATGTACATGATTTTCATTTTGAATATTTGAGTACCATTAGTATAATTCAGTAGAAAATATCTTTAAGTAGTAGCTGCACTCGACTCAAAGAAATTTAAAGGAGATTTTAAAGAGGTTTCAGTTACATTGGTTGGTATACATTCACAGACTTACGATTTTGAAACGGCACAAAAGCAATCGTTAATACCCAATTATACACAAGTAGGTTGTTGAAAATGTATCATTAGCAATCGCATGGAGTAGACTACTCCACTGGATACTTAATATCAAATAAGAATATTCAGAGAAAAAACTATTTTCAGGTTGAACTCCGTAAAAATCTCCATATAAAAAAAACTTAGCAGCACATATTGCGAAATAGCCTCAATAGACGGCTGGGACATCGTTTCGTAGTATGAATTAAAAGAAAAAAAATCCAAATCGGTCTAGACGTTTTCAAGTAACCGAGGAACAAGCCTACATAAAAATTGCTCTTTGTTTTGAAGTCGGTTAAGACTGGGAACTTATTTCTAATAAGAAATGCACGAGAAAGTAAGAAAAATACCTAAATCGCATATGTGTGCCTATTATATTTGAAGAGTTCCCTCGATTTCTCCAAGATCCCATCATCAGATCCTGATTTGGTTGCAATGGGTCCACCTCGGAGGTATACCATTTTAAACAAAAAAATAATTTTCCAAATAGGTTCAACCGTCTTCAAGTAATCGGGGAAGAAACCTAGATGCAAATTAACTCTTTGTTTTGAAGTCGGTTAACACTAGAAACTTGTTGCCAGTAAGAAATGGAGGAGAAATTACGAAAAATACCGAAATCGCTATATGTGTGCCTATAATATTTGAAGAGTTCCCTCGATTTCTCCAAGATTCCACCATCAGATCCTGACTTGGTTGCAATGGGACCACCTCGAAAGTCTACCCTTTCAAACAAAAAAGGAATTTTCCAAATCGGTCCAGCCGTCTTCAAGTAATCGGTGAACAAACACACAAAAAAAATAAAAAAAAAACATACAGACGAATTGAGAACCGTCCTTCTTTTGGAAGTCGGTTAAAAACAGCTCCGTCACGAAAACTGTACACTACAGAGTGTACACGACTTTTTTTCAATAATTATACATATTGTCTGTCTGGATCCGCCCGAGTATTATTCGAACACTTTTCATTTAAATATAACATGTCAAGTTAGTAGTTTTTATAAAAAAAAATACTCGAGGACTAGTTTAAGACAACGAAAATAATTTTGATCCACCTATTATTATATTGTTTTTGTAAACATCCCTTCAATTCTAATAACAGTTGAAATTGCGTTTTATTCGAAATGTTATGAAATGTACAATAACAATGCATTTTCGTGGCAGGACACGTGAATTTTCAGCGTAAAAATATCACGTTGATTCGTTGCTTTGTTGTGAGAAATTAAGAACCAACTCATAAACACTTTCGCTTTTTGTTTTTATAAGAGTTGACATAGACAGAGAGAAAATAAATGAGAATTTAGTTTTATTGAACATCCATTACAAATCACATAAAATCTAAAATCGTTATAATAATAATGTGCAATCTGGATTAGGGAGGTAATCCTCACTTCGAGATTAATATTTTAGGTCTTAAGATACGTAAAACGCATTTACTGCGGTTTAAAAGGGTCCTACTAATGCTCAAAAGGTCACAAACTGTACCGACCTTTGTTTCATAATGCAAATGGAACGACTTACCTTGACGGCGAATTTAAATAAAAATAAAGATATAAAACGTAGTGAAACATTGACTTGAAGATAAACTTTTGCTACATTCAGAAGAAATCCATATCTACATATATAAATACAAACGAATTAATTTGTATTACAATAACAGATATTTAATGTTACTTTGATTGTCATCTGAGTTGCTGCATTTATTTTTCAAATATTATCAATATGATATTTTATGTCACACCTGGGGCCTGTTTCATATACGTGACAATCCGACAAATTGTCAGTTTTTGACAAAAAAGTCGTATTGTCACAAGAAATTCTGTTTCATAAACGTGACAAATATGTCCAATTGCGACAGGTGAATAGTTGACAAAATTGTCATTGTAAATTACGTTTCATAAAAGTCTACCATTGTCAGTTCCAAATTGTCGGTTTCTAAGAAAATTATTACTGACTTTTTTGTCATGGTAATCGACATAATTATCGTTGCTTGTGACAAAATTGTCACTGCATAGATTTTGTGAAAATGATAACGTGGTAGGAGGGTTGCAATAGAAACATTTGTTATGTTCGTACTAATTATTATAAATGTAAAGGTTTGTGAAGATGTTTAGATGTTTATTGCTAAACGTGGTAAAAATTGAATGGATTGAAATTAAATTTGGCATGTAAGTAGATTGGTTGCACATGCAAGTAATTATACCTATATTCACTCTCCTTAGATGGTTTGGCATTGGCAACGTGGGAAATGGACAGCAAAACTATCTTAGGCCTTATTTATGATTTGATCGATACATAAACTAATGGAAGGAAATCGAAGAGTACCTAAGTAGTTGAAACCCAACCCTTTCAATTCCTTTTCATATTCAATAAAAAAATTAAATTATTTGCGTGATACAAGATGGCTAAACTGGAGGAAAAGGAAGGTCAACAACATCAAAAAAACATTTTATTCTTGTCCTAAGTTTAAGTTAAATTAATATACATCATCACTGTTACTAAGAACTTCTATCTGTCTGTGATTGTAGCACCATGTTTCAAATGACTAGTGAGTTAGGCGCAACCGCTGTCACTGGGTGAGGTCGCCTGTCAAAAATCGACGACAAGTCTACAATTATGTCCAATTGTAATTACAATTTAGTGTTTCATAAAACAAATATGTCAAGATTTTCGCGACAAATTGTCACCTGTCGCCTGTCAAGAGAAAAATTTTATGAAACAGAAATATGTCAAAATGTCGCGACAAGTTGACATATTTGTAATTTTTCCACCATGACTTATTTGTCATTGGTAATGTTTATGAAACAAAAAATTGTCAAATTGACAAATTGTCACCTGTCACCTGTCGCCTGTCATTGTTACGTTTATGAAACAGGCCCCTGGCCATAAAGTCACTTTCTAGCCAAGTGTCGTCATAAAATCTTAATGTTTCGTCGTTTAACCTAGCAGCCTATGATTTGTTGTCAGTAAATGGAAAGCTTTGTGAGCCTGCTGAAAATCCGACAGCCCTAAGAATACGCGATCCACTAATATTATGACAAGATGACAAAAAGAAGTGCATAAGAGAAAAGAAGAGAGATATTAATAGCAATTAATCACACAAGAACAAAGATTCTCTCGTCTGGATAGGAATGCTGTGCTGGTAATAGGAAAACATATTAAATAGGGTAATTTAAAGATTATATACCTACATACATTTACAGTCTCATAATTGTACTTATCATTATGTTATTACTATTTCACTGAGTAGGTATACTAAGTTTCCTAAAGGCATTTGCCTTTCGGTTAAGTTTATGGGGAACTGGGGTATGTATCAGGTGTGTAGGTGCGATACGACAAAGCTCGACTTAAGAGCATTATTCCGGGTCAGTAACATGTAAAAAAAATGTAATGTAGTGACCCGGAATATTTACTTTCAAGTGTAGTTAGTGTTTGCTTTTCCCCGCACCTTAGGCCCTAGTTCTGAATTGGGTTGTACATCTATTAGTTTGTTTAGTCTAAAAACGAAAACATAATTTCATGATTAATACCATCTTTAAGATTACACAAATCTACAGCGGCTGATACTTGTTTGTGGTTATCATAATTATTATGTTCGTCGTCAAAACCGTAGATGGTAATATCTTTTACCACATGTGCCCATTTGGCATTTTCACCACACATTACTTCTATATCATCCCCGTCCGCTCTGATTGTCAACTGTTCACCAGTTGCTTCAAATATTACAGTCATTTGTTTCGAGAGAAACAGTGACCCAGTTGCGAGACAACTTGATGAGTTTGAACTTGTTTGAGGCTCTACTGTTGTATGATTTTTATTACATTCGAGTGCGATAGTGAGTGAGAAAGTTGAATGCAGACGGGTTTCTTCAGCAGTTGTCTTGACATCCTGGAAAGAAATTATGATTGTAATGTTAAAACTAACATATTTCATACTATTTTAGATATATGAATTTGAAAAGAATTAAATTTGAATCTCACACAATGCATATAAACACACAGGCTGCCCTTTTAAGTTAATAAATAGGTTGTATCTCAAAAAAGTCTGTCTGTGTAGCTTAGGAAATTCTGCATCAGTTGACATAAGTAATATCACCATATCTGATCTAAAACATACCTACATCAACCTTCATTGTTAGAATAGCTCCGTAGTACATTTTCTCAATTTAGGTACTTCAAATGTCTAAAAATTAGATACCGTCTATTGCTTAATGAGAGCAGTAAAAGTCAATAACAATAAACCTACATAGATTATATCTGTCAATCTTGATACCATAAAGTGACTGTCTTCAATCATATTATTATTCGTATAATTAGGTGCCGTGGGGACCGCCCTGGCGTTTAATGTATTAAAAAACTTAATACACTTCTCTGTCTAGTTACCTATTCAAGTTTTCAGATTGTAGAAATATGTTATATTTATGAGTACTCCAAGCTAAGCCTTGTAATAATTAAGTTGTTGCTGTTAGAATGAAAACAGTTAATTCATTGGGACTACTATAATTGCAATGCACACAAGCATAATTTTGTATTGATGTCATTTTATGTGAAGTTTACTAGATGCAATACGAACCAGTTATTCTGATTTCAAAATGACGTAATTAATACGATTTACAAATAACCGTGATTATAACAAATTTACTCCTTTCTATAAAGCCTTTATGCAAAGTGTTTGCAGCACATAATTTAATAAATGTCAAAAGAGGTTAATTTACTTAAAATCAAAAGGGGGTAAATTTATGTTCGCCAAAAATAATATACTTTGAGATTATTAACGGATATCTGAGATTTTTTAATAAACAACATGGAAAATATAATTATGAACTCTTTTGCTTCAAAATCATTTTATCATAGCCTTTCGGGTACCCTACCGAACGGGAGAGACATGGGACACTGTTTATTCTTTAGGCCTATTGTAATTTATTTTAGATGCTATTCAGTAAATTATTTTTTAACGTAGTAATGATATTGCGTTTCATGAACTATAATTTGATTAAAGTCTTCATACGGAATGCGTATTACATTACAAATTTAATTGTCATCAAGCTTAACACTTTAACACCCAAGCGCCCGCCTAGCGGGCGCTCGTAACTTTTGCTCACATGCAGTTTTTTT
Source organism: Eudemis profundana (assembly GCA_947034925.1). NCBI lineage: Eukaryota > Metazoa > Arthropoda > Insecta > Lepidoptera > Tortricidae > Eudemis > Eudemis profundana. The sequence goes on along the minus strand of OX344809.1, from coordinate 9,356,398 downwards.
CCTGCCGCATTATTGTTCTCACAAACCCGCCTAGCGGGCGCTGTCGGTATCTGGGGTAGTTTTTTTTATCTGGTCATGAAAGTGGTAATAAAATACATGTAAAAATTACCTTTTGCATAATAATCACTGCTCCGCCACGAATTAGAGTGAGGAAATCGGCCTCAGTGGTAGTGAGAGTGACAACCTCCCCCGCTGCACCATCTATCTTCAGACCGCCCCACAACTCGTACCACACACCAGGCGGTATCCAAAAATGTACGTGAGTTTGACTCGGCAGCAGGTTCGGTACTATCACCAGGTCATCACCAACGCTATACTGAGTATTCAAGTCTTTTAGATGCTCGGAAGATGGAAACTGATAGAACATTGGCCTCAAAAGCGGTCCCGATTGCAGCGTCGTGAAGAAATACGGCAGCAAGCTCAAGCGCTTATTTAAAGCTCCAACCATTAGGTTTTTATTGGTCCCAGTAAAAGCTAACGGATGGGTCGGGACGGAGGACGAATGAATCTTTATAAGCGGTAAGTACGTCGCAGCCATATACCACTTGACGCATAAGCTTGTTTGGGTATCTGGGTTGAATGCGTCTGTGTCGCCACAGACTGGTGTAGACCATAGCCAATGGCCTGATACTCCACCTAGGGCTGCCAACGCAAGTTCTTTCCTCAAATTCGTCCAAGAGGCATCGATATGCTGTCTATTTATGTTTACTTTTCCATTCATGGATTGGCTGCTCGACCACATGGGAATATCGGTATCGAATATACCTTTAAAAGCTGTTACCACATGATTTCCATACACATTATGTTTGTATAAATAATTCGTTGTGTCGTTTAATTTCGTTGCGTTCCATTCAGGTGTATTTTTGAACGCTTCCTCGAAATTCTGAAAATTAATTAATCGCATAACTTTTGAAGGGTAATCAAACTTGTATTAAAACGTGTAATCGTTAATATTCCGCTTATAACTTTCCAATTCACCGGATATTATGTACAAAATTATAGAAAATATTTATATTTGATCAGATTAAGTAGGCATTGTATTTCACAGTAAATATTATGTACTCGTTGAGCGGATTAAAATGGAAAACATACTTAAAGAGCATGTTTCAATAGAAACAAAAAGCTAGCTATAGAATGCGCAAAAGAGCTCAAGCGTTAGTAATTGCTCATTAGTGATACCAAGGATCATTAAAACACGAGGACTGTCATTCTCCATACAAAAAGCTGTTCCCCGATATTTACAACGCCATCTATGTATAAGCTTGGTATAAGAATGATTATTATTTACAATTATTTAACTTTGCAAGCGTGACATAGTATTTAAATGTTAGAATTTATTTAATATTAGCTGTTTACGAACTAATTGTTACTATACTATGTTTCTTTGTTCAATTATAACATCGTTAAATGTTTAGGTTTTTAGTGCCATCTAGTTTTTGCCTGGATATCCCCTTGCGGTCGGGACGATCCAAAGTATGGAGAATAATAGTCCTCTTGTTTTAATGGTCCTTGGTTATACCAAAATACCCAAAACTATGTCTTTGCGATTATTCCCAAGAAAATTCAAAGTTGAAATCTCCTTTGCTCCGGCTTTGTAATTTTAAGAAGTCTTTTGCTAAATTGAGGTAGGATTTCGTCATTACATTAAAAAAAAACATGTATCTAATACTGACTCCAGGTAAAAACGCAGTAAGTGTATATGAAGTTTGTATGTAACATTTGACGTTTTTCTGTGAGAGGTTTTTAGATACTTGTTTTTGTTTCAAGGTAGTGACGATCTGAATTTCTTTTCAGTATTTGTGTATCTACAAAAATATATAATACCTGACTAAAATATGGCAAATATAACGAAGTTTCGTTGCTTTTCGTTGAGTCATCTAACGGCCAATTATTTTCCAGGATAAGTCCATCTGTTTCCACTTCATACGGCCACAAATTTTTCATGAACTCAACAGTAGAGTTCCCAAACATTGGATAAACAAAATTATTTTCTCCAATTGAGCCTACATATAAATGTGGAACGAAATCCGTCAGAGATTTTATATGGAGTATGTGCTCTCTGTACTCGGATATTATGTCTACGCACGTCTCATTGCCTGCTCTGTTCATTTCGATTTCGTCTGATGTCGTTTCATTTTCTTCGTGATATCGAATCTGTAATGAGAGAAACGGGTCACCTATTTTTGGCATAATTTTATTTGTCCGAATGTTCTATTTGCCCGAATACTATTTACGCATAATTGTTATTTTACAGATAATATTGACTTTTCAGAATAACTATAAAAGAAACCTAACCTAACCTAATATGTTCTAAATGGCTGATGTAAAAGATTTTGCAAAATATTTTCCGTTAAAGCTAGAGAAAAAATTATGCAAAATAAAATTCGGGCTAAGCAATACATTCGGACAAATAAAATTATGCCAAATAAAGGGCACATTGAAGGTGGCTATTGTAGAATAGATTAGACTGATATTATTGAATATTTAGGTTCAGTTCAGTTCAGTAATTTATTGATAAATAAAATGTACACGTCATAATATTTCGATGTACATTAATATTAGAATTTACATTAATATGAGTTTTCATTAATATCAGGTCTTATTTTTCAATCTTTCGACGATGTTTTGTGTTGTTACATATTAATGAAAATGTCGTGTCACCGCAAATCTGTCTGAAATACTGAAGAAACATACAACTGAATATTATAATTTATAAATTATGAATGCCCTTGTTTATCGCCAAAAAAAGTCAATCATAAACTGAATAGCAAAAAATGTCCTTCTAGATTTCGAAATTTAAGGTGATACGAGTCAGTCCGTTCTCCAGACAAACACAAAGAAGGTCATCATTTGCTTCCACAACATCAATCGTGGTTGAAATTTATTTTATAGCATACAGTTTGTTTGCACGAAATGACATGGGAAGTCTCAAAAAGCCAACGTTTTTTGCTAAAATTGTATATTTTTTAGTTTTTTCACGTTCTGATGTCATTTCGTGCACACAAAATGTGTCAAGCTATAAAATATAACACAATTCAAAAATAATTGATGCCGTGGAAGCAAACGATGACCCTCTTTATGTTTGAATGGACAACCGACCGACTCGATTCACCTTAAGGACAGTCAACCTACTAAGTATACAAATTCTAGGCACTTGGAATCAATTCCCACCACAGGAAAAGACAAACTGATCTGAACTACGCATGTCAATGGTCGTAACAAAATCACAAAATGAATACCTACCTAAATTTTATATCAATAAAAAGTATGTACCTAATATTTTGTAGATAAAGTGCTTTAATGCCGCTACGCAGCATTAAACAGTAGCATAACAAAATTATATTCTTTGAAAAAATCATGTCATATTTTAAAATACCTGTCTTCATCTATCCGAATTCCAGAAAAAAATACAGACAGCAGGAACGATGAATGAAATTTATGAGGCTTAGGCTTTTACGGCACGGAACGAAAAACCTAACCTACGCTTGTGACTAATATCATGACTTTTTTTACACCTTTATTGTTTGTTTCTTTGGTTCAAAAATTGCATTTGTAAAATAGGGTCCTTTTGGAAAATAAGTTTTTGCTTTGGGATTTGCGCGCAATAATAAGGTAAATGCCACGATTAATCAAAAAAATAAGTGAAATTTCATTAAAAAAAAAAACATTTTCTAGTAAATGATTGATCGACTCACCCTTCTTGTTTATCTATTACTAGCGACCCGCCCCGGCTTCGCACGGGTGCAATGCTGATACTAAATGCATGTATTATACATATAAAGCTTCCTCTTGAATCACTCTATCTATTTAAAAAAACTCATCAAAATCCCTTGCGTAGTTTTAAAAATCTAAGCATACATAGGGACAGACAGCGGGAAGCGTCTTTGTTTTATACTATGTAGTGATAGTGATATTATCAAACCGCGTTTAGAAAGGGATTGAGCTCATATGTCATTTTTGAACTAATGCATGATATGACATTGTCAGTGGTAGAGTATGCAGATAAATTAAATTGTTATTTTGGTACAATGAAGTTCTAAAGCATGGAAAAAATATCAAATTATACAGCGTGTTTTTATTGATTTCCGATAGCATTAAGAGATAGTTCTTCAGATCAACGTTACTGTGTTTTTTCCAACGCCCGTCGCGGCCACCACACGATTCAAAACTTTGGTATTATTGTTCAGTAATCCAATTATTTCCTGCAATGTATCTCTTGGAATACTTACCTCAGAGACGATTGCATTTACGCTTAAGATGGCCATCAAAGTTTTCAAAAGAACCTTCGTCTTATCGTTTTCTTTATTAAAATATGTTAGTTCATTGTAGACAATTTCTCGGCATCGACCGTTTAATACTTTACCGTGATTCATATTGTATACAAACGTATTTTTGAAAAGCTACGGCAATTTGATAAAGCGAAATAATATGACTGGTGACAGATTTGTCAAATATGATAATACTATTTTTTATTAAACAAATGACAATATTTACCGAGAATAGAGTTTAAATATCCAAATCATATTTAGCTATTAATTCTATTATCTATAAGGGTCTGCACTTATGGAGATATCAAAGATTGGTTTATGATTATATTTAGTCATTTATTAAGTACACTTGTGCTAACGGTACACTCGAATCCCTTTCTCAACGCGGTTTGATAATATAACCGACGGATCAAGTAGTCTAAACTTTGTAGCATTTTAACAGCGGGTGTTCCTCCAACTTGCCTTAATCTAATCCTATCCTATACTACTTAATCCATGGCTTAGTTACAATCAAACTAGGTAGTCATACTGAGATAATCTGAATTTAAATAGATTTACAATTCGACGAAACTTTAGCACGCCTACTTTCTACAGGCTGTTGTTTTTTTTAATGCCTAGATTGCAAAAAAGTGCAATTTTAATAAGTCTACTGAGTATTTGTGGTCGGGGGAATGTCTTCGAAAAATAATGTTTATACTGTTTACTTTAGATAAGTCCTTGAGGTCCTGAGTAGGTGGAAGCAACCACTTTAAAAAAAATTGGGGTACTTGCTCCTGCGGTCTTCCGGTGATCATAGGGCTGGCTCATTTCTCGCTCAGCGGATAGGCATTGCCATCTAGCGAGGCAACACAGCCAGCCTTATGGACACCCTACACATAGGGGCCGACATAGGGGACATCTTCATACAATTTAGGTCCCAATAGATTAAGTTAGGTTTATTTAGATAGTTGTAAATAATGTGTTTTTTTTTATCTTGTGTTAATATTATATTTATACTGTGACGATACTTACAAAAGGTGATATTTGGGGCACAAATCGTTTCCCGGCCCCCTTGACGACACTAGCCGCATCCTCTACAAGTTTGTTCTCCTGATCGCAAGCAGAATCGAAAACAATGGGGGCCGAACCACAGTGACTGTCAAATGGAAGTCCTTCGCCTGCTGTGCTCATAAAACTGTTAAGGTCTGCCAAAGCCTCTTCTGAAGTCTTCGAAGATTCACTGAAAATAATATTCATATTGATTACGTTAAGATGAAAATATCTGAAACATTGGTTTGCAAATGTATTGTTTGCAAATGTATTGTTTGCAAATTATTTCGGTGTCATATCATATATCGATACCTTTAGACTCAAAGGGCGTAAACGCCATTAGAACCTACAGCGTTTACGCCCTTTGAGTCTAAAGGTATCGATATGCATTTCTTTTTTATTTTTAGATAAACAGCGTAATCTATAGTCCTATACGCGTATATCTGATTATGAATAAAATAGGAAAATATTTAATTGAGCTTTTAAAATCGTAAATGAGCATTTTAAAAATAACTGCCTTTTCAATTTGTGCAAAATCTTTAAATAAATTATTGTGTCTATATTACATGAGCTATAAATAAATCATAAATGAACTGCAAATATTGGTATACAAAAATAATATATGATACTCCTTTTTAATGACTGAGCTTTTTTTAATGATTGAACTTTTTTTAATACTTGGTAGTTTTTATATGTAATTTTAATATTGATCTCCTAATAAATAGAAATACACTTCGATAATTATTGTAACTAAATTTATAAACTATTTGATCAACAAAATTAATATTACTTATTGGTATATATTTTTATTACTTAAATAAAATCTTTTGAATGGAAATTATAGAACGATATTTTTAATACCCGCAGGTTTGCTCGTTGCTCACGTGATGTGAAAATCACACTTTTTAAATCTTACTGTCAATCTTTGTACACGAGCTGCCTGTGGGTCCGGTACACGAAACGAGCCTACAACGCCTTGCGCATACAATTGGGTACCTTAAGTTTTTTTAAGTGGTCCATATTATATTTTTTGTAGTAAGTAAACTGCTAAAAGTGTTCAAAACTTTGGCTATCCCATTTTTATTCCTTTCTGTTTTGTAGAAATATTTTTTTGAATACCTCATTTGAGAGATGAAGCGGTTGGTGATATCAATAGAGCTCGTGCCTAAGTCTGCAATACGTGTCTTCCATTTAAAAAAAAAGTGAAACCGTCGCAATGATAACAGCGATGATTCAAATCTGTCAGATGTCAACTTAACATCTGACAGATTTGAATCATCGCTGGAAAAAAAATACGAAAATAAAAGTTCTTTTTCACTAAATTAGGTCCCTCAAAGGTGGTAAGAAGCACACCTAATACTGTAATACCAAGTGCCTTTTAATTGTGTCCTTCCTCTAACTTGACTACAATTGCATACAAATACGGGCTAAAAATTCCCAAGGGGCCAGCGACCTGGTTTGACCCCAGGGAACGCCACGGCCCCCACCTGGTACGACTTTTGCCACGCCCAATAAGGGTTGCAAGTTTGTCAGGCTTCAAAACAAAATTGCATGCTTATTGCTATAGCACAGAAATGGGTTAACCAAAATTGTAATAGACAAAAAACTAATTTAGATAAATCGAATTATATAAAACGTGTCCAAATATGATATATTTGATGCTCATTTCTCTTATTTTGGGGCCCAACAAATAAATATCAAATGTAATTTTAGATTTCCAAAATTTGTATTTCTCTAAACAGAGTAAAATCATTAAAAAGATGCTCATTTATATTTATTTGCTTACCATTTCTGCAATATTAAGACGATCATTAAATACATGCCATATATTTTTTGCGTAGTTCTAAACAGATTAAAATATCGCTCGATTTGATTTTATCTATATCTCACAGAAAAAAGCTCAATCATTAAAAAGATGCTAATTTATTTTTATTTGCTTACTGTCTCTGCAAAATTAAAATGCTCATATAATAAAAAGATCGTTTAAATACATGCCAATAAAATATACCTTTGAGAGCAAATAATAAACAAAACCAAATTCAGAGTGACGAGAGGTAGAGATATTATTTAAATTATTTACTTACTGCTCAAATACTACTGGAATTGCCTTTATCATTATTTTTAGAACACATTCTACGACAAAGATAGTTGTGCATTATTTGAATTGTTCATTTGGATACCTTATTACAACCGCTATCAATTCCTGTGGGCAGCTATTGGCTATTTGTAAAAAAACCTGCTCTGTTTGTACTGAATGAAGTGAAATAATGAACTTTTCTCAAACATGCAATGAAATGTTGACATTGCGTGCCTTATAATAGGCCGCAAAGTACTTCGTTTCCGGTGTGGCTTGACACTTGGCATATAATGGAATTTCATACAACATTGCCGGCCTAGGCAGACAATTTGTTTTTTTTTCCGTTCCACACATGTTTGTGCCACGGCATCACGGCGTTCAGCCATTAAAAAACAATAAACGATGTTTGCTATATTTTGCAATTTTATTTTTAATAAAATCGAAATCAACATAACAAATAACGCATTATAAGTAATTTCCAATAATTTTCAATTGCAAACTTAACTCCAAGAATGTGTATTTAACACATTTAAAATAATTCATCTAAATATTCGCGGTAAAATGTATACTGAAACAATTTTTGGAAAGAAAATTCAAACTGTTTCATTCTGTAATTCTATTTTTATCTACGTAAAGTAGTGTCTCTAAAAAATAAAGTTTAATTTTTTGGAGTGTTTTTAATTTATTTCATTGCATATTTGAGAAAAGCACTACACATACCTCAACGTGAAATGGGGTTGCCAGCCTTGTAACTATCTGGCCTCGCGTTCGCTCGGCCGTCTATATGTACTCGGCCGGCAACCCCTCACTTCCCGGCCTCTGTAGTAATGTACTATTATTCTGTAAGCAGACCGCACGGACAGTCTGATTCTACCAGCGATTCCCAAGAAGAGACCGCTGATGAGAAGAAACGCCGAAAGCAACGAAAGAATTAGTAATAGTAATGTGTGCCTATATTTTGCAACCCTAACTATTTTCTTACTCCGTAAGTATCACTTAGCAAATTGGAGGATTGTAGGTGCAGTAACTACTCACATCAAAAAATAATATTATTACCTACCTATGCTGGAGGCAGGTCCCAAGTGCCGCAAAGTTTTTATTTCACAAAACTGTAATAAAAACACTACACTACTCCAGCGTGCCGGGTACATTTATTAGATAAATATTAGATCAGGTACGATTAAATAAGGAAAACTCAATAAAATATCTACATCAGAAGAAGGGCACTTCGTTTATCTTTAATCGTATGGCAGAACCTCGCATCAAATACAGTTTATAAATTAAGTTCATTCGTTTTGCTCGTAAATAATTGCTTTACCACAAAATTTATCGTAGTTTATCTAAACTGTTATTGTCTAGTAGGTAATTAAAGTAAAACATGGGTACCTGCGTCTTGCCGACAAATGTTTCATTTAGTCGACAGATTTTTCTCTAAAGCCCTAAACTTTTCACGATTTCGAAAACGTCACTAGTCATAAAATGTAACACTTGATGACTCGATGATGATGTCGGCGATTCAATGATAAACCGCCAAAAACGTGTATTCTGAGCTAAAAAAAAGGAGTTAACTAAATAAAGCGCGTACGGACAGAAAAAGGTGAATCATCTATTTAAGTTCCATCCCTATGTTGACGTCAGAACCACAAACATCAGGAGACTGTAGTTCTAGTGTAACTAAAACTACTGGAAGTGATTTAAATTTAATGAACAACATTTTAATTAAACATTTGAATTAAAGTCCTGTTACACGGCACGAGTAACAAGTTGAAGCACACCCTGATTACATGTGTACCTCGTGAATACTGCTTTAGTTTACGAGTAGGCAACAATATTGCGAAATTAGTATAGCTATTGCAGTATTATTTAAAATCTACATACATATAATAAAATCATCGTAAGACAATGTACATTATTTTTTCCAAAAAAAGTATGAAATGAAACTATATAGTTGTTTTGTTGTCTGTTCATCTATTTGTTTGTAAGCGCATCACACAGAAACAACTGAACCGATTTCCATGAGGTATACAGATCGATTATGACCTAAGTTAAATTATAGGATACTTACGTACTTTTTACCCGTCTACGGCGAAGCAAAAAAAAAACTGGACAAGTGCGAATTAGACTCATGTGGAGAGGGTCCTGTCATACACACAAATCTCTATTTGAGACATTTCGTATGTTACTTTAAATTCCATAGACATCTTAATAGGTTTTCCTGTAATCTACAGGGTAAATTTTAAATCGTGAATCGTAACCACGTTTACCGGTAAAGCTACTTAAGACTAATACAGAGCACTAGTGTTAATTACAATTAAAGACCCGCTTAATTAATTATGAACAAAATGGTGGAGGCGTTTATACCATTAATCGTAACAAAACTGAATTATTTTATGAGTAAATACGATTTCAATAGGTACTTATGTTGACAATGTCGACGATGTGGACATTATTGACAATACGTGCCAAAATTCTATCCAGCCAACTTCAATATTAGGAGGTTGGATATCTAATGTTGAAATTTTCATGACATGTACGAAACATGAATGTAGGGTGACCACGACATTTTAAAAATTAGGATAAATCAAATAAAGTGGACAAAATAAAAACATACTTAATTTAGGTTTAAAAGCATTGTAAGTTATTGTTAACTATGTATAGACTACAAAAAAATTATTACGATTCACGATTTAAAATTCACCCTGTATAGGTAAAGGACTGTTTTCCGATTTTTTTTTCAAAATTTTAAGTCTAATACTTTCGGAGATAAGGGGAAGGGAAAATGGTAAACTTTCGCATTTTTTCTTAAATAACTTCAAAAATATTTATTTAAAAATTATAAACTATATTTGAAATTTTCACAGCGAGTTCTTTCATTTTGATATGTCACACGATATAGTTTGCTAACTTTTTTATAATTTCTCCTGGTTTATCCCTCAAAAGTGGCGCTTATGTATAAAATTCATATATTTTCGTGACACGTCTGTTTTTGGGTCATCGACCTCAATATATGTACCAAAAGTCAACTCAATCGTTCTAGTACTTTTTGGAGCAAATTGGCTGTGACAGACAGACAGACGCACGAGTGATTTTGAGGTACGGAACCCTAAAAACATATTTCACCTCTGCGAACAAAGCATCCTCTCTAGTCAATATAATAATTATGTAAATCTCACCTGCAAATATGCGCTCCCAACATCCAATATTCCAACTGTTCGTTAACCCCGACAAACTTCATCGCGTCCCTCATGACGTCACGCGGTTTCGGCCCAACAAAGACATGTAGCTTCAGCCCTGACTCTGTAATGCTCCGCAATACAATCTGATTCTCTTCATGCACGAACACTTCCGCGGGAGCCTCAGAGTCGATCAAGAGGCCATGATAAGAGTCATTGACTTTAGCAAATATCAAAGGAACGGAACTAAAGTCGCCTTTGTGTCGGTAGATAACCTTGACAGCGCCTGCAGTTAAAGGCAACTCTCCCAGACCATACATCGTCTCATTAGTTAACTTGAAAGCGATTTCCCATATATCGGTTGAAGCGATTAAAGGGCCTCTTATAGTGCTGAATATCAGTCCTTGAGCGGCTTCCAAGGTCAAAGACATTTCTGGTGACGTCACATAGTAAGTATAGTTCTTATCCTCAATCCTTCTTCCCTCAATCGACATTGCTTGAGCATCATAGAATTGTAAAGACACATGAGTGGGTGATACCTCATCAATGGACAGTCTGAGGTTTCGTATGCTGTTTTGTGAGGAAAATGGCACGATTGCAACTCTGGGCTCTAGGATCACGTCCTCTGACCACACGCGGTCCATAATGTAGGAGAATCTTGAAGGGTATCTATGGAAGCATGCGTGGCTGTTTAAGTCATAGCAGCACTGTGGGTGGCATTCTTCCTGAGACACGTTGCCCAAGCCACAAGGCAGGCGGGAGGCTCTGGGTACTACGCAGGACCCTGCTGAATATCCATCGGAGGGAGGCTGTTCTAGGCTCGAGAAAAACAAGAATTGGTAGATCAATACAGGGGCCACGACCGCCGCTAGTAACGAGACGAAGACCACCTTCAGTGGTCTATTTAGGAGGACTTGATCGTACCATCGATAGTCTGAAAATACAAAAAAAAACAATTTCACTGTAATTTCTTCCCTGCGCCACTTATCAAATAATAAGGACAGCGTATTTTAATATCAAGAAAATCTACAGTTAAATTATTGAACTCCCCAACAACGGTCAAAATGATCTTAAAAACTGTTTTGATGATTACTATCACGATTATAAGCCAAAATTTTAATTTATTTTGAAGAATACGTACGTGTTTCTTTCTCGTACTTATATAGATGACTGATATCAACTTCTTCAATTTCCTTCTCTTTTTCAACGTCGTTAACATATGGAATCATTGCTTCTTAGCTGAAATAAAAATGTAATATTTCTCTCTGCCTCTCGAATAATACATCTATAAATAATAATCTTCCCTATGCCAATTTTTGGTTAATTCTTTTGAAGCACAAGTACAATTTCATAAGATTAAAATACTGGATAGCTTTATACGTAAAACGTAAAATTAAGACTAATTTGGTTTCTTAGTAATTTCCTCAATAACATTTATTTTATCACATTAGCAATGCAAAATATTGTAGATTTATTATTTCCCGTTTAGGTGACTCTGGCCCCGGTTAATAATTAAATTCCAATAACAAACCCAACAACCATATTCAATCAACGGAGATGAAATGTTATTGATCTTTGTGGGTGAATGAACCGTTTTCTCTTTGTTTCCTTATTCTATGAGGGTTGTCTCTCTACAACATTAAAATGAATTTTTAATTCTAATTATTGGTGGTAAAACTACGCATACATATTAAACTTACGATTTTAATATGTTTTGTTATCCAGTGGTGGTACCTAAAACCAATATATTAGTTACAAAAACACACACATGTTGCAGTAATTCGATTTCTCAAAACCACGGTAATTACAAATTAATTACAACAGAACAAACAAAATCAGTTTCGAGTTTGTGATGTCGCACAATATTGTCATATTGAATGTATAATGACGTGATCAATGCGATTGTTTATATTCTCGACTTCACACTGCACACAGCGGTTACACAGCGTTGATTCGAAATATGAACCTTATTTCGTATATAAAAAATAGCTTTTGGGGTGATTAAATTAAAAGTGATACGATGTTTCGTAAATAGCGTTTGATATCAGATATAGATAAGATACAGTTACCGACTAATCGTTCCGATTGATAAGATAGCTGGATTCCCTTGGAAAAGGAAGTTGATAACGAAACAATTATTCGCATGAAAAGATGAAAAAGATATTAATTGCCAGATTTAATTTTATTTCTAGATACTCAGAGGATTCCCTTTATCATCCTCCTTTATCATTTTGTGGGTTGCAAACAAACGTTCGGCATTTATTTTGTTATAGCCCACTTTGTATTTCCCTCGAGGTCGCCAACTGGTACAGGATGGATTCCCTTGGTACAGTTGTATATCGTATTGTTGTATTACAAATATGTCGACACAGTATATCAAAATCGCAAAGCTCCTCGCTATTTGGTATAACAATTTATTATTTTTACGCAGATTTAGGCAATTTTGATATGCGTTGAGCCTTAAGATGTTGACATATCTCATCAAAGTAGTTTGATTCTTAATTACTATGAAAAATATTGCAGAATTTGCAGAAAATAATTAACTTCGCCTCGCTCATTAATTGACTTTACCTAGTGTCTGATGGAATCTTTAATTTAAATTTGATTTTTAGTTCAACAATTAAATTTCGTGGAAGGCGTTTTAAAAAGCCCGGCAAGTGCGAGTCGGTTTTTTTTTTTTTATTCCAATTTTGATCTGCGATCAGTAAAACTATAAGCAGATTGGTTGTAAGGGTTGCATATCATGTCGAGTGTGTCCTCCAGTGAGGGCATCTACTCATTTAAATTGTATATTGTGATTTGTTGGATTGGAGCCGCATTCAGTCAGCGAATATATCTTTTCTTTTCAGTCTTTTTATGTAATCCCTCTCTGTCAGCTTTGCTGCTAATTCATTTGGATGTCGTATTAGTCTTTCTTGGTATTTTTTTGTTACATTGTTGATTTCTTCCTTTACGGTATTTATTTTGAGGTGTTCGTGGATTTCAGAGTTAGTTGTAAACCAAGTAGCATTGCATATCGATCGCAATATGTTGTTTTGCATTCTTTGCAAGATTGAGATGTTGGAGTTACATGCACTTCCCCAAAGTTGTATGCCATACATCCACACAGGTTTTAGGACTGATTTGTAAATCAAGAGTTTGTTATCTGTGGACAGTTTGCTGTTTCTTCCTAATAACCAGTGGAAGTCCGCAAACCGAAATCTCAGTTCTTCTCGCTTTGTCTTAATGTGATGATTCCATGTGAGCCGTCGGTCAAGATGTAAGCCAAGGTATCGTACAAAGTCATGGTGAGGCAGTGTGGTGCTTGCAAGTCTTACTGGTGGGCGAGTCGGATTTGCACACGTAGATTTCCGTACCGAGCCAAAAACGCCAAAACACTTTTCTTGTCTAGTCCTTTAAATTTCTTTTAATTTTATTGTTTGTTGTTATAACGGCAATAGGAGTACACATTCTGTGAAAATTTCAAGACCCTACCAATAACGGTTCAAAAGATCATAGGTGTACTATGACAGACGGACAGACGGATAAAGAAGGCTTAGTAATCCGTCCCGTTGGCAAACTTTGAGTACGAAAGTACATTGTGTATCTAGGGCGATAAGTAAGGAATTACAAACGAGTGTTTGTTATAAGCCCGAGATGAAACCGAGGGCTTTAATAACACGAGTTTGTAACTCCTTTACCGCCCGTGGCACACACAATGTTTTTCATCACACTTGTGAGGAAATCTTAATAATATAACCTTACTAATATGACAAGAAAATATTAAAACAGAAAGTGACGTTAGTGACATATGCCCATAGACAATGCGAATGTCAAGTCACGTTCGGAAACCATAGCGGTAAAGACCTAAAACGGCTATTTTAGTTAATTTTATATGTGACGTTCCGCAGGTAAAGGTACCTTATGGCGGGTAGGCGCTTACGCTGTTATTAACGGCACTCCTATATTCATTTGATGCTACACGACGTAAGTGCCGACCCTCCATAAGGTACCTTTTCCTGTGGAACGTCACATATTTGCAAAATACTGAAATACACTATTTAAAAATTATATTTAATTAATGTTACCGAAATATGTGTTTACATGTATTTGCAATATTAGTTATCTTTAAATAGATATTTCAGTGATAAAAGTTAAAAAAGTAAGTTGTCGTTTCCTTTGATCATGACAAATAAGAGTAAAACAGAACCAGTGTTTCAAATGTATTATCCATTACGCCCTAGGGCGTAATAGGTCATTTACGGCCCGCAGAACCTACGTGTAATGACACCATTTTCGAGCAAGTGTGATGAAAAACTATTAAACTTCAACCTAAGTGTAAGGCCTGAGTGGGTCGCGTCCAGCGTCGCGTCCGGGGTGGGGCGGGCAGCATCAAAGGGTTTTGTTTGTGCAGCGTGTACTCAGGACGCTCACATACATTTGTTTATGTTTAACATGCACGCCCCGCCCCGCTGCACGCCGCGCTCGAGCGTCCACTCAGGTCGTACACTAAAATCACGAAGTTTCACAGTTTTCAGACCTGTGATGCCGATGTCTGATCGCGGTTTCGCTTAAATATCGCTCCCGTATCTCTCTAAGACTCTTATTAGCTGTAGCTCTATGAGCTGTAGACCTCGTAAATCTGTCAACCTCATGGTTCCGCCATTTTGAAAATTAAAAAAAAATATATAAAAAGATTTGTATAATTATCAAACCTCCTCACAAAAATTCACGAGAATCGGCTGAGAAATGCGACCTGTAGAGGAGAACAGTCGGACAGACGTAGGAGAGACATACGAAAGCATTTATGCCCAAGCTAAAACGGATACGCTTCGCGCTCGCTTGGTGGATTTGAAACAAACGTAAAATAAAAGCTGAGTCCCATAATTGCACGGCTATTTTTGCTAACTTAATCAATCAATTTAATTGTTGCAAATTGCTTTTACTGGTGATTTTATTGGTTTTGATTTTATTGAGTACCAATTATTTTTGTTATGAACTTTTTAATTTGAACTTAAGAAAACATAGTATTCTCAAACATGCACTGAAATGTTGACATTACGTGCCTAATAATAAGCCGCAAAGTACCTCGTTTCCGGTGCGGCTTGACGCTTGGCATGTAATGGAATTTCATACAACATTGCCCGCCTAGGCAGACAATTCGTTTTTTTTTCGTTCCACACATGTTTGTGCCACGGCATCACGGCGTTCAGCCATTAAAAAACAATAAACGAAGTTTGCTATATTTTGCAGTTTTATTTATATAAAATCGACATGAACATAACAAATAACACATTATAAACAATTACCAATAATTTTAAATTGCAAACTAAACTACAAAAATACACATTTAAAATATTTCATCTAAAATATTCGCGGTAAAAATGTAAACTGAAACAGTTTTTGGAAAGGAAATCGAAAAATTTTCATTCTGTAATTCTATTTTTGTCTACTTTACTTTTAGTCTCTAGAAGCTTTGATTTTTGAAGTTTTTAATTTATTTGATTGCATATTTGAGAAAAGCACTATACATACCTCGGCGTGAAACGGGGTTACCAGCCTCGTAACTATCTGGCCTCGCGTTCCGCTCGGCCATCTATATTTACTCGGCCGGCAACCCCTCACTTCCCGGCCTGTGTAGTAAAGTAATTTTGTTAGGTGATCGTCCGCGGGTAGTAAATTCGGGATACGTTTAGATTTTATTTTATTACTGAAATTTTGGCCTGGCCACAAAGTGCAAATTACTGCCCGCTATGCGTGCGGAAAATCCCATTTCCTCACCTGGAGGAGACGCAAGATGTTGTACTTTCCACGGGCGGTAATAAAGAAGGCCTCAGATCGCATATTTATCAAATACCTGCGATCTGAGACATTCTTTGTTTTACCGCCCTAGCTAAGTAATGTAGCTATTTATGACATGTTAGTGCAATATATTTTAATATTAAACTTTTAAAAAAGGCTGTCAGGGTATAAAACCATTTAACAAAGTTGTAAATAGCTGTCCATTAGCGTTGGCTTACGAAGCGGAAGGACAATAATTGGTCAAGTTGTAAATTAATACCTATTATCTGTTCTATAAACTACCAGATTGTTATGGAAATTACACAGTAGTAGCATTTTATAATGTGATCTTAAACAAATGCTATATAGGTTAATATTTTTTTTAAAACCGGTCTTTTTTACTGGCGTTTGGTGTCTCATTGCTGGGCAAAGGCCTCCCCTCTCTCCTTCCACATCTCCCTATTTCCGGACAAGTTTTGGCATTCCCTTTCAAAACTATCTAGGTTGTCCCGCCATATCCTTATTGGTCTGCCTCTGTTCGGTTTGTTAGTTCCCACATCGGCAATTTAAGTTCTAGAGTTCAATTCGGTATTTCTAACACGGTCAGACCTCCGCACACACCCAGTATAATCCGTTCCATGGCTCGCTGACAAACCTTGAGTTTGAACTTCTGTAATTCGGTTAGGGACCATTCTAACTTACAGCGCTCAGACATATCGACAAGCTTAAGTTTGAAGGATAGAGGGAGTTTGTCCTTCATTAGTGATTTCATAGATCAGAAACTCCGCCAGGCGTTTTGAATACATCTATCGACTTCTTTATTTTGCCTGTTGTTGAAGGAGACTATCAGGCCCAAGTTAAGGTACTCGTCGAAATACTGTAACACTTTCCTATCCACCGTAACCCTACGCTATTGGTCATTATTTGTGTTTTCGTCCGGTTATTGTAAGTCCAACCGCAAAGCTTTCGATGCTCAAATCTTGGAGCATGGTCTCTAGTTCTGCTGCCGACGTGGAGAAAAAGACGATGTCATCGGCGAACCGCAGGTTAGTTAACCTTCTACCTCCGACATCCATGCCCTTTCTTTGCCATGGGCCTACCAACTTCCGAAATATCTCCTCTAAGCAGCTGGTCAACAATTTCGGAAACAGCGGGTCGACTTGTTTTACATCCTTTTCTATAGAAAAGGAGAGCCTGCATAAATCTAAATGCTCCCGGCATTCAGATTTATATAGGCCGTACTCTTGCCATAGATCAATTCGACGAGTTCAATGTAGGTTGGATATATTTGTTGGCAGCTTAGGGCGGATAGGATTGCAGAATGCTTAACACTGCCAAAAGCCTTGTTGTAGTCAACGAAGGCCAAGCAGGGGCTTATTGAACTCGTTGCATTTTGCCTTACTCTTAGGCTGTGAAGCTGGTTGACTGTGGAGAAATATGGATGAAAGCCAGCCTTGCTCTGGCGGTTGGTCTAGTAATGGACTGATGCGGTTATATACGGTTTTGATGAACAATTTGTACAAATGTCATACTAAGCCGATTGGTCCGTAATTACTTATATCTGTTTTGACACCTTTCTTGAAGTGTAAATATATTTGAGTGACAAAGACTCTCAGGAAAAGTGCCAGTAGTTAGAACATGCGGCGTAAATACGTCCATAAATATTGGAGAATTCCCTAAAGATCTCGTTTCACCAGCACATAATTTTTGGTGATTGTATAACCCGTGTCAAGTTCAATACAACAACCAAAAACATAAAAGTACCGATGCGGAATCTACAGGTAATAACTATGTCATAATTTGTAGACAGAAATAAAGATTCTTTCAGCGCCGCTTAGTGTCAAAACTCTTACGCCATGGGCACTCAACGCTAGAAATCTCTATAAAAAGATCTCAAAACGTCTGGATGATACGTTGGGAAGTTGGAAAGTTGTAACTGCCAGCTTTCCAACTTCCCGACGTCTCATTCAGACGTTTGACGTTGTTTTGGACTTAAGATAAGCCTTATTTTATTGTAACGTTTAGTTATTATACATATAACGTCTTATATTCAATAAATCCCATGTCTTATGTCATTACGAAAATAAATATAGAAATAACGTAATGCCAACGAATTTTATCATTAAATAAGCAAGATCAATCAGTATCAGAGCAACCAATATGGTTTACCTATCGTCGTCAGGATTGGTTCATCTACTTTATTCTTAGACGAAAACAGACCTCTGTGGATGAAAACAGAGTGTACAATGTACAATAGGGCATGATCATTGATCAGGTTGAAATTGATTAAAACTTGAGTTTTTGGAAGTAGAAATCGAAAGTGCTCGCGTGTCGCATTAAGATGATCAGATGCAACGCTCAATCAAGATCAATTTTTAAATTATGTGCATCACGCCAACGCCCATTTTGAAATTTATTTATTTGTTTTTGCACCTATTACAACAGAGGGTGCTAGTATGCACCAAATTAGCTAAGATATAGTTATAAATTTTAGGTTAGGTTAGATTATACTATGATTACAATAAGACAGCCAGAGGAACTGAGTGTTACTTTAAAGGTGAACGGAAATAACAATTATTTTTAGGAACAAACTTATAATTGGCTACCTGTTTGAAACGGAAAAGAAATCAGAACCATATAAAATAAATAACCCTTTTGATTATATTAAAAAAGTAGGTATTTTGAGTATTAAAAATATTCACTTTCGAATTATTAGGTATTTTGTACATAGGAATTCTGATTTTCGAAAATATGATTATTCGAATAAAGGTATCTTAGGAAATGCGTTTTTAGGAATTTCGTACATGGAGTAATATCGGGAGCTCACACATAAATAAATATCGGGGGACAATCATCATACACAAATAAAGCTAGTCCCAAACTAAGCAATGCTTGTACTATTGGTACTAGACGACGATATACATACTTATATAGATAAATACATACTTATATAGATAAATGTATACTTAAATAGATAGAAAACATCCATGACTCAGGAACAAATACTCGTGCTCACACAAATATTTGCCCTTACCAGGACTTGAACCCGGGACCTCTAGCTTCGTAGGCGGTGGCACTCCCACTGAGCTAAACGGTTACATAGCAAAATATCTAAGCACACATGTTATACGGTCGGTTTGCATACGATCAAAATACATAAAGTCAAATTGCAGAACGTACGGAATTCGTAACATCATTTTTCATAAGTTTAAAATATAATACGATCTAAATTCATAACGATTATAATCTATAGTGCTGATTATGTATTACGGTTCAAAATACATGAAACCAAATTATATGTCTACAATATTCAAACTCCTCCAAATCGTTTAAGCGGTTAACCAAAGCCTATATTTAATATGACTTGTAAAATATCTGGTACAAGAGACATTACATCTTGGTGCGGGTGTGTCAATGGGCAATCAGGCGGCGATCACGAACATTTACTATCAAACATTGTCTACTCGTATGTCCCTTCATGGTTTAAGAAACATGATACCTAGTTCTCCAATTATTTTGTAGATTCGATTTTCTACATTCTAGACATATGTGTATCAAATTTATATGACATAATCATATTCATTTTATACTTCGACATTATAATCTTTCGACCAATCGTGTTGTATGATGTCTTTCGAACGTTATAAATAACGAACATTATTCATTTAGATTTTCGACATTGTACATAGACATATGTGTATCGAGCTTATGACATTTGATGTTAGATATTTTGCTACGTATTTAACCAGCTAAACGTGCCGTCTATATACAAACATACATGGTAAATACCCCGTTAATAACAGTAATTATTATGTTAATGGCCAAGTTAGCTTGATATCTTATAAGGTTTCAGTTACTTAGTAAAGACAGTGAACCCACTCGCAACATTGTTCGCGGAGGTGAAATAAATAAAATGTACCTTTTTTGCTTCGGCTTAGTCGGGTAATAAGTGTTAACCAGGGTCATAACCTACCTGTATACCGAATTTCATGCAAACCGGTCCGATCATTTTAACATGATGCGCGCGAACGATAAACTAAAATTTTAAAAATTACACCCCAGTTACTTTTTAACCGACTTTCAAGAGAAGGATAGTATGTCGCTCTCAATTCGTCGGTATGTTTTTTTTGTATGTTTGTTACGCGACTACTTACTCGAAGACGGCGGAACCGATATGAAAAAAAAAATGTTTAAAAGAAAATGTCAGAGGTGGTCCCATTGCAATGATAATTACCAAGATCTGACGATGGAAGTTTGGAGAAACCGAGGGAACCCTATCAATATTATAGGCATCATGTATAGCGTTTTGGGTATTGTTGATAGTCACTCGTGCATTTCTTACCAAACAAAATAGGTCATTTCAGATAATGTATTGATGCTTACACAATATTCAAATAAGGTATCGTATTCAAAGTAGACTGAGGAGGTCTGTTTATAAGGTACACAATAGTCAGAACAAAAGGAAACTTGACAAACGATGGACTAATTATTTCCGGAGACGGAGTTATAATACGGTGATTCCAGTTGGTCGGTTTCCATACAAATAATAAGACTCCTTTAGTTTACTTTAGCAATTATGTTGGAAATGTGTTTTATTATATAACTTAACTAGCTACTCGCACGGTGTTTCTCTATTATATTATGAAACCTTCCTCTTCAATCATCTATTACCTATCTATTAAAAAAAACCGCATCAAAATCCGTTGCGTAGTTTTAAAGATTTAAGCATACATAGGGACATAGGGACAGAGAAAGCGACTTTGTTTTATACTATGTAGCGATAGTGTTGATGATAGATTTCGCCTGCGCAAAACGGTATGAGAATTCTCAAAAAGCAACGTTTGGTTTCAAATGATGCTAATAGACGGCGATGAGCTGGCAGAATTCACGTTAATTTTAGTTTTTTGAGACATCTCATGTTTATTCTCGCAGACAAAATGTATCAAGTTATAAAATGGAATACATTTTAACCACGACTGCATCACGATTGATGTAGTGGAAGCGAATGTTGACCCTCTTTTTGTTTGTATGGAAGACTAACGGAATCGAATCACACTAAACGAACATTCGCGTTTAGGTAAGGCGTCCTTTTGGCGTCGAGACCCTTGGTCTCTGAGTCTCTTCAAGGACTTGTTGAAGAGACTCAAAGAATCCACGAGAGATTGAAAAACTGGCAACTTCCTCGCTCACCGCATCAGCCTCACAACCAGCGCGGAAATGCTGCCAGCATCTTCGGTACCATGCCGCAGAAGCCATTTTATATTTATTTTAGTTTATTTAGTTTTAGTCTAGTTTAGTTTATGGTAAGAAAAAATAACTTTGATTTTAGACCTTGAATAATCCAGCCGCAAAACACCAAGTGTTTTTATTTTTATGCCCTTTATTTTGTGTTCTTTGTAGTTTTAATTTCACTAAAACTATTGAGGACAAGATTTTTGACAATGTATTCAAGATAACGTCACAATTATAATAGTTTACGTATCGTCATTTTCATGAAAAGGATAATTTATGGAAACCTAAAAAGGGCTATCTTAAATATTCAAATTGTGAACTTTTCGAATAGACTTTGATATTTGTAATTTATATTTTTTCATAGTGCATAAAATACATGCGTTGATTCTCACGTACTACGTGCAAGGATATTCTCATCTCTTTTATGTTACTGATTTGAATTGAGAGGGTTCCCTAAAAGTTTGTCCATGTAGTCTACCTACGCGTGCGTAGGCAGTTTTCATGGACCGTGGTCCAGAGACAGAGACTGCTACGCCGCTACGGGCTCCGGACGTGCGCTACGTTCCCGTAGACGTGCTACAAACTTCTCAACAATTCGCTACGTGTTGTTTGAGACGGGGAAGTGTAATAAAAGTTCTATAAGTTTAAATGTAACTGTTAAAACAGTGATAAGTGAATAGTGTTTAGAAGTTAAGTGTAAATAATTTCCCAATTAACAAATAATAAAGTTCAAGGAACTTACCTATAACAATACAGAGTTATCCATGTTTTAAACTAAGTGTAAGATAGTGTTTATACGCTTAGTGGAGTAAGAGTGATTTAATCAAAATAACTAAGTAATACAAACCTTTAATAAACTGTAAGACGAAAACAACATTAAGTAAAATCATAATACTTTTAAATATAACTTTAATATTGAGCTCAACGAATACCTTTTTCAGGGATATAAAGCAACTCATGAACATTTTTTAAATATTATAATTCATTTGGTGCTTTTAAACTTAAAAAAAATAGTTAATTACAAAGCTTTGTGCTTTCCTGTTTGGTGCAATTAAACGGTTATTGTAATAATGACATGGAAGATGTTTCGCGGATTTAATGTTTCCTTAATGAATGGACAAATTGCAAAATACAGATCTTAAGAATAGATAAAATATCTTTATAAAAATGTTCAACGACATGTGAAACCTAAACTTCGGGGACTAATTTGTCGTACTGTTTTAAACATACTCAATACGTGCATACTTATGCTGTTACACTTTCGGCACGACATATACATCTGGAACCACTATGGCGCGGTGGCTTCTAGCCAGAAATAGATAAGTTAGTGTTAAGCGTTCTCAATACGTGCGTAAATATAGTGAAAGCGACAATGCAAAAAATAAGAAAATCCTCAACAACACATAAGATCAAAACTTCAGAATCTAATTTATAGTGGTGACTTCTAGCGAGGCACAGATAAATTCGGACTTAGACGTACTTGTAAATTTAGTACAAAGACAGTGCTAAGGACAATGTTCATCGATACATATGGCCTAAACTTCTCGGACTTCTTTGATGCAGTGGCTTCTAGCGAAGCATAGATAAGTTAATATCATACCATAGATAAGTTAATAGAATACGAGCGAAAGTGCGAGTGAAAGTAACAATGCAAAATATTCAACGACGCTTACGACCTAAAATTACAGAGCACCGTTTTAGGTATACTCAATACAACATTTTTGTGTAAGTGCCAGTGCGAAAGCGAAAATGTTCAACGACACGTATAACCTAAACTTTTGCGACCACTTCGACGCAATTCCATTGAGTTAGGTAGTTTGTCTAAATACGTAAATATAGTGTAAGTGCCAGTGGAAAAGTGAAAATGTTCAACGACACGTACGACCTAAACTTTTGGGACTACTTCGACGCAGTGGCGCCTAGTGAGGCGCCGCCGGCGTCAGCGTCGCTGAGTCGGCCCGACCAGACCTTCGTGCTAGTGTTGTACACAGCGCTGCTGGTCACAGGCGCGGTGGGCAACCTGACCGTGTTCGCATCGCTGCTGCGCTCGCGCCGGCGAAAGTCGCGGGTCAACCTGCTCATGACGCATCTGGCCGTCGCGGACCTTATTGTCACCTTCGTCGTCATACCGCTTGAGGTTCGTTTTTACAAGCTCTTTAAATCTTTTTATATAGCGGCCGTACCAACGATTTTGCCAGTAACTACAGTCTAGGATTGCAAGAAATGTCATCCTTATTTTATTGCAGTAAGGCTAACATTTCCTAGACTGTATTTACCTACTGCGGATATTGCTTGCGCGGCTTACGTTACGATATTTGTTTATTTTAAGGACTGTACTGCGGGTTCCCTTTATTTGGCATACGTTTTATTTGTCCGAATGTATTGTTAGCCCGAATTTTATTTCGCATAATTTTTCTCCAGCTTTAACTGAAAATATTTTGCAAAATCTTTTATATCAGCCACTTAGAACATCTTAGGTTAGGTTAGGTTTCTTATATAATTATTCTGAAAAGTTAATATTATCTGTAAAATAACAATTATGCGTTAATAGTATTCGGGCAAATAGAACATTCGGACAAATAAAATTATGCCAAAAGAAGGTGAACCCTGTACTGCATTTTCAACTATTTTAACTAATGACGTGAAACGTCTTTAATATCACACTGAAATATACGGTTAGCAGGTCAAAAAAGTGAACCGTGACGAAAAGCTCTATATCGTCTTACACATCATTATTTAGCTTATATAGTCAGCTCTCTGTAACCCTGACGTTTTAGTCTCACGACTCATATATGTGAATTTAAAATAATCGTCTATATCTATAAAAATAAATGTGATTTGGATTTACTATGGTTAAAAATGAACAGAAAGTATAAAAAATAATAGGAAAATTCAGTACATTGCAGCTCGTGTAAAAGCCGGCATGAAATAAAATTCGCTAAGCGCACCTCGACAGACGCGATTAGCACACGGCGCCGACTCGCTGACATAGACAGACGTTTCACGTTACCAACGGCCGTGGGTTCCGACAGCCCCACCCGAATTGACTAAATGTTTTTTTCCCATTCATTTCGATACATATACAAATCGACTAAGTAAGTATTAATAATGAAATCTGTGCCTTTCCAAAAAAAGAGGTAAAGCCAACCGGGGTAATTGCGTCTATGGGGGGCAAATGCGCCTTTACCCTCATAGACGCAATTACCCCGGTTGACCTTAACTTCAACTTGATATACCAAATTTCAAATAGGTTCGTCGACTATCGACACTCTAATGTCTTTCGAAACAAAGCACCATTCCTGACTCCCCAATATGGTTGTATATTCTGATCAAAAGGGACAAAGACCAACTGAAAAAATAATACGCCAGATTGCACTGCGTCGTAATTTGTGTTCTATGTCAGGGGGGTTGTTTGTCACTTGTTGATATAAAAAGTTGAGAAATATCACTGATCATGGCGTTAAAAAATATAACAACCCTGCTCAACTTCGCGTTGATCTTATTAAAACTTAAATAAGTCAACTTTTAAATCTGGAGATACTCACTTTTTATTGTAGGACATCAGAAAACTACACTCAGCGCTAAGGGTGGTTCAAAAAACACTTTTTTTTATTTTTTGATAGGCCACCCCTTTATTTTGTTACACATATCGATACCTTTAGACTCAAAGGGCGTAAGCTCCATTAGAACCTACGGCGTTTACGTCCTTTGAGTCTAAAGGTATCGATATTATGTTGATA
Source organism: Eudemis profundana (assembly GCA_947034925.1). NCBI lineage: Eukaryota > Metazoa > Arthropoda > Insecta > Lepidoptera > Tortricidae > Eudemis > Eudemis profundana. Next base: position 9,331,119 of record OX344809.1, on the reverse strand, counting down.
AAATACACGAAGTTTTGTAATTTTATTTCAACTATAAAGCGGTGCTCAACGACTTTGAAATTTTTAATGTTGTATGAAACCTAAAAAAATAATATAATTATTTCTCTGATTTTTATTTCAGTAATCGTCTTTGCACTGTTAGGGCATGTGATTAATAAAATGTGAATTCTAAAAATATTTTTATGAGTAGGGACTCAGCGCTCCTCTAATAGGATTTCTAATAACAACGTTTTATTTACTAGTGGCTCCGTGAGCTGTAGACGTCGCTCAATCCGCCATTTTGTAAAAAATCCAAAAAAAGAGTCGTCAATTTATTTATATAATTATCAAAAATGCTCACAAAAAATTTTAAACAATATGCGAGATGTCGTTGGTAAACTTAATCCTGTGAAGCCTTAGTAATTCAGTTGGATTAATCGAAAACCCTTTTTAAACGCCTCCATAAGCTCACGTAACGAAGTTAAATCCAGAGAAGACACGGATGGTAGACTTTATCACTAGATTCTAGCCAACTAATCCAATTTATTACGCCTCCTGACAGGCGGGGAATATTGCTTACGATGATGTAGCTTCCTTTCACGTATAACCGAGGCTTAAAACCTTGTCATACGATGCATGCGAAATATAAAGTAAAGGCAATCTAGGAAAATAACACTTCTCTCTAGCAAGGGTCGAAAGATTCATGAAATATAAAACTTCCATTTAATGCTACGCGAGGCTGATAAAAACAATAATACAAATAACCGTATACAAACGAACCCACTTTATAACAAAGGCACGAACTACTGTAAAAATACCCAAATTGCTATAAGTGTGTATATAATAAATAAATAAATAAATATTAGGGGACAATCTTACACAAATCGAACTAGCCCCATAGTAAGCTCAATAAGGCTTGTGTTATGGATACTAGACGACGATATATTTAATAGATACAAATACTTAAATACATAAGAAAACATCCATGACTCAGGAACAAATATTCGTGCTCATCACACAAATAAATGCCCTTACCGGGATTCGAACCCAGGACCTCGTGCTTCGTAGGCAGGGTCACTACCAACTTAGCTAAGACGGTCGTAATATTTGTATTTTCCCTTGGTTTATCTAAGATCCCATCATCAGATCCTGATTTAATGTCAATGGGACCCTATCCTATCCTACTGATATTATAAATGTGAAAGTTTGTGAGGATGTTCAGATGATCAGATGCTTGGACGTTTAGATGTTTGGAGGTTTGGATGTTTGGATTTGGATATTCGTTACTAAATAACGCTGTAACAACTGCATAGATTGAGGTGAAATTTGGCGTGCAAGTAGACCAAGTTCTTGATGTAAACATAGGATAACTTGATCCCAGTAAAGAGTTACTTTGGGAACGGGGATAACACAGCAAATCCGCGAATAAATGCTAGTAGGGTCAATTGCAGAAAAAATTGACCTTTTACTTTTTTGTCTGGTCATGATGTGTCTTATACCATTTTATTCAGAATTATGGGCACTTTTCATTAATGAAATAAAAAAAAGCTGTCCAAAATGTCCGATTTTGAATCTCAGTTTCGTTACGCCGAACTAAATATAGAGCAAAATAGTAACGAAACTGATAATTTTTTTTTATCAGTTTCGTTACTATTTTCACCTATATTTAAAAGATACATTTTTTTCTGCAATTGAACCAGTAGTGTATAAAGGCCAAAGCAAGTACCAAGGTTAGAACAGGGGTTAAATTTTTATATCCATCGTTAATTAAAAAAAGGTCTCATTGAATCCCTAAAGAATTACAACCCAATTGTTTCAAATCTGTGTAATTAATTAAAAAACCGGTAAAGTGCGAGTCGGACTCGCGCACGGAGGGTTCCGTACAAACTCATAAGTAGATACATAGATAGTTCAAGAAAAACTGTATGGCGATTAGTTTAGTAGGAGCAAATAAGATTTTTTTTTTTTATTTATTTAATCTTTATTGCACAATACAAATAGTACAATTGGTGGACTTAATGCCTTAAGGCATTCTCTACCAGTAAACCAAGTATGTGTTACGATTTTCGCAAATTTCGAAAAAACGGTGCAAGTTAGGCAAACCGTAATATTTTTTTCTGTAATGTTTAAAATGACATTAATAATTGGTAATTATTACAGATATTTCTGTTCAGAAACTTCGAAGATAATAGAGGGGAATGGTATTTTTTTAACGTTTTTCATCATAAATCAAAAACTACTTATTGAAGAAAAAAAACAGTGTTATAATCTAAAAATCATTGATACCCCACTCAATATAATAGCCCTACTTTTAATTTTCAAATTCCCATTACGAAGCCCTTTAAAAAAAGTTAAAAAAGGTACAAGATGTTTTTATGTCCAATAAGCTCGGGTTAGCTACTTTTAACACTATTCCAAATTTCGAATCGATAGCCGCCATAGTTCCTGAGATATCTGGCTGTGACAGACGGACAGACAGAGTCGCACCATTCCTTTTTACCATTTTGGTACGGAACCCTAATAGAAACAGGATACCTACGAGAGTATGTGACCTGCAATAAATCACCAAAGATTTTTACATTTCGCTAGCTCCGAAAACGAATATTGTCTTCGCTCCACGGGATATAATTTCACGGATTCGGATTATCGCTACGAACTGTACGTGGAAACTTTATCTAGCTTCAGTGACATTCCTCAGATAATGATAATAATAAATGGAGCTTTATCGGGAAAAGGGTTTCGTTCGTCGACTAGCGATTTAGCATTTGAGTTCATTCTACAAGTTAACCAAAAGTAATGAGTAATTTAGTTATGAGTATTCATTTAAGAAAAACAGAATGACATTTGTAATTTGAATTAATTTTTATGTGTATTTTGTTTTTAAGTTGACTAAATTTATTATCATTGTATGTTAAAATTGCACGATTATGAGCGTTTTAGATGCTTGAAATAAATGAATTTTATTTTTATTTTTTTTTTATTTTTAAAAGTTAACTAATTCAGTTGTTTTATATTACTTGAAAAATATCGCCGAGCTTGTAACTTTATTTTCGTTAATAATGTTAGTGTGTATTTTATTTATAAGATTTTTTTAATAAGGATGGTCGCGTGAGTGTATAGCTGTTTTATATTAAAAAGTTTGTTTTTTTGTATAGCGTTTCAGTATTCGTGTAGTAGTTATACTGAAATAAGGATTTAATTCGTTTATTTTGAAACTCTGTAATCTTATTATGTTAGTTTTGGCAGCGCATTATATATTCTAAATGAGATTTATTTCTAAATAAGACCTAAACACACAATTTACTGATAAATAAGAAAACGGAATTATGGAATGAAAATAACGACTTTGAAAGGGATTTTATAAACACGACAGCTCGATGAAGGAAAATCTCGTGAAATAAATTAAGCTTTCACATGAAAACATTAACCCTTAGAAAACCACAGTGAGACTCAAACATATTGAAATAGAAACGGATCACTCGGCCTAGTTTTTAGTAGTTCGGTGATTTTAGTCCGGTTCAAACAAATATATATATGAACCGGACTAAAATCACCGAACTACTGAAACTAGGCCGATCACTCACGTTATACAAAAGACGAGACATCCACTCGACATGTTTCGGGAGCATTCGGCATTCCCTTAATCATGAGTAGTGTTCGCGAACGCTGCCCGGTGACTAGTCGCAGTTGACCTGTAAGTTAGGTACCGAACTGCCAAGTGAGGCGTTGTATGCACTTCGGTACCGACACACCCGCGTCTCACCCTGCAGCCCCCGCACGCTTGCTCTATCAAAACCGGTTCGTCGGCCAACTGTATTATTCTTAGACTGTGGTATCAGTATCACCATACGTATATCTACACTGTAGAAAATGGTGACAGCATCTTTGGCACCCATGCCACGGGGAAGCAATTTTTTTTAGATATAAATAAATTTTCAGCGTTAGTTTTACACTAAGATTTATAGTAGAAGACACCTAACAACGACCTTCCCTCATCCTTTTCCTTAATGGATCAAATTTGTAGGCATCAAGAGGTAAAAATACACACAATGCGCTAGGACTGCCACCCGATATCCTGACAAGGCTGAGTGAAGCAGCACTTCCCCATATAAATTGTAAGATATTAATAAATAAATATTTTTCCCACATTTCCCCATTTGCTATCCCCGCTGACTACGTACTTCGATTTGCATACGGCTGATTGCGTCTGGGTAAGATTTCGGCGTCGGTGGGTCTAATAACAATCTATATTCATAGTTTATTTACGGTCCAACATGATAGGGTTCGTACAGATTTATGTTCATAGTTAAATCAACCGGCAACTTATTAATGTAAATAATCAATGTTACGAACAGCTTAATCGAAAATGGTGGCTAGAATCTATCTATCAATAGATTATATTCTAGATGAATGCATAATATACAATTTTTAGCTGGGTCAGTTTAGCTTCATCTCGAAGACTCCGGATAGTCCTGATAGCATAGCACGCAGAACCAATAGAATTAGTTACAGCTTCCGCCGCCGGCCGAGAAACTTCACAGAGTCCGCTTGTTTGATTATGGTCTCGTTAGAAACAATCTGCAGAGCGTTTTTTCTACTAGTTGTTGTCTTAAAAATTGCATTGGTTTTGCTTAGTTTCAGATAGTTTACCTCGAACCATATCTGAAAAGTTTTCATGGCGTTAATTGCTCTTTCATTTAGTTGCTGGATGTTTTCGGCTGTTATAATAGCGTTTGTGTCATTAGCAAACAGTTTTAGAGTGATACACTGTTTCGCTATCATTTTTATCTATTTTATTTCAACAAATTGTTTTCTGTTTGTAAGATAAGAGCGAAACAGCGTCTGCATTTTACCCCTAATCCCGTAATGCTCCAGCTTATCGAGTAAAGTATTGTGATCGACAGTATCAAAGGCTGAGCTTAAATCCAGAAACAACCGTGCAACTTTTTTTTGTTGTTGAGATGTCGGGTTAAGTCCTGAATTAACGTCCTGATTGCTTCATTTGTGCCACTGCTTTTTTGATAGCCTAATTGCCTCTCGCTTATTGTCCAGGTGAAGTTGCTTCATGAGTCTGTCCTTCATAAGCCTCTCAAAAGTTTTAATAATGTTGGCAGGAGTGAAATGGACCTATAATTTTTCTGGTCTTGTCTGGAGCCCTTCTTGTGTACTGGCAGAACCTTTGCGACTCTAAACTGTTCCGGGAAAATCCCTGTTTCAAAGCACTAATTGAAAAGGTAATCTAGTGGTTCCGACAGTATGTCTATCTTCTCTTTAATAACAATTTTCCAGATTTCTTTGGATGAGACCTTCGCTTTGTCAATCTGTGACTGAATTGCCATAGCCAATTACACACTTATAGAAGGTGAAATTTTATTCATCGTCCAAATTTTTCCTAGGCATTAGGTATCAATAAAAGATGCCATTTCTGAACAAAACAACGTAGGTAAAATTTTTCACCATAAACCATATTTCACCATAAAATATGCTGTTTGAAAATATAATTAGTAACGTGAGGATTACGCGTATCGATGCGTAAGTTGGCTCGGCGACTCAACGTGGGAGCGGGGTAAAGGTCGCGGGGAGGGGATCGTTGCCGTCTCCCGCGCAGTGCGCTACCGCGGTATCCACAAACGTATGTTTTTTTAGTATCTTTCAGCTGCTGTTTCTCAATATTTTAGTACTTAAAGATACTGACTGAAAAAACTCGTATTTTCTACTCTCTATTTTTTCTTAAAGAATCCACTGTCAAAATTTGGACGATGAAAAAAAAATTTCACTCTGTATATATTTAAATATTTTTTGTCCTGTAATGTGTAATTGAGTCAGAAATGTTAGACTTGTGGGTTGTTAGAACACGTTTCATGGTACTCGAAACTTTTATGCCATTAGTAACCATTTTATTTTACTTCCTGCGTTTGGAGATACTTTTATTTATAAAACTCTCTTTAAAAAATCTACCAAACTTTTGAATGAATTTATTTACATTTACACTTATCTATCTACCCAATTTAGTTCTAAAAGTTTCTCACCCTCTAGCGTCAACAGTTCCCAAGGCATTTTATTAAAAAAATATCTCCAAAGTTGCCAACAATCTGGTATCTAACGAACTCGGAAGCGGCAGTTACGGTATAATACGCCATAATTTGGTTAGCTGGAGTCTATCTTAATTTTAACGACAGAACCTTTTCAACCAACAATATTTTGAAGATTTCATCAGGTTATCTCTAAGTAAAATGTGTGTGAATAACAGTCTAAAGTCAACAAGACATTAGAAAAGCCAAATTAACTATTGCAATTAAATAATAATTAAAACTATATAATATGTTAAAAAAAATTGCCTTTTGAATAATATGCAAAATCTTACTAGGTTAGTCTGTTTCAACATCATCCGCCTATAGATGTCCCGCTGCTGGGCACAGGCCTAATCTCAATAGGTGAGAATGAATGAACTGTAGTCCCCACACTGGCCCAGTGCGGATTGGAGACCTCACAATACACCTTTGAATTTCTTCGCCGATGTACCCTCACGATGTTTTTCCTTCACCGGAAAGCTAATGATAAATAGATAAATCATATTTCGTACGTAGTGTGTTTGTGCATCGCGCAAAAAACGACAGAACTGATTTCCATGAGATTCGGTATACAGGTTGATAATGACCCTGGTTTAAATAGAGAATACTTTTGACCCGACTGCGGCCAAGCAAAAAAGAGACATTTCGCTTATTTCACGAAAAAGGGTATTTGACAACAACCAAAATTAATTAATTATTGCTAACCATCACATTGCGTTTTCAAAACTGCTCGGATATGATCAATTACATTTCTTTTCGTGCCGCCAACGATTTTAAAATGAAAACAACTATAAAAAATACCTTAGATACCTAATACCTATGCAGAAATCGACTAATGCTGAAAAATTGTAAGCATAAAACTAAACTTTCTGGGGGCATTCCAAAAGAATTTCGGGCACTTGACGCCATTTTTTAGGGTTCCGTAGCCAAAATGGCTAAAAAGGAACCCTTATAGTTTCGTCATGTCCGTCCGTCCGTCCGTCCGTCCGTATGTCACAGGCATTTTACTCAAAAACTATAACACGTATACTGATGAAATTTGGAATTAAGATGTCTTGTAGATGCCGCTACTAAGTTTGGTAGTTAAATAATGAAAATAAACAAATCTAGGGGGGGCACTCCATACATGTAACAGAAACTAAAAAATTTTTTTTTCAGCAAACATCAACGTGATGTACATAATTCGATAGTTCTTTTAAAAACATTATAAGGCTTTTATGTACTTTTTTTTTGATTAAGTGAATACTTTCGGAAATAATCGCTCCGAAAGTTGCATAAATTGTGTCCCCCCCCTTTAACTTTTAAACCCTAAATCCAAAAAATATGAAAAAAATCAGGAAGGTAACGCTTAATAAATACATTCAACGAAAATTACTTTGAATAGTAACGAATAAACCGTTTTGAAGTTATTGCCGAAAAACTTCTCAACCAAAAGGTTTTAAGTGCCATTGATTTACACGGCATTTAATACTTTTTGCCAGTTGTTTATTTTTAGTTTTATTTCTATCTGTAGCATTTCCTTATAGATACGGCTATGGAACCCTACACTGAGCATGGTCCGACATGCTCTTGACCAGTTTTTTTCATACTTCAAACAAAGTTAGGAAGTACATTTTTGGTATGTCAATATTTTATAACTTGGTTTCTGAATTGATAATGTAATTTAGGACTTTTTATTTGTTTTTAAGGTACCTAGCTGCCATAGCCGTCACGTGCCCGACAAAGTAGACGTTTTCGTGGAATGCCCCTCTGCTTAACTGCGTAAAAGTATATAATCCAAGTAGCCGAAACTTGCCACCGGTCTCTTTCTGCATATATATCGTCAAATAAGGCACCATGTTGAGCAAGTCAGTATTTCATACTAAACTGCATGCAGCTCTAGTAAACCGGTCACTCAACGCTGGTTAATGTGTGCGTGCTGACTTGCTCAACATGGTGCCTATGTTGAGCATGTCAGTTTTTCATACTAAACTGCATACAGCTCTAGTCAACCGGTCACTTAACGCTGGTTAATGTGTGCGTGCTGACTTGCTCAACATGGTGCCTATGTTGAGCATGTCAGTATTTCATACTAAACTGCACACTATCTGAGCGTGTTGACACTTTATAATAACCACATTTTTAAAAGTGCACTTTAAAAGTGCATACAATTTTAACAAACTTCATACCCAGTGACACTCGCACCATTAAGCAAGACGAATGTAATGATGTATCAAAATCCGTTGTGCCGTTGAGTAGTTACGAGCGGACATAGGAATGGACATACATACAGGTCAAACACATAACCCTCCTTTGGGCTTCGCCGCAGTCGGGTAAAAATAATCTGATTTGATCTGTCATCAAATAGCCTATTGAGCATCCTCTAGTTGTAAGTTACAACTAGAGGATGCTCAGTTACAACTTGTAACTCAAGCTTGAATGTCAATATACTTCTAACAAAACTGTTTCAGTTCGAAAACCGGATATTGGATTGATGATTAAATTATGTGTTTGCACACGATTTGAACTACAAAGTAAGCAAATCGGTCTATTCTGTAGAACTGGTCTAGCTGAGTTAATAAATTAAGGACTTAAATTTTGAGCAGGTATTGTATTCATGATTAAATTATGCGTTTGCACACGATTTGAACTACAAAGTAAGCAAATCGGAATAATCTGTAGAACTGGTCTGGCTGAGTTAGCAAATAAAGGACTTACATTTTAACCGGATACCTATTGCATTGATGATTAAATTATGTGTCTGTATTTGAACTACAGAGTAAGCAAATCGGACTATTCTGTAGAACTGGTCTGGCTGAGTTACCAAGTGAAGGACTTATATTTTGTAGCAATTTCGACAGGAACAAAGACAGGTGAACGACCACGTTAACTGTAGTTAGGTACCATACTTTGAGAGTAGAGTCAGGTGCACTTCACTCGATTTTGGCCTCTAGCGCGGTGGGCGTAGCCGATCCGATCGCCGGCAACCAAAACGTCACAGTTTCACAATATAATTATCGTGACAGTACGCAAACGCCGTTGATGCCGGCCGAACGCCGCTAGCGAAAACTATGAGAAAGAGAGAGAACGTATTGTACTGTGCGAAGTTTCCGTGCTGTGGCTGTGGCGGTGGGAATTCCCACGCTCGCGTCAAAACAATAGGCTTCGATTCGAGCGTGGGAATTCTTGTTTTTTGTATGGAATGGAAACGCGCGACACTGAAATATCTGTTTATGGGCATTTTTATTTTAAAATGTACGGTTTGGCGAAACTTAAGCTATGTTCAAATACCGTCTTACCTGTCAGTCCGTAAAATGTATGGAGTTTGACACTAATGGTCAGTTCTGTAACGATCTGTTAACTGTCAGTTAAGAACGCACTTTAAATAAAAAAGCCCTTATATTCTCTAATCTGTGGTACACACTGGTCTAACACTTATAACCACAACGCGAGTATTGTACACATAATTAAACTGTTATGGGACAGGTCTAACGCGATAAATATAAATAATACCTCGTTTCATTTTAGATTAAAATTTTAACATTATCTTTTGTCCAAGTTTCTTTGTTTCCCCATAATAATGTACAAGGTGATATTATACTAAGGCCACTTATCTCATTATTTTTATCTACACCCATTAGTGCAACCAGTAATTTAACATCAGTATGTTAATTGTGCCAGTCTTAAAATAATGTGTGAAAAATCATAATAACATCGAAATCGATGCTATTATGAAAATCTAGTTGGACGTGATTTGCAATCTATTCGGTCATTCTTACGGTTCCCAAACACATAATTGAGGATTGATAAATAGGTATGTGTGTGGATAAAGTAATACATGATTAATCTGTACATAATTAATAGAGACCGGATTTGAAGTAGCGATCTCAATATTAATATGGATATGACTACTGCAATTTGTTAAATATTATGTTATGTTGGTTATAAAGGTCTTAATTTTTACTGTGCATTGTGCAGAAGAAATATTAAAGAAGATTAAAGATCTTAAAAATATAAATTATTTCAAAAATTAACAAACAATGGTTTTATTTACTATCACCATCATTTTTGCCCAATATTTACAAAAGCTTTCAAAAAGGTTTTTACTGTTTTATTCCGATAAGTTTTTTTTGTGTGTAGAAAAAATAATAAATTATACCAGTCATATCCTTATTAATATTGAGATCACTACTTCAAATCAGGTCTCTAATAATTAATGATTCATAATTAATTATTAGAGAGTTGCATAAAGTACTTTTAAAATAAAGAAAAAATATTGGGGACAATCTTACACAATTCGACCTAGTCCCAAACCAAGCTATGCTTGTAGGTACTATGGGTACTAACAACGACGATATACAAATATATACTTATATAGTTATATACATACTTAAATAAATAGAGTTTTCCTTGATATCGCATGACGGATTACGCCGATTTTTTTTAATCCCACTAATATTATAAATGCGAAAGTTTGTGAAGATGTTTGGATGTTTGTTACCTAATAACGGGGTAGCAACTAGATGGATGAAGCTGAAATTTGGCATACAAGTAGACCAAGTCCTGGATTGAAACATAGGATACTTTATATCCCGGTAAAGAGCTCCTTTGGGACAATAACGGGAACAACGCGGGCGAAGCCGCGGGAAAATGCTAGTGTAAAATAACACGAGGACTTAATTTCCTACGTGTGTCATGCACGACCACGGTACAGGAAACAATACTGAATCGTCGGATATCAAACCCCCCCAGGGTCCCCTGAGGCGTCGATCAGACGTTTCGACAGGGCTCTCATAAATGTTTTCATGTCAGCTGTCCAGGGGCCGCGGCCGCCCGCCCAATTTCTCCCCACCTAGATTCATTGTCACCATTTCAACCCGAAAACGACCACTGCTGAACATGGGTCTACCTAAAGACTAAATTCCATCTAGATTCATAACAACTTTTAGCTATCGGACATCAAACTGTCCGGCAAGCTCAAAAGGTTTTAAAAATACATTTTGATTTTTTCATTTACACAACGCCTTAATGTTTAAGGCGTAGTGTAAATGAGAAAATTAAAATGTATTTTTTTCATATATCTGCCGAACCTTGCCTTCATAAACCTGCCGAACAACCCCAGCAATTAAAACCTAATGAGCACTCAAGCTAACGCCGGCTAAACATTAGGATGCAAACGGAGCGGAAAAACATTAATTTCAGAAATACAGCAGTTCGTTTTACACTTGGAGGTAGAAAATTAGAATATTTTTACTAGGAACTTAACATAAATAGGAAGTTCTAACTCTAGCATTTCAACTGCTCTCACGTTGCTGGACGCATTTTTGACTATTTCCCGGTAGGCTCGGGTTACCATTTTCGGTTATTTAGTAAAAATACCAGTACGTCTAGAAATACCTGTAGAGCTACCAAAATAGCCGCACGCGCACGTAACAGATACCTACCTGAAGCAGTGAAGCATCCACAGAAATATATCGAGATAGAAGTAAATAGTTCGTAGCGTGTAAGTTTTTGCGGTTTGACGTGTCACGTAAAGAGTGTAATAAGTGATGGAAAACATAATTTTTCCATTTCATTTGGTGGTATTTGAACAATGAATACCATTATTATCAGTATTCAAATCTGATAATAATGTTGACGGCGACTGAAGTTGACGGCGAGCAAAGAAGGTCCCTGGTCCTTTTTAAGCCCGTGAGATACATACACTCTTTTTTTGTATCACGATATTATATTTTTGTGGAATCACCACACACTTTTGCAGAAGGGTTGACGTGTGCGTGCTACTCGTAATGTCGCCACAGATTATATAATAGTTCTTCGAACAGATACGACACTCTCCCGCAATACAATAGAAAAGAACATTCTGGAATCATAACGTCCGAAGTGCGGTCGTCGACCCCGCGCGGCGTAAAATCAGTGCTAGGGCTGTCAACCGATACACAAATAAATTATTTCACAAATAGATTGAATTAAAAAACAGTGTTTTCTTATAATTTGTTTTGGGTAGTGCAAAAAACGATAAATGCTTGTTTAACTGGATATTGTTGCAGCCGTCTACACTACACTGCAACGCGCACGCCCCATTATCAACAAAATAATAATATTAAATTATAAATACGCGATCGAAGTGCGGTGCGACGCGGTCCATACGAGCGCTTTTGTTTTTTTGTTCGTGAACAGGCTCAAGGTGCTGTCAAAACTATCGGACTTACTTCGTAGCGGTAGGCTGCACGCATGCGAACGCGTGACAACCAACTGAGTTTTGTACCGCCGGCGGTAAGTGACGTCACTCAAGGTCGCGCTCGGCGAAAAACGAGTGTCGGACCCCTGATGTCGCGGCTACATTATCGGGATTCGGCGGAGGTTCGTGTTGGCGTCTCGTTCTTTTTATATGACAATGAAAGAGACACCAACCAGTACGAACCTTCGCCGAATCGCTCGTAAGAGGTGCTTCGGTTATCTTTTAGCGAGGCTACCTATATCCGACTATTTATTTTAAGGTCCTTGATTCTTACGCTTAAACAGTTCTAATTTGCAAAGGTGTAAAGGTTAATTTAGAATTAATACTTTTAAAAGCAATAAGGTCTGTTTACTATAAGATTCTCAAAGGTAAGGTAAAGAGATTTAATTAACCATTAGGTCGATCCGTGAATATAGCACAATTATGAGCCCGACTCTCATTTTTAAACATTTTATGTGTATTCAGTAAGTACTACTGTGAAAAATAAAATAGGCTAGCAACTAAGTCTGAAGTAACAATACCTTTCATAAAATTAATGAAGAAAGAAAAAGAAAAATGAGTGAAGGTTCAAGGGTAGTCATAGTCATAACTATGTGATCCAAGTATTAAAAATAACCTTTTCAAAGAGGCCGCACAACATAATGGAAGTTGAGGTTAAAGGAAAAAGGAATTGTGGTTAAACATAGACTCAAGGGCCGTAAACAAAATCGTAAACACGATTATCCCCAAAGGCGTTTACGCCATTACGCTTTTCTTCTCAATTATGTTTACGCACTTTGTGTCTGAAGGTATATTAGTCCAGTCAAATAAATTCAAATTCAAGAGGAAGACTGTCACAGTTTTAAAATCATTGTTTTTGGTGAGTGCATAAACAAAGTTAATTAAATGATAACTGAATAAGTCTTGTTTTAGACGTCAAGTGTGCTTTGGTATTTTAGACGTCAAGTTGCTAAGGTTTTGCAATTTGTGTCATGTCATGCGGCGGTATAAAACTAAAGTTTAAGTTTAAGTTTAAGTTGACAAACGATTAATGATTGATTCAGTAACGGTATTACATTGTACATCACGGTATTTACGGATTTCTTCTTTTTCTATAGGTAGCCGTTTGACGCCTTCTGTCGGAATAGCGCTGCTTGACTTTACGTAAGCTACCTATTTAAATAGTACATTGTGTATCCAATCCAACTCGTGTTGTTAAAGCCCTCGGCTTCGCCTCGGCCTTGTAACAAACACTCGTTTGTAATTCCTTACTTACCGCCCGTGGCACACACAATGTTTTTCATCACACTTGTGAGGAAATCTTATTAAAATAACCTTACTTAACCTAAATAAAATTGTAAACAGACAGTGACATTAGTGACATAAATCATCCATAGACAATGTGAATGTCAAGTCACGTTCGGAAACCATAGCGGTAAAGACCTAAAATGGTTGATTTTATATTTGCAAAATCCTGAAATACACTATTTAAACATTTAATTAATGTTACAGAAATATGTGTTTAGGTACATGTATTTGCAATAATAGTTCTCTTTAAATAATTATTTCAGTGATAAAAGTTAAAAAACGTAAGTTGGCGTTTCCTTTGAAAATGACAAATAAGAATAAAACAGAACCAGCGTTTCATATTTAAAAAGAAAACCATTACGTCCTAGGGCGTAATAGGTCATTTACGGCCCGCAGAACCTACGTGTAATGACACCATTTTCGAGCAAGTGTGATGAAAAGAATCTTGAACGTCATATCTCAGTAAAGAAATATGCGCTAAGGGTAGACGTACCATCTGCACGTTGCACGAACCATTTCCGAGCACATATTTTCGATCCCTGACAAACATGAAAGCGGAAAACGAGCTAAGTTCGGCAATAATGTCGCGGAAATTGCCGGCGACGCCAATAAAATAATTGACCGAATAAATGGGCCGCTAATACTGTACCTATAATGTTCCATTTTTTATTATGAATAATATTATAAAAATTGTATTATTGTCTGTACATGGAGTCATCATCATTGGCCTTTGCGTCTATTGCAGACGATTTATGGTATAATGTTTCAAAGAACAGTACTAGTATTCTTATGAATTCAAAGGTCTTAATAGAATTTTTATGTTTACATTACATGTGGATGTCTTTGTAGCCAGATTACGTAAAATGGTTGAACCGATTTTAATTATTTTTGATACAGAAAGCTGGATGATGGTACAAATGGTTATAAGATACTTTTTATTCGACTACAGACAGTGAAGCAAAAATAAAATTATGATTTTTACACCTTCATAATATGGACGAAATCGCGGGCGTCTTCTAATAATTTATTTATCCGGTGTATAATCTTAAGTGGAAATTGTCTGTTTTTTATATTAATATGTAATAATCAAAAACCATTTCGGGGGTTTTTACATAACCTATTTCAAATGTTAGTAAAGTGACATCTATTGCTACTAAAAAACGCGTAAACTTTACTTGTAATTTGATCGTTACTGAAAATTATTTTTCGTCAGCTAGGTTAGATCACATATATCATTTTTCATGAAGGAATCATGTTTTGGAACACATTTTTGTGTATTAAAATGAATGAATTAAAATTGCTGCTACAAGCTGCCTTATTTTAGATTTGTGTCCCTAGATGGCGCTAGTGTTGTTTCATTTTTGTGGTAATACCGTAATACTAGTGTCAAATTTCCTAACATTGGTAGTACTATGATAGAGTTATTAATGATTATTGTTACTTTTTTTTCCCGATACCTGATGAGTAATGTTTGTATTTAATAAATATTTTTTCTGTAATCAGAAACAGGCCATGGCCTAGTTTTGCTACTCTACGCTAGTTGGCGCTAGTAGTTTGTATGATATTTTATGTTTTTTGTAAATTTCTAAAAAAATATTAAAGTTAGGAAGACCGTTCTATTTTTCCTGTAATATTCAGGTTGATATTGATAATTAGTAATTATGACACATTTTTCTGATCAGTAACTTCGGAGATAATAGGGGGAATGGTACGTTTTTATTTATAAATCAAAAAATACTTATTTAAAAAAAAAATGGTGTTTAATCTACAAATGAAGCCCTTTCATTTCATACCCCACTCAATATAATAGCTCTACTTTCAATTTTCAAAGCCCCATTAAAAAAGGTACAAGATATTTTTTATGTCCAATAAGCTCGGGTTAGCTACTTTTAACACTATTTCAAATCGATAGCAGCAGTAGTTCCTGAGATATCTGGCTGTGACAGACGGACAGACAGACAGACAGAGTCGCACCATAAGGGTTCCTTTTTACCATTTTGGTACGGAACCCTAATAAAAAAGGGTTATTACTTATATCAAGCTATGTATCTCATTAAAGGTCTCAATTTGTACATTTCGCAGTCGTTTGTTTTTTTACGAAAGACGTTCAAAATAATACCATTCCCCCTATTTTATTGAAGTTACTGAACAGAAAAATGTGTCAATTATTAATATCATCCTGAATATTACAGGAAAAATATAACGGTTTTCCTAAATTGCATCGTTTTTTAGAAATTCACATTAATAGTAAGACAAATTTATTTGCTGTTACTAAACGTACCGCGACCTATATCGATGTATGAGGCAACGGTTTTTCAACGGCAATGTTAAGTTTGTCCCACCATATTTTGAACTTTTATTTTAATAGGCTAGGCTAGACGACTAAAAAAACTGTTTAATCCGTCAGTTAGAAAAAAAAATGATAAAGATGCGGTGCTTAGAAGTTTCGAGTGACGTCACTCTTTGGTACAATTTTCACCTAGGAGTGACATCACAAGCCCCCACTCCGGACGTTTGATGATCACCTTCGTCGATTTTAAATAATTTGATAAACCAAAAAATACGTGTCCCATATTTTTCCATAATCTAACTGACGGGCTAAATAGAATGACATATTTTTAACCCAGTCGTCATCCCTATTTATCTACTTACTAGTTTATACGGTACAATACAATACAATACAATACTTTATTGCACACCAGAAAAACACATTACAAGAGGTACTTACATAATTAGAACAATTTCAATAGGTAGACAACAGGCGGTCTTATCGCTTAAGAGCGATCTCTTCCAGACAACCTTTGGGTAGCGGAATTGACACAAAAATAAACCAAAAAATAGTAGGTGGTGCGAAGGGTAACAAGAGCGAGGGCTAATTTGGTACCAAAAATAAATAACCGCAGGGGCATAAACATACATAAATAAATAGATATATAAACCTACATATACATACATAAATACAAATAAATAAATAGGGGAAAAAATTAACCGCAAAACAGTCAGCAGGCTTTACAAAGAAACAGTTTCGAAAAAGTACACAATTTAAAAATATTACGGGACGGATAGGTAATGCTCTTTAATTTTGGTTTTAAAAACCCCGGTACCCTAGGTGTGAGAGTCTGACTCGCACTTGACCGGTTTTTATGTGACGTTATCTGTTTTCTGTACCAAATCTGCAGAGTTTTACCGTATTACAAACCCCAAAATAACATTTTGTTGACAGAATTGCATTTCGCCGCAATTGTTTCTGCGCGCGTGGGCGTCCCCTAACGAGTGTCCGGCATGAAATATAGAGGATCCTAGATAATAATAACTTTGAGGAAAATATTTAAATAAAATGCTCAACCAAATTGTTTTTATTCTTGCTGGAGTCATCACCAAGCTTTTGTATTCCGCGAAATAAGAAAATTAAAATAATATTTGCCATATAGTAGATGCCTTTCTGAGATAAGCAGATTGCAAGACATTAACATAAATTATTAGAACTTAAGATATTAAAGTAGTTCTCACACTAGGCTGGGCCTGTGGCGTGAGAACCAAGAGTACTTATGTAAATCAAACATTAGGATATGTCGGAGCTTGGTGATATGAGAGTATAGAAGAAGTCTCAATCGTGATCTGCTGACGATATCAGACTTATGGGTATTATTTGAGCGTTTCACCCGCCTCACTTTTGTGGACACATTTTTGTCGAAGTTCCCTCAGATTTTAGTCTCATATCGAGCTATTTGGTACATATCCGGGACTACCAACAAATAGCTTAAAATTACATTAAAATCTGCCGGAATCTCGACAATAATGTGTCCACGAAAGTAAGGCGGGTGAAATGCTCAAATAATTACCTATACATTATTTCGTATAGGTACTTTATGGATTTGTGGTTTTCAATTTTAATCTTAATTTAATAACGGCCGCATCTAAGGTTGCATAAGCTATGTCTCGGGAAAATGTATGGTTATCGAAAGATACCCAAAAAATACGTCACTGGAAATCGCTAAGTGTACCATTCTCGATAGTTTTTGAACGTGTGTATGGAAACTGTTTCTTGTCGCTTTGCTAATAGCCTTATTTCTGGATCGTTATTCTGTATTTAAAATTAAACTTTGATTAATTGCTGTCAGGAGCCTGTAATTTACAAATTTAGACTACCCGTTTAGACTATTCATAACAACAGAAATAAATCTAGAATAAATCAACAATGATATTCAATATCCTTGTTTTCATTTGTTTAGGCCAGACTGAATTATAACTACGAAATTAGATTTCAACCGTCGCTCTTTGAGGTTATTTTTACTCTGACTCGAACGAAAAGCTTACCCTTAACCTAGATGAAGAAACCAATCATGAATGTTACTGTTAATTGAATAAGATTGAAATGAATAGTAAATTTCTGGACTTTATGTCCATACTATGTTAGACGCAATTGACTTATGTTAGTAACAATAGTAAGAGATATTTGAGTCATATACAGGGTGAATTTTAAATCGTGAACCGTTATATTTTTTTTGAAGTCTATACATAGTTAACAATAACTTTTTTTTTTATGAAATAGGGGGCAAACTAGCAGACGGGTCGCCTGATGGTAAGCAATCACCGTCGCCCATAGACACCTGCAACACCAAGAGAGTCACGGGTGCGTTGCCGGCCTTTCAGGTGGGAGTACGCTCTTTTCTTGAAGGTTCGAAGGTCGAATCGGTCCGGAAACACTGCAGGCGACAATTTATTCCACAGTTCAGTCGTGCGAGGCAGGAAGTTTCTAGCAAAACGCACAGTTGTGGACTGCCAACCATCTAAGTGGTGAGGATGGTAATATTGTCGCGTAGAACGATGGCGGAAAGATGCGGCAGGGATTAATCCGAACAATTCCTCGGAGCATTCCCCGTTATATAGACGATAGAAGATGCAGAGCGAGGCTACATCTCTTCGCAGTGCCAAGGAGTCGAGCCGATCTGAAATAACTTGGCAGCCGACGATACGAGTCGCTCTCCGTTGAATGCGGTCTAGAGGGAGAAGCTGGTACTGGGGGGCCCCAGCCCACAGATGAGAACAGTATTCCATATGTGGACGGACCTGCGCCTTATACGGCTGAAGGCGGTGGGCCGGAGTGAAATACTGTCTCGATCTATTGAGCACACCAAGCTTCTTAGAGGCTAATTTAGCCTTACCCTCTAAATGGCCGCGGAACTGGACTTCACTCGATATGTCGACGCCAAGAATTCCGATAGTGGCTGTGGCAGTAAGGGGGATGCTCTCAAAACGAGGTGATGCGACAAACGCGAGCTTTTTGGCGGTGAAGGCGCAAACCTGTGTCTTCGTAGGGTTACAATGCTTTTAAACCTAAATTAAGTACGTTTTTATTTTGTCCACTTTTAATTTGATTTCTCCTAATTTCACCTTAATTGTCCGTAGCGCTCGTCACGCTACCGTCCGTTGACGTGGAACTCGCAGCCGCGAGTGTAGTGTAGCGGTGTGCGCGAGAGCCACGGTTAGGAGTTTTAAGAGTTGGTCCTGCTGCGTCTGTTGGACGCTAAGGAATTGAGCGAATTGTTCGGCGTCCATCTCGTCGCCAATAAAATAAATCACTTTATATCGTAAATAAGCATATTTTTATTGTGACATTGAAAATTAATGACATTTGTAAAGTTACTTATAATTCTCATAAACCACGAATTCACTAAGGAGTTTATAACAATTCACATGTATCTTTAACCATTTTAATGAAAAAAAAAATCAGTTTTGCAAATAAATGTTTGTTTTGTAATTTGATAAGCCAACGTCAATACTTTTGTAATTGTCATGTCAAATTTTAGAAAAAACTCTTTAATCTGTATAAAAAACTGCATACATAAACGTAATAATAAGGACGGCATTAACTATAGGATTGATTTTCTCAACTTTTTACCCCAGTACCACGACATGCCTTGTACCAAGTGCATCAGCGATTAACGACAATTACGTAGTACACCTACTACATTAAAAGTGCGGATTTAGGAAATTGAATTGTGCAGTTAATTCGCATAATTATGATTTGCTAATACTTGCAGACGAGTGCTAATGAAACATATTATTATCAGTTTTAATAAAAGCCCGTATGCCAGTAACACACTGTATAGTTTTATTTTCAACTCGACACTCCACGCGCTCCCGATATAAAGGGTATTGACAGACAGACAGGCGGACGGAAAACAAAGGGACAAATAATGGTTCCGTTTTATTCCTTTTGAGGTACGGAACCCTAAAAAGAGGAGAAAGGTCGGGCTCCCGTGGTAGCGTGCCCATGATGCAGGCAGCGTTCCTGCGCTGAATAGCGATTGCTAATCTTTGCTTATTAAAATATTCTTAAAAACGACTACAACGATCACAGGATGTCCTTTTTAAGAATGATTTATTGTGATAAAATGGGTTTTATGGGTGGGTGAAGTTTCTCCCTATAGGTAATGTAACCCAATGTCGTAATAAAATCGCAGTGAATAACGCAAATAAATCGTTTTTGAAGTGTTTCTGTTTGACTGTTTGTTAGTTTGTTCGCGCATCACGCAAAAACTACCTAAATTTAGGGTTGATTGTGATCCAGTAACCCTATAACAACTATGATACGAGACTGTTTGTCGCGAAAATAATACATCCCTTTCCATTAAATATAGTGCGAACGTGACAAGTTGTGCTGTCTCGCGCGACGAGTGAAGGCCCGGGCAGTTGTGCGGCCTAGTTTCTGAAGTTCGGTTATATTAGTCCGGTTCGAACTAATATATGTAAATGGCACTGGACTACCGAACTACTGAACTCATGTTTTACCCAACTATGGGAAGCTACAACAGACATTTAATTTATTTCACCTCTCTGAAGAAAGTTACGGGTATCCTTTATTTCTACAATATTAGGCATAAATAACTAAATATTTTTACTAAAAAAAACCCGACCGCGGTGCACTTTAAAAGTGCATAAAATCCGCCATTTTGTTTATTTTAACGAACTTCATACCCAGTGCACTCGCGCCATCAAGACGAATCCAATGATATATCATTTATCAAAATCGGTTGTGCCGTTGAGTAGTTACGAGCGGCCACAGGAACGGACATACATACATACATACAGGTCAAACACATTACCCTGCTTTGGGCTTCGCCGCACTCGGGTAAAAACCTTGAAAGTACCTAATTATTTAGGTAGGTAAAACAAAGGAAGCAACGGATTAAACAATAAACATGTCATGAGAGGATTTATTATGATTGCGACTTCTTAATGAGCAAAAGTTTTGGTCCAGCGAAGTTTTAACCGTCTTTTTCTACTCCTGTACTCTTATCTGTCTTTTACTTGGTCACGAACACTAATATAAGAACATATATAATATGAGTTCAGAGAAGTCTATACTCTATTCCCCATAACAGCACTAGTGTCGTTATAGCCACTTTACGTTATTGCTAGCAACCACAGACTTCTAAATCTAGGTTAAACTGAGGTCAAGGATTAAGCGCTCAATTTTAACTTTACGGTAAAAATGCACAACTACCAACTTAACAAACAATTAAAATCCTACGGCTTTTAAGAAAAACAAAACTTTCTGAACTAAATTCATTGATGCCAACATAAAAGCCTTGAGGGCCTACTTACAGAAATAAATTATTTTATTTTATTTTTATTTTAAAACAAAAGTATTTTTAATATATTCACTGCGTGTCAACTTCATTTAAAAAATAAAAAGTTTACCTTAGACACATACTGACAGTCATACGTCATATTTGCCTTCTTTGCAGGTTATGCCTTGTTTGTATTTTATAATTTTAAAACCTGTCGTAGAAAAAGTATTGTATGCAACGTTGTATAATTAAGTCAAAAAACGCTCATTGCGTCTCTATTTGCGATACTCGCCGCATTCGCGGCTCGTATCGCAACTCACGCAATTCGCATATTTTGAACCTTCTTATACAACTGTTGCATAAAATACTATAATACCCGTACAGCGGTAATGTATTGTTGCGCCGGTGGTATAGTAGGTATAGGTCAAAACTTTAAACGTGATTTTCCGTGCTTTAGAAGCGTTTTCAGCAGGCTGAAAAGTGATTTCAGGTCGTTTCAGAGGTGGCTCTTTCACATACTAGAAGATCAAAAATTCACCCTAGTTGCCGTTGTTTTCAGGGAACAATACAGTCAACGGGAAGTAACCTAGCGGTTTTCATTCTTTTACGAGCGTCAAAATATGTGCCGTAAACGGAGCTAAAACGGCCGTATCTTTTAATTACGATGACTTAGAAGTTTAATTTTGTCACTGCTCCAAGGAATCGCAGACTTGAGTATTTGATATTAATTTCAGCTTGTTATCTCACGCGTTCCTGAGAAAAAGAGTCTTTTTGACAGACGCACAGACGGACTATAACAAGATGATCCTATAAGGGTTCCATTTATTTAGGTACAGAACCTTAAAATTGGTATCAGTCGTGAAATACCTATTTTTCAATAGGACATATTTTATTGTATATCGTAATTACAAAAGATCTTTATTCACAGGTTATTTAATCGCGTGTCGCAGTGTTGATCATATAAAAACCTATATATTTTAGTAATGTTCATCGTATTTAAATATCGCATTTTAGACGTTTTATTTTACACATATTCCAGGCAGATGTTGAACTATTTGTGTTGAAAAATGTGAAGCAGTCGGAGTTTTCGCTAAAAATATTTTTACTCGTCCAAAAGCCTTATACGGGATTTCGTTGAAAAATTTTTGTCCCAACAAATTAGGTCTCGACAGCGAAAACCCCTTTGTTTCTATCTGGAGTTAAAGAGAGACTCCTAAGGAACTGCTTCGACCTGTTAGTTCATTTAGTTCAGGAGCAAATTACAACTTTCGTGCTCAGCGGCTGTGTAGTTCTGCAACAATTCAATCGTTCTTTATTCGTTTACTCCGTTTCAATAACACATTCACCGATTACTACTCTTGAACTAGTTGAACTAGTACCGACGATAAATTACGGTAATTTATGAAGAACTAGTTCAACTCGGTCTTTGACATAAAACACATTCCTTTTAGTTCTAGTTCCTTACTGACCCAAGCCTATATATATTACCTAGATATCATTAATAGTAGACGTGCAAGTGTTTTCAATGGAGAACAATTAAAGTAATCTCGCAATTATTATGCAAGTCACGTTTCCTTCTGATTTATTTTAAACATAGCCTTCTTTAATAAGATTGAGCCTCTAAAATTAGATGTTGTTGTTACATTATTTCATTCTGCTTAAAGCTAAAATTATACAACCAACCTACCTAAATTCCAAATATGCTTTGAGAATATTTTTACTCAAGTAACTTAAATTTATAGAGTTCATTACAATGTATTTATTCAGTTTACCTACAAAAATTTACAAAATTAACTTTACAATGTAATAACTGATAACTTTATTGACTAAGGTGTTACTTTGTAGAAATCCATGTTAATTAAATTAACATGTAATAACTTAGTAACTGAAATGAAAATATTCATCCGTTACACACCAGAAAAAACAGCATATCCCTTATTAGGCATACCTAATTTAAAACTCCTATGATGAAAACACATAACAGTCCTAGGCATACGATGATTGAGCATACCGCTTAAATGGCATAATAATAAAAACGGATACAAGTTAATTGGCACAGGTACCGATTGATTTGGCATACCTGAAATTCGCATAATATTGTTAGGTGTACTCGTACTGAACGCTTAAAATTAAACGTTCGGTATAAAATGACCGTTTTGAAAAATTATTCCAATTTTATACCCGTTGTTCACAGAATCCCAACCTTTAGGGTTTTTCTTACTAATAGGCAGTAATTCTAGCTGAACCGAATGTCTACCACAAAAGCTGGGTTGTCGCTGCCTTTAGTCTAAATCTATATCTATTTATTGAATGGGTTAAATATTATTTGTTGTGGGGATGTACTAGTATGCCGCGACGGTTAAGTTTGTATTATATTCTGGATTCTTCTAACTTGGGTTATATTCTAGGTTCATATGTATAGTTCCTTAGCCTGGTTTGTGTGTGTTGTGGTTTGTTCACCTCCTGTAATAGTACCTACATTACACAACTGGGCGGTAAAACAAAGAAAGGCCGAGATTGTAGATGTTTGCAGACCGAGCTGCAAGCGAGGGACGTAAATATGCGATCGAGGGCTTTCTTTATTACCTCCCGTGTTGTGTACTGTAGGGGGTATTAATTTTTATTGTCGAAAGGAATACAAGCTGTTAGTTTGGTGGCGCTCAGATGAGAACTGAATCATATTTTATAATAAAACATTACGTTAGACCAGCGGTCGGCAACCTGCGGCCCGCGGGCCACACTCGGCCCTTGAACCGCTCACTTGCCGTCCAATATTCCGGTCTGTTTTGCCGTCGCTTTATTCCGACTAGTATAAAATCACATATTATTAACAAAATGCGGCCAGCGTCAATTCCTAAGCTACTATATGGCCATTGGCTGCTAAGCGGTTGCCGACCGCTGCATTAGACTGACAAATATTTGAATTATATTTACCTATATAATTCTTCTGTAGAGACAGCCAGGTCTCTACATCTTCCCCTCCTGGGTGAGATAGGAGCCTATTAAAGGATCCTAGCTAAAACCATTGGAGTGTCTGGATGGCGGGTGTACGTCAACAAATGGAGCTGTGGTATGCCAAATGTGCGCCAAAATTGGAGCATATTTAAGAAATAAATGACGCCTGCCATTCTGACGTCAGGTTGGCGGGTGCATTTCCAGTTCTAGCTAATGGCTGCCTACTCAAGGGTGAAAGTACTGCTTAGGTTAGTGCGCACAATCAAATTCAGCGAGCGACAGAGAGTAATATGGAATTGAATGAATATATAGGTCAAATGCAGAAAATACGTACCTTTTACTTTTTTGTCTGATCATGGTGTGTCTTATAAAAATATTTTTTTTTCCTTAGAAACTCTCATAAAGAGTTCCTTTTGATTAAAAATGTGATAGCGATCTCTATCTACTAAGAACCATAGTGTGTTTTAATAAACTCCCCTTTTAAAGTAAACACATATTGCTGCAAATGTTTTCAAAATAATAATTATTTACTAGTTTTACCAAACCAATGGTTATCCTTAACATAAAATGGTAATTTGAATATTTTGAGCTTAATTCCAAACAATAGACCGGTTTAGCCTAGTGGTTAGTGACTCTGCCTACGATGCTGACGGTCCTGGGTTCGAAATAATATTTGTTTCTGAGTCTTGGATGTTTTCTATGTATTTAAGTATTTGTATTTACTAAATATATCGTCGTCTAGTATACATAGCACAAGCCTTATTGAGCTTACTATGGGACTAGTTCGATTTGTGTAAGATGGTCCCCTAATATTTATTTAATAGGTCCAAATTAATTGTTGTGAGTTATTGACTAATTTAGTACATTTTCAAGTAAACGATGAACTAATGGAAGTTTATTTGTCCATTTATTGATGCATTCTTATACCAAAAACCGATTACTAGATCCTTATCGTCAAGCGATAAAGTGGCAGATTTGCTTGGAAACGTCATATTTAGAGACTTTTTATACTTTTATAATATATTATACTTTTTGAATATTACCAAATATTCTATTATTCCTGATTTTGAAAAAAAAAAATACCATTATGTCTAAATTATGAAATAAAACACAATCAGATTTTTTTTATTCTACGAAACAAACTTTTTTTTTAATATGAAAACGCCCTTATTTATTATTATTTTATTTATTATATATTTATTCAAATGACAAAAAACATTAGTAAGGGTGCATCGTCCCACAAAACTGATTCCACAGTTTGACTGTAGGATCCGTGAGTCTATCTATAGGTACGTACAATATTACAAACTAGGTAGGTAAATACCTCGACAGTAATCAATTTAAATGAATTAAATACTGTCGAAGTAGTATTTAGACAGGCCTTTTTTAAATTTATTTTTATTTTTCTCCGTCCTAATAGCTGCAGGTAAGGCGTTAAGAAAATATGGTAAGCGCTTTTCGATGAGCCTGTCCCCATAGTAATTGCTTACTCTGGGAACAGCATACTTACCTGCAGCTTATAGACTTGGTGCCATGCTTATGGCTTATTTGAGATAAATTACTCTCTTGATTGCCGTGTTGGTTGACTGTTAGTAAGTATTTGTGTCTTAAGGTTGCCGGAAGAATTTTACATACTTTAAATAACTTGTAATAATCATTTCTATATTTGTTTTTGGTTTTATTGTTTACTAATAGCTTGAGGAATCTAATTTGCAATTTTATGTTTTATTCTGCGTAAGTTTCTTCGTTTTTGTGTAACATTTTGTGGATTTCCTTTGTGTCACGTACAATTTTTGCAATTCATCCATCTACTGAACCGGCGAGCTACATCTTCGGCCAAATAAATGAAAGCATCCGAATTTCCGAAACCTACTTACTTATCACATAAAAAAAACTTATCAAGAAATTACGTAGCTACTCGACTGTCGTTAATTCACGTTTTCAAGAGCTCATTAAGAGTTCCAAACTTTATTTTATAAATTGGCCCCACGTCAAAAGTAAATTTGCTTATCAGTAAATTTACTTTTGACGAATCTTGAAAAGTGTTCTGCTAATATTTTTTTCGACGATTTACTTATAAAAGCGCAGGTAAAAAAATCTTAAACAGATACCTAACTAAAACCAAACGGGACAAGTACGTACAACAAAGTGAACCTATAAGGGTTCCGTTTGCCAATTACTTTTAAGAATAAAAATAAAGTCTTCTTTCAGCAAAATATCCTATCTAGAATATTTGAGGTACTTTCCCTTCATGTCGCATAGTCTTCGGACATCATGTAGGTACATAAACATTTTATACATATATTTGTAAATAAATGTAGTACTTATAAAAAGTACAATTTAGAATTATAATATTAATAATTGATATAAAATGGTTGGGTCTCTGAAATGTTCACTTGACAATGACAGTCCTATCCTATTATAATTTATTAGTGGATGTACGAAATTCACGTTTAATAGACAATACGACTGCGCTTGCATCGGCCGCCCTTGTTGCATCCTTTTGTCCTTGCCCACAAATTAAAGTCGTTTCGGGTGAATCCTCTTATCATAAATTGTTAGAACTGTATCCGGATATAATGCGGCCCATTGGTAGCCCGCAAGAACGCACATGTCAACACACAACGCAGCATTATATCAGGACAACTCCAGGTCCACCGGTATTCGCACGGCCTAGGCGACTAGCATCGGATCGTTTAAAAATAGCGCGACAGGAATTTGAAGACATGGAACGTACGGGTATTGCAAGGAGATCTGAAAGTGCGTGGTCATCTCCCCTTCATCTGGTGCCTAAAAAGGACAAGGGTTGGCGTCCTTGTGGCGACTACCGAGCACTCAATGTGCGCACGGTGCCAGATCGCTACCCAGTACGGCACATTGGTGATTTTTCGCACAACCTGTTTAACTGTAAAGTTTTCAGTAAATTAGATCTAGTGCGAGCCTACCATCAAATTCCTGTCGCGCCAGAGGACGTCCCAAAAACGGCAATCACGACACCGTTCGGGCTTTTCGAGTTCCCGTTCATGAGTTTCGGACTGCGCAATGCTGCGCAGTTTCCAGCGTTTCATGGACAAGATACTGCGAGGTCTTGATTACTGTTTTTCATACATTGATGATGTCTTAATAGCCTCAGCTAATGATGAGGAGCACCAGGAACATTTGCGAACTGTACTTGAGCGTTTCAGCGAACACGGTATCCTACTGAACCCTAACAAATGTGTGTTTGCCGTTCCGGAAATCGAGTTTCTGGGCTATTTGGATTCATCAGAAGGTACTAGACCTATAGGTGACAAAGTCAAGGCTATCCAAGAATTCTCTCGACCTAAAACAATTAAAGACCTTAGACGTTTTCTAGGCACCATCAATTTCTATAGGCGTTTCATAAATGACGCTGCAAAATTGCAGGCTCCTCTACACGCACTGTTGAGTGGACCTTCGGTAAAAAGTAACAGTGTCATAGATTGGACACCTGAGTTGGAAATGGCATTTAGCGCTTGTAAGCAGGGTTGCTTACAAGCGCTAAATGCCATTTCCATCCGCTGTCCTTTTAGCCCACCCTAATCCCGATGCCCCTTTGGCAATAGTTACTGACGCATCCGATTTTGCTTTAGGTTCGGTATTACAACAAGAAGTACAAGGTCACTGGCAACCGCTTGGATTCTTTTCTAGGAAATTGACACCAGCACAGGTTAAATATAGTGCGTACGATAGGGAGCTTCTATCAATCTACGAATCAGTCAAGTATTTCCGGCATATGGTCGAATTAAAACCGTTTTTCATTATGACCGACCACAAACCTATTATATCCGCCTTTAACAAATCACCTGATGCTTGCTCACCGAGACAATTTAGATACATAGATTTCATTTCACAGTTCACCACCGACATCAGGTACTTCGCCGGTGAGTTTAATATTGTCGCCGATGCGTTTTCGAGAATAGATTCTATAACCGACGGACTAGACACTAACGCTCTAGCGGCCTCCCAAATGACAGATACAGAACTGCGGAATTTACTAAAAACCGGTTCATCCTTAAACCTGCAACAAGTAAAATTTGCGAATACTAAACTTTTCTGTGACGTTTCTGGGTCGGTAAATCGTCTTTATATAACACCGGAATTAAGGAGGACTATTTTTGACTCCCTTCATTGTCTTAGTCACCCGAGCATCCGAATTACAATTAAGCTAGTAACTGAACGGTACGTTTGGCCGGGTGTTAGGAAAGACTGCCGTAACTGGGCGCAAACGTGCATTCCTTGTCAAAAGTCCAAGATTTCTCGACACGTTCACGCACCTATTGACGATTTCGAGCTTCCGTCGGCACGATTTTCACATGTGCATTTGGATTTAATAGGCCCGTTGCCAGTGTCAGATGGTTATAAGTACTGTTTTACCGCCGTTGATAGATTTACTCGGTGGCCCGAAGCGGTACCAATACAAGATATAACGGCGGAGACTGTGGCGAAAACATTTATTACTACGTGGATAGCGCGATTTGGTTGCCCTGACAAGGTAACTACAGATAGAGGTAGGCAATTCGAATCCCATCTTTTTAGCCTGATTTCGTTGTTAACCGGATTCAGACATTTAAAAACCACCGCTTACCACCCAGCGGCCAATGGTCTGGTGGAACGTTTTCACCGGCAACTAAAGGCAGCGATAATGTGCCACGCTAATGACAGCTGGACTGAATCACTTCCACTCGTACTTCTAGGTATTCGTAGTGCATGGAAGGAAGATCTGTCAGCGTCAACAGCCGAATTGGTTTATGGTGAGCCGCTTAAACTTCCCGGTGATTTCTTTAATCCAACATCTGAGAGATTGACTGATTACACCGATTTCTTGGCTAGGTTACGCCTCCACATGAGGAAATTACAACCTGCAAACGTAGCGCGCCATGGCACTCACAAAATCTTTATTTTTAAAGACCTATCGACGGTCACACACGTTTTCGTAAGGCAGGATTTTGTTCGCAAATCGCTTCAGCCACCTTACGCAGGCCCTTACAGGATATTGGAAAGGAACGATAAATATTTTAAGATTGATGTTTCTGGCAAAGCCGTTTCAATATCTATTGACAGACTGAAACCAGCGTATATCCTGGCAGACGGGCGGGGTACTTCCAGTCACTCACCCGTTCCAACGCAATTCGGCGCCACACAGTAGTCGCGATTAAACTCTTTGCAGCTAGCCGCTGCGCGTAGGTGTTTTATCGCTGGCTTGGAAAAGTGTCTTTCAGATAGATAGGTTTGGGATTATGTTTGGTTGCTTGACATATGATGTTTTGTGATCATTATTATAATTATTCAGTTTAATATTCGGTGTAACTATTTTATAAACTCTGTGTAAAAATTAAACGGATATTTGTTGAGTTCGATTTCTTTTGCTTATCAACATTTCCACACAGTAATAAATTTGTTGACTAATATCACTAAAACGAAATATAGGTATCTAATAAATCCAGTCTGTAAATATTATCCAAAGTTATTACTTGGCTAATATATCTGGGAACATTACATATTAAGTACCTATCAAATACTGAAAAAATACTCGTATATTCAACTCCTGCCGTGGATCACTTCAATTATACCTACTTAAATTTGAAAAAGAACATTACAGACTTATATTAGTCAAAATAATATTCTTATTTATCTCCAAACCTATTTAACTTTGAAACTGTGCGCAATGTACATGACGCCGCCAACAGCTTAATTAGCTCTTTGGTTAGCTTAGCTGCCTAGCCTTTTCATTAAACGGCGCCATTTAGTTAAGTGCCTGGATGAACATCGGGCCGTCTAGCCCTTCTATCAAACGGCTAGGCTAACTACTTTGGTACTACAACATTAAATAACCCGCCTAGCTGAGTCCGTCAAATTTTAGTTGTATAAATCTATTCTGTCCTAGAACCTGATCTCACATGGGGGGACGGGTGGGCGCAGCCCCCCACAAGGGGGGCTCGGGGTGTGGTGGCAGACGTGTATACCTATATTTTCATTTAATTATATGTGGTAAATGTTGAGGTAAATGAGTATTCAATTCTTAGAGGCGTGTGAAAAATAACAGCAAATTCACAGAAAGAATTTAAGTTGCAAAGACACTAGTGGTCGCAATAAATTTAGATGTCGAGTCTCATAGCACAAAAAAAACCAAAAGCTTAATCTTTTGTCTATTACAAAGAATCGTGTTTTTAAATGCATAAGAAATGCGTTAATTGCTTTTAAGACAGATTTATTATTTCAAGATGGAATGGTATGGATATACGACACTAGACAACTAGATATGGTCAGAATATACAAGGTGACATGTTGAGGTTTTGATGCAGAATATTATGGTTCTTAAACCTAATGGTCTAAGGTACAATAGTGCAAACATGAAACTATCTTTTCGAAACTTACGCATTCCAGGCAAAACCCAAACACGTGTTGGTCACTTGACGAGGGACGCGTAGCCGCTTGGTTTGGACGAGCCACGCCGACAGACGCACGAGGCGAGGTTGCAATGAAAGAAAAGGACGGAGCAACCTTCGCTACGAGTGGGAGCGAGTCAGATGGAGCGATACGTACAACCATGGGGGTGAACGCAGGGGATGGCGCGTGCGCAGGTTGAATCGCGAAGAAGAACTTATGTTTAAGAACATAGGGTTTACTATTGGTTGTAAATAAAGATAGTTTAATATAATTGTTTGTGTGTGTGTAGGCGAGACGGTTGGCTTTTTAAAAATGTGAGAGATAGGAAAAGAAGGGAGGCTGGGCACTTGATCTGGGGACGGAGACGAGAGGAGGTCGACGGTGCTTGGTGGCCGAGGAGATGAAGTATCGCTAAAAACATAAAAGCACCAGTGCTT
The DNA here is from genome assembly GCA_947034925.1 of Eudemis profundana. Taxonomy (NCBI): domain Eukaryota; kingdom Metazoa; phylum Arthropoda; class Insecta; order Lepidoptera; family Tortricidae; genus Eudemis; species Eudemis profundana. The sequence goes on along the minus strand of OX344809.1, from coordinate 9,300,185 downwards.
ATAGTCGCGAGTGTATATTCTTTTATAACTATGTCTATCAAGTAAAATAGATTCAGTGTACTTCAAAGGCGATTCCCGTGTCAAGTTAAGTACAATCTCTTAAACCACGGTTAAAGTTATTTGGAAATAAAGTATAATGTAATTTAGCGATGAATTGATAATAAATGTTATAGTATAATCAGAAGTATTGTCAGATGTTCAAAGAACTTGTTATCCTGGATAATAAATCAATTAATAATTCCAAATAACTGCGACTAATTCTTTTATGGAATGTTTTTGTGATTTTGAAGCATTTTACTTGTTTAATATTTGGGTTCGAATCTCAGATAAAATAACAAATACGTTAGAAAGCTGACGGGTTCGATTCCCGTATGTAGTATCTACGAGATACTAATTCTATAGCCAACTGCTTGTGAAAATTATGGATTTTATTTCTTTAACGGGTTCGATCCCTCGTTGAAGTATGTATTTCAAATAAATACATAATTATATTGATATCAGGCCAGTGCTGATGTGTGGCACAATATTGTATTGATTTGGGCTTTCATTATTTGTAAATGAAAGCGTTTTATTGTGGTATTTTTATAATGTTCATAATTAATATACCCGGATTCGACTTCCGTGGTAGTTAAAACTCTATGTTTGGAATGTGAGATAAGTTGAGTTATTAATGTGTTTAACTCTGATATAATTGTGGAAGTCTGGCAGTGTAGAATACCGTATTTCGCCTTATAATTTGTCGACATGACTTGTATTCAATTTATATGTTTGAAGGAAGGTGTTTAGTCATTATAATGTGTGTCTTATGTCTGAAAGCTCATTTGTTCAACTATGTATAAACGTATGTAACTAATGTTGACGTATCTCCTCTCCTCATTTTATAAATAACGTAATAGTCGTTATATAGTGAACTGTAAATCTAGCTTTTAAAACAAAGGGCGTGAGGTTTTTCTCTTTATCTGTTCTGTTTTTCTCCTCACAGTGGTTTTGCCCCAGGGAATTAGAACAGATATCAAATAAAGACTATTAATTAGCTTTATTTGATTAATTAGTCAAAGTTTCGGTTAAACTCAGTGAAAATATAACATTATTGGAGTTTACGAATAATAAATAGATTTTAACTCCTTTCTGTATTTCATTACTAGTATTATTTTAGTTACCCTTTACTCAAAATCCCTCAGATCAGATTTTAATGTGTGTACCTACGAATCTTCGATTGGTTCGATTATTTCATAAGTCAGAGGTCATATACCTATACACACTTATACATACTCATATACTATTAATTATAGGGGGGGGGGCCTTACAGGGGGGCGAAGCCCCCGCATGGAAAAAGTGAACAAATCAAATTCCTTTTTTTTTAGGTTAGGTTTGTTAGTCAGCAGTGTGTCCCTCAGAGCAGAAATAGAAGCCCCGCGCATCGGGGCTTCGTCGACTTGCTGGCGGGTCATAGTTGTTCAGAAAGAAAATCCTAATTTCGTCATAGTTGCCCTACTAAACGAACGGCCTAAGCATTGGCCAGCCATATCGTTAGTTGATAAACTCACGCATTAGCTAAATTTCATCCATGCAGTTAACCAAATGGCTAATTAAACCAGTTGGCTGCGACATGCACATTAAAGGGTTATTCAAATTCTTTTCATTTGGATGCGTCCGTTGACCTTTTAAAAAAAAATCATGCCGTCGAAAACCGCATTATTTTAAAGTGAAATCTCTATGCATATAAAACACTACAGATAGCGGAATAAAACTTTAAACATAAAATTGATGAAAGGATTTTTGGAAATTCATAGTTTAAATTCACGCAGATCGAAATTGGGTACCTACTTGTCTGTAACCGAAATTTGTCAAAATTATATTGGTGAGATCCTGTTAAAATAAGCAAAATAAGGAAATTTGTTAAAGTTTTGAGATTTGAGAAAAAAGTTATATGTTAGATACGTAATTACGTATAACTTTTTTTATTAGCCTGCAAAGCGGGGTAGGGATGTCGAATTTAAAAGTATAACAATATTGACAACTATTTAATACCATTGAAGACCCCATAAAATTTAAAGTAACGTTTATATTGAAACCGTTACGATAAACACGAGATAGTTGCAGAACAAAGTTCTTGATTCCCCAAACAAAGTTTGTATCGTGACGTCACATTACAGTAGGCTGTAGGCCTTTGAATCGGTTTCGGGAAAGTGATTTTAACATAGTTGTACCTCGGTGAGTTTTTAAGATACTAATAGTTTTTTCGCTAATATTTCTATTTTTGGGTGGTCTTTCTATAACATATCACATAAAATAGTTGTCAAGTACCCAATTTAGTTGTTTAAGTTAGCCAAATAAAATAATTTTGCCCTAGCAATTTTGCGTAAGAATATTTGTCGACGTCACGCTATATCCTGTCTCCATTATTTAATGCTGTTTACTCATTAGACCCTACTCTAATTTCATTACTATTATTTACCCTGCACGAAATCTCATTTCTTCGTACAAACAATAAAGGTCTGCGTCATTCGCGAAATAGGATTAGTTTCAAGAGAACTCGACACACAATGAAAAGAACTAGTACTCGTATCATTTGCATATAGGGTTGCCAGATTGAATTACCATTTCGGGAGCAGGAAACAATATGTCGGGATTTTGAGACTTTGGTCGGGAGATGCCCCGCGGAGAGCTTTTTTTTTAGCCTGAAAGAGCAGAAATTTTCGCTGTCCGGCCAGCGAGCTTCACCTTGAGTGAATCGAACTAAAGTTTTAAAATGAAGTCGTTTGTCGGGAGATTTTCTTCTTTGTCGGGAGTCGGGAGGACATACAAAAAATCGGAAGAATCCCGCCAATTCCCGACCATCTGGCCACCCTATTTGCATAATCTTAGGCTGCCCGTCCACTGCAGCGGAGTAGAGAGGGTATTAAGGTGACACGAGTCGGTCGGTTTCCCATTCAAAATAAAGAGGGTCAGTGTTTGCTTCTACATCAATAAAATTATGTTTAGTCAGTGTTGTTATATTTAGTCAATGTAGTTGAAAAGTCTATCCCTGCAAATTTTTATGTTTTAATCTATTTGGTAGAGATCCCAGACTTCTAATAAATAGTCTGATATCCCATTAAAATCAGCAGGGTCTTCGACCAGGCGTACGTCACTCCGCGATTCTGTTGCGCAGTAATTATTATTTCTTGCCTAATGCATTAGACAAGTCAGTGGTTGTAACGCGCCGACTCGAAGCGCTGCGCCGAGTCACTCGCGTATTACGAATACGTACCTTCTCTACCGAAATAAGTAACGTGAAATATGCAAAAAAATATATATTGCATTGCGGAAGATTGCCGCAGGACGGATTAAAATTCGGATCACTGATTTTTCTGGCGTCCGTCCGTATTATCTGTATTATACATATATAGATAAAGTTTGTGATCCACAGTGGCCGACGGGGCGTAATTTTCCTCCAGCTTAAACGAAAAACATTTAGAAATTATTTTAACGTGGCTTGCGTTACTTATAATAAGCTAGCTTAGGATTTTTTTTAATAATTCAGTCAATAAAGTAACTTTAAAGACACCATTGGTGTCTGTAAAGTAACTATTATGGGAAGTATTTTCAGACTTTCGGACAAATATCAAAAAAGGTGAACCGCTCTGGGTAACGTGGACGCTTCCTGAAGTCCTCCGCTGCCATGTCTAAATCTGATATTACACACTGATACTCTGAATAACCAGTGTGTCCACCTAACGATAATTTTATGTAGGTATTGTAGATTTCAGTTTCACTATGCTGGCAAAAAAGTTTTGCCTACCGCAGCCACCCACAGCCACCCAACACGTTGTTCATATAAGACTTAACTATATGAAAATCGGTGGGGGACTGCGGTAACCGTCCCCGACAAAATTGACGCGAACATTTGGGCACGCGTAGCGGCTTTCTAACTTACGTGACGTATTTCAACCACGCACGTGGCCTTATCACGTCGGTTCCGTCGACCGTCGATATTGATATTTACTTTTCTGCTCTCCAGCCGGAAAGCATCACCTTACTGTATATAATGTACTCTTCGGTATGTAATGTACTATTGTTTCGGAGCTGACAGGACGCAAGAAGATCTGTGTTGCCGTGTCGAAAAAATAAATCTTTAAATAACAGCAATCACCAAAAATACTCCACTGTATGTCAATTGAATTTAATTGTCCCTTTCGAATCGATTTCTTATGCTACAAACCGGAACGATTCTTGTTTATTCATTGATTCCAGTAACCCACACAAACAGCTGAACTATGAACTAAGGATCTCACAGTTCTACAGTGAGAGATCGGGTAGCTGACTTTATCTTTTGTAAGCAGGCACAGCTCTAGTGTAATCTTAACCTTATATTCCAACGTTTTCCTCAATAAAACGGGCTGGGTTTGTTCAGCATTAGCTGTTGGCATTTACAAATACGGGTCGCCATATCTAGCTTAGGACTTCAGGTAGCATACCGTGGTTCTAAAATCCATGGAGCCACCATCTGAAAAATATTTTTCGAAGTCGAAGTCAAAGTCAAAAGTATGATGTAATTAAATATAATGATTTACCATTCCTCCCTCCCCCTTATCTCCGAAACTATTGTACGTAGAATTTTGAAAAAAATATGTAAAATAGGCCTTCACCTATAGATTACAGGATAACCTATAAAAAGTCTGTGCAATAAAGTATAATTGTTTAATATTGTTTTGAACTTACGGAACCCTCTCCACGCGAGTCTAACTCACACGTCCGGTTTTTTTTTAAAGAGGGCCGAAATAGGAGGTAGAAAAATTTAAGTTGTGCTATTACATCAAGTGGGGTATCAAATGAACGGACTTAATCTGCAGATTCCAAACCTATATAGATAAAGTACCTAAGTCAGAAAATAAAATTAGTAATTGGGTGACACAACTTTTCTTGCTTGCTTTATGCAAAGATTGCTCTTTCTCCTTATTTGTTGACCTTTTGCATGTTTTAACGTGATTTAAATGGAACAAGATTTTACATCTAGAGACAGATTAAGGTAAAATAAAAATTAAACTTGTTTTTAATAAATAAACAGGGTGACCCAGCGGACGAACCCTTATTTTCATACAAAAGTGAGGGACAGTTATGTCCCCTGGGTCACTGCCTATAAACAAGTTATAATAAACCAATTAAAATAAAAAAATATTTGCATTACGCAGCTTTATTATCTGTCTTTTAAATGAGCATACACTTTATTCAAAAAATATCCGAATAAAAATTTCCTTTCAATTTTAGTCGGAGAAGGTAACATTTTGTTACATATATAGATACAAGAACTCAAAGTACACAGGAAAATTAAATGGCACTCAACTGTGTACAGACCGGGAATCGAACCCGGTACCTCTGGATTTCCGGCCCAGCGACTCAACCACTCGTCCACCGTAGCACCCGCTAAACGCCCTCATCTTTGCCATGTACTTTGACCTCCGCATCATTCTGTTTTTAATTGGAATGTATTAATTTATTTGTGGTGTAATTTACCCGCATTAAAAAAACCAATGAAGAGACAGAAACGTTTCTTTCATATAAAGTATTAACATTTTGTTGACAAAGAAAAGTTGATTCACCCAAATAATGTTTTCCTGAAAGGTAATTCACGGCTTCGCCGTCAACCTCATCACTAAAATATGTTTCGATGTATATTTCGACTTCCGATTTCGTAATCAAAGTTTAATAGGTATACATACATTAATTATCGAGAGCTTGGAATTGCATTTGTAGTGGTTGTACCGCGTTCGCATGAAAAGGAGAATAATGAATTGCCTCAAGCTTCAGGTCCACATTAATTTGACACCGTACAGTTTATCTTGAATTATTCACGCATCTGACGAGTTTGTACGGAACCCTCGGTGCGCGTGTCCGACTCACACTTGACCGGTTTTTGAAAAAGACCCATCTACTTTTATCGTTTGCGTAACGCAGCGTATGGTAGCTATCCTAATAACTTACTAGCTCCCTAAGAAATACTATAAATCTCAAAAACCAAGTTATATTACCATACCGATATTCTGCTTCCTAATTTTACTTCTCAAAAATATTATAAATGTAGTGTCGCTTACGTAACGTTACTGTGGAAGTGGAATGGGTTTTTTCACGGTAAGAGGCAACGTGAGTTACAATTTTCATTAAGTTCTAAGTCATCATGATGCAAATTAAAGTGTTAATATATCTCTAAAGAAGTATCATCCCTAAATATATTAACACTAAAATTTGTGTCTTTAATGAAACACGCAATGAAATCGTGACTCGCGTTACATTTACGCGGAATGACCCGAATGCTCCTCATGTGCGCTAGTGCGACGCGATCAAGAACATTGCGTTGTGAAGTGTGGTTTAAAGCCCATTTTTTTACTTTTGAAGTATAAAAATCGGGCTCATGGAGAGCAATTACATTCGGTCAGGGAACAGCTAAGAAAAGTCACTTGAACGACTTTCCGATAAAAAATACTCCATGAAAATGACATAGGTACATAATTTTTTATTGGAGTTCTATTTTATTGGGAAATATTGTGAAGTTTCGAACTACAACAACTTCGAATTACAACTGAGTGATCCGTTTTTATAAATTATGATTATCTCCATAATATTGACCAATTTAAGGATCTTGCTCCCCTGGCAACTTGTATCTTATTTGTGCTGAGTTCGGCACACAGGATTCCAAAGTTCGACAATAAAAACCAGTTGTCCAAAAGAAGTCCAATATGATGTCTAGAGTTCGCCAGCTCAGCGCAATAAGCGTAGGTCTGTAGTAAAATTTGGGGATCGCTGAATTGCTTTCACATTGGGGATTCATAAGGTTGACCTGTGCTTTATAGGTATACAACTTAACCGATTCGACGCGGATGGCACGACAGACGTGTCATGAAGGTTGGTGTGTGGCGTCATTGCGCACTGAAGGCGTTAATAACTTTATTAAGAGACACCGGACAAAGACTCAAGATATCATCATTGGTAGTTAAGATGATCTCTAGAGTCCACTTTGATCTATTAACTTTGATGGCATTTTGATTCCCTACTCGCCCCAGGCTAGCACTCTATTTGGTGTGCCCCAATTAAACGAGGTCAGCAGGAAAATTTTGCCGCTGTAGCTTTACTAAGAAAACTTCGTAATTTTATTCCCATTGCCAATAAAATTGCGCTTGCTCAATTCTTATTACTCTCTATTTTAGATTTTATCGTGTGCAAGGCGTGCCCAATTGATAATGATATAAGGAAAACTCTCGACGAAACGAATAGTTGGTTGCGTGATCACAACCTCGAGTTAAATACAAAAAAAACTAAATTAATACAGTTCCGACCGCACCAAAAAAATCCTATAGATTTAACTGTCATATCAAATCAAACCGGCATAGAAGAAGTAAACGAGTTCAACCTATTAGGATTAAACATTGACACACACTTAAACTGGAAAAAACATATTGAGGAAACAAAAAATAAACTGTCACGATTTTTATATGCTCTCGCGGTACTGAAACGAAATACAGACACGTCATGCGCACTTTCTGTATATTATGCCTATGCCTATGCCTGGCTGCGGTACGGAATTATTTTATGGGGAGATAGCACCGACGTCCATGACTTATTTATACTGCAAAAAAAATGTGTAAGCATAATAGTTAATATCCGCCAAAGAGAAAGTTGTAGACCCCATTTTATCGATAAAACATTACTAACGTTACCCTGCATCTATATACTGGAAATCGGACTATTTGTTAAGAAACATCTAGACACCTTTGAATTTGTTAAAAGCGCGCGTCGTAACCATGTCCTAGTACTTCCGACCACAAAGTTAAAAATGTACAAATGTGGTCCATATTACAGATGCATAAAAATATATAATAAGTTACCGAATGACATAAAAACCGAAGAAAAATATAGCGTTTATCACAATAAGCTGAAACAATTTCTTATAAATAAGGCCTATTATTCGGTACAGGAATTTATGACTGATGACTCAATTTAACAGCATACCCACACGCAAGGCATAGGTACGAGTTAATGTAATTAATATGTAATTCTCTAATAATGATAAATTAATTTTGTTTTATTTGTAATTATTTTTTTATTATTTTTTTTTTGTAATGTTATGAATCTAATTTTGCATAATTTAAGAAATGTGACTTAGCTGATTACCTATTACGTTTGGAAGAAACCTAGCTTTTAAGATTAGCACCTAAGACATTGCCACGCCCTAACAGGGTAGCCATTGTACTTAAAATATTTGTAACACCTTATTGTAAACATGGTACTGCAATAAATGAATATGAATATGAATATGAAAAATTTGCTTCTTAATCATTTCTTAATATTCTCTCCTCAAGCTCCAAGTTTTATATAAATTCTTTTACATTCCAGGCTGTACGGTTGTGGTACCCTCCAGTGGCGTGGCGTAAAAGATATCCTTGGGCGAGCCGGTGCAGATTTGGCGTACATTTTCCTTAAGAGCTCTAGAATCAGGTGCCTGATATTAGGCAAGCCGGTAGGAATCGAGTTGTTTGGACGCCACGCCACTGGTATCCTCTTACCCTATTTAAAAACATGCTAAAAAATATTTTTTTACGCCACTGCTTGGAATAGATGGACGGAATTGGGACCGCAAAATGACGAATTCTTGGATAGCGAAGGAGACCAACCAACAATGTAATCAAACTTGACAGAAATAACATTGTTAGTCAGTTTGCAACAGCAATTTGATCGATGAGAGCACGCTATATGCCTCGGCGACATTATAATAGACCAATCAGATCGCAAGCTGTGCCGCAGCACGTCACGCGACTTCGACAATACTCCATACAGCCACTGCATACACTGCCCCGCTAGTAATTGGCAACAAAAAACAAGTATCGCTTTCGTTGGTATACTGTGTTTGAATTTTTGAATATCCATTCTATCTGTGTGTTCACTGAGTTCGAATATCCTTGAATGTCAAATATGATTAGGAAAATTGCGGAATAATTTATTAGTTCTTATTTAATATTATATTGTTATATTAACAAGGCTTAAAGTATTTGTATGGATAATATAATTAATAGGTGTTTGTTATTGAAGAATTGTTCACGGTATATTACCATCGATATATAAAAAACCGCTCTTTCCCATGCGTAACCAAATACACATATACACGATGAAAAATGCATAAACTTTTGAAATATTTGTCATCTCGTTTAATTGTTATTGTACACAGAATATTTGGTTACGCACGGGAAGGGGCGGTGGAACGCTCCGCGGCCTTACCCAGCAACTAATCTAAAATGAATAAGCCGTTTTTGGATGACATTTGAAGTTGAATCCACACGGGATGGAAATGTTGCGTAATTACCCTACAGCTCGCAGAAGCGGTGGGTAGAATAAGACCAAACAAATATAGTCCCCGAGTCATATGTAGCAATTTATAACGAGCAGGTGAGTAAATAAGATCCCATCAAAAACAATACATTAAAAAGATACAAGTCTATTAGATCTATAAAATGTGTTCCTCTACGGTTAAATAATAGGCAAGTCGGTGGGAATCGAGTTCTGTGGACACCCCCCCGGTACTGACTTGGTTTAACATTACATCTCAAAACATTTTTGTTGTCACAGAACTGCGTTGCGAGACTTGCATCTTTTTACATGTAATGTTTTTGATGGGATCTTATTTCTCTTTGTAAGTGATCTTCCGTTATTTATTACATTCCAATTTGGACTGCAAAACTAAACTTTGTAATCGCATGTATTTTTATAGGATTACAAACTTATGTATGCAGTTGTGACTGAAATTGAAATATTTGGAGGTTTTTTAGGACTTGATAGGCTAAAAACTAACTATGTTTAAAATTTGGAGGCTGTGAGTCTGCTAGAAGTACCTTAGAATTATGATGATCATCAGTCAGTGAATCAGTGAGTCAGTCAGTCAGTGACAAAACTAAGGAACTTTGACATGCAATAGTTCTTAAACTACACGTTCAAATTGAATGATTTGAGAATATATATAAGTCTTATTGTGCCCTATATATTCCTGAATTTCAGGGTTCTAGCTTTAGCCAGTACAAAATTACGGGAGGCTGAAAATGGCCTGAATGGCTTCGAGAAAAGGATGGTACGGCCGTGCCTTTGTTTTGCTCGACTTGGCGGGGGCACTTCCGTGCCCCCAGATAGGTACATCTTTCTAAAAATACAATTGCTCCATAGCTGGAGGGCGTCGCCGTGTTTGTATGGGAGGCACGGGCGAAATGTTCATCTAGTTTTGGGTTTAATCTAGTTTTTTTTTTATTAGAAATCTCGAGGCCTTACCTCGTTGAAAAATATTCTATGTCCATTTTTATATTAATGATGGGTTTGCGTTTGACCTCATTCATTGATATTCAGCTATTCTTGTACCCAAAAAAGGTTGATGTCGGTATAACCGTTACATCATAAATATCAAAAACAAACTTAATCTAGCCGGGTAGTATTTAGAGACAAGCGGCATGCTTCTGCGGGGCTCTTAAATACATCATAAGAACCTACATGTCTGTGTAACTCGAGAGAAACCGCCACTAGTGCTCAAGCTTTGTAATTAAACACCTCAGTGCCATTAGTTAGCCTAATTTTGCACTTCATTCCTTGAAGCATTATGATCCCGGATGATGTGCGCAAACGAGTTTTTGCATCCATATCTGAATTTATGTGAATTCTACTCCAGTTTCGAGGAATTTCGTGATATTTCAAGCTGATGACAAAACTTGATAATTAAGTACTTTACGACTATTTCGAATAATTACATCAAAATAAAACTTATTTTCGCGAAATTCTGTCGTTTTTTATTTCAAAGCCAATCTCATTTAAAATGTCTCGTTAACTAGTACCTACCTAGTTAGTGGTTCGTCCCAAAACTGACGACTAGTGTAAAACGGCATATCGTCACTACTTTGAAAAAACCTCGTATCTAAAAACGTCGTAGAGAAAAACGTCCGAAGTTACACACGAACTTCATGTACACTTACCGCGTTTTTACCTGAAATCAGTATCAGATACATGTTTTTTTAAAGTAGGTACTGACCATATATTTCCTCACCAGCTGACACGTTAGACGTTATTTATACATACCTTACGTACATTTTATGATAAAGATGCCCTTACATGCGAATGTATCATAAAATAACATTGAACATTTTGTATAATAATTCCAAAACATTTTATACATGTCTTATAGAGATCACGTATTCCCCACGTTCGCGGTTTTATACAAAGCGAGGTGTAGCCACTACGAATACAGAATAACAGAAAGTCTTAGTGGCCTTGTCGAGAGAAATAAGCCGCACGACATATATTTTAGAAGCTTTTCTCGACATGTTTGCTACACTTTTATCTTGGTGCGAAAGGCCGGTGGTAGAAGATATCTAAGCTGTTGGCGGATTACGATTTTTATATAAAATCAACGTAAAACTACTTAGGGGAATGTATGAAAGAGCCACTTCGATTTTCAACGAATTTTTCGAAATTACCATCACTTCAATTTTATTTTCGTGTGCCAACATTAATAATCTGCGACTCACAAAGATTTGCCAGTTCTCTACAGCGTAAGGCGGAGCAGGACCTCATCGAAAAAAATCGCATTGGAAAGTAAGTTTTTATGCTGTTATTCTGAACGTTTTTACAGTAGAGTATTGATTTAACTTTAAAATGATATTACGACTAGGGCATGCATTTATTTCAGCTTTTAATTGTGTTGTTTAATTGATATGAGCCGAGATTTTATCATAAAATTTTAAAGTTATAGTATTTATGACTACTTGCCATGAAAGAGCCTGTGAAACATGTGATGAAAAAGCCGGTTATTTCATAATAGATAGAGATTTTTGCTATTTTTTTTATGTTATAGAAGTGAAAATACCATTAGAGTCCGTCAATAAACCTAAGAAAACGTATTTTCAGTTGGTATCAGATCACAATCCTCATGTCGGCTGCATAGCACCAGTTGGCTCAGAAGATCTATCCATCGAGATAAAGAATTAGCCATTTTTTAGATGTTTTAATAGTTATTCTGTTATTAGGGCCAGAGACAAACCTAAAAAATCAAAGATCATAAAAATCGGTCTACCCGTTCTCGAGTTATAAATGGTGTAACAACCAGAGTTTATTTTATAATATATGTATGTAGATATAGATATGATATTTAATACAGATGAATCTGGCTGCAGCTAGGTGAATAATCCATCGATTTCTTAAGAAATTTGAAATAGTTGGTTATTGGCATGTGTGGCTCTCTCATAAGATGTGGTGGCTCTTTCAATGTGAAACACACACACTATGAAAGAGCCGTTTTCCCTTTTTTTTTAAAGGTAAATTTTAATATTAAAATATTTTTTAAAGGAATTATTGATGATGATGAATGTTGAAGAGCAATAAACAAATTTCTAATTTAAATATAAACTATTGTAGTTTTATCGATCTCGTTAAATTTCATAATATTACAATTTTAAAGAGGGGTTGAGAAATTGGATGCTTATCGCTTCGGTCGCACAATTGGTAGTGCGCCTGTGTTGGGCCGGACAGCCATTACAGACGGGGATTCGAATATTTCAAATCCTGCCCGAGGCATATAACTTTTCTCTTTTAATAAAATATGTACAATTTTAACTAACATTTATTTGTACTTTTCTGTGTTTTCCTAGTGTATATAAGGGCAATAGAGTAAAAATATACTAAGTTTACTTATTTCAGTACCTTATTATTACGTTTTAAAGATAGCACGACTCATATATTTTCCGGTTTCAATATTGTTTAGACATTTCCTTTCAACGGAGCAGCGAACCTGAATTCCGAAAAGGTTATATTGTGGTTCAATAAAATGCGGTGCTATGAAATGTACTCAGGTAATTTCTCATAAAATTATAACTAAATTCGCCTTTACGACTCTTAAGACCATTCATATTGCCTTAATAATAAAGCCTACATGTATAAGCCTAAGCGATGATTTTTACTACTCTCTTATATATTTTATTACTTGATTTAGGATAGAGAACCGAGTTTATTGAGTAGGATTCGTGTCTTTAGAGCCGAACCACCTGCCGTCCTCCAACATGATTACGCAAACGACGTTTTCATTACGGAGACAGAGTATATACATAGGTGTAACTTCGGTGAAGGCTTCGACTTGCCTTGAACGCACCGTAGTCCACAAATGTTGAAGTACCACGACGGTTACACTAGTATCATTTTAGGCCGTCTTCACAACTCATCGATATGTTGGCACCATACCCTCTCTCTCTTTCGCTCGCCCTCTCTCTCTCCCTCTCTCTCTCTCTATCTCTATTTTTTTACTTGCCATTTTAAATAAAATCTTATAGTTATCTAAATATGGTGTCTGAATTCTCTTCATATCACCTATCTCAAATTAATTGATAAAGGCGTGCATGTTTTTAAAGATCAAAAGAATGAATTTCCAATACATATAGTTTGGTCTTAAATATACTACAAGTAACTTATTACTTTTGAGTTCACCAGCTCGAATGGCACCCATGGCAATTTGAAGGCTTGAACCCATCAGAGCCAGTCAAAAGTAGCAGAATTTTTGATAATCTTTCTTTCTAAATTTTTAATGTAAAGGAATTCAAACTACCAAAAACAATATTTGTATACTCTTCGCTACTAGTCATATATTTTCTTTGAACTGCATATTTGCGAAATTTTTCGTTAATTTCTGAACATGGCTGAAAACACCACCTTATTTTTTAAAGTTAACGTATGGCTTAAAAAAATCCCTATAAGGATTTTTACTATTTCTCTAGGTCACAGTGATAAGGCTAAATTTCATTTGTAGTAACAATTTTTTCGCTATCCACATCAGAACTTAGCCCACAACGCACTATGGGATCGAAAATCGTCTCTCCATAGAAATAGGGACTTATTTTTGTAAGTGTATCTTTTTTTGATTGAAATCGAATCGACTCATCATTCTTAGGGTAAAAACTGGCCAAGAGCATGTCGGACCATGCTCAGTGTAGGGTTCCATAGCCGTAACTATAAGGTAAAAAATACGATGTAAAAAAAGTACAACAACAAAAGAGCGTATCTTCATGGCAATTACGTCCTTTTGTTGAGAAGTGCAGTTTATCGGCAATAACTCAAAAACGGAACATTCGATCTTGTTGAAAATAATTTTCATTGAAAGTATTAATTAAGCGTTACCTTCGTGATTTTTTTCATATTTTTTGGACGCACGGTTTAGAAAATAGAGGGGGGGGGACACAATTTACACAACTTTCGGAGCGTTTATTTTCAAATACATTCACTTAATCAAAAACATTACTTAGGAACCTTATAGTGTTTTTTAATGAGCTGTCGAACTATGTGCCACACGTTGATATTTGCTGAAAAAAAATTTTTTTACTGTCTTTAACATGTATGAAGTGCCCCCCCTAAAAATATTTATTTTAATTATTTATATACCAAACTAAGTAGCGGCTCATAAAAGACACCTATATTCCAAATTTCATCAATATCCATCATGTAGTTTTTGAGTAAAATGCCTGTGACATACGGACAGACAGACGGACGGACATGACGAAACTATAAGGGTTCCGTTTTCGCCATTTTGGCTACGGAACCCTAAAAATGATTAAAAACGGAGTATTTCAAAAAGTGCAACGAAAACCGTAATATCCTCCCGCACGAAAATAGTACCAATTATTTGTGATTTTTTGGCGTACCCAAAATTAACCGGAGGTGCACTTTTTTAAAAAAAAATCAAAGATTATGTATATCGTGGGTGTTTTTTTTTATTATTGAAATCGAATCCACTCATCATTTTTAGGGTAAAAAATGATTATGGGTATATAATAAGTCCCTATTTCTATGGAGAGTCGATTTTCGATCCACAGTGTAACGCTGCAACGCTTGATAGCGTTCTCTTTGTTTAGCTATCACAGAAAAACGAATGAACGTAGACAAGTTCGCCTTTGTACAAATACCTTTATTTTGTAACCCTGTACTTTGCTTATTTTGTGCAATAAAGTGTTTACTTACATACCTACATACAAGTTTTTACTCATTTATTTTCATGATAATAAGGGACACTGCATGTCCTCTATTCAGAAAATATAATTAGGACACAGGAATATATCCATTCTATATTACTTTTTGATCCACCCTCGTAAATTTAATACTACACTAAGACAGTGAATTTAGAGATTATCTGACGAGTAGGTATTGCAATCAAGTTACAGCCTTAAAAATATACTCTTCAGGCAATGTCTAGTGATCAATGTGCAAGCGCGCGCATTTTTTCAAATCTCTAAAATCATTAAAAAATACTATTGACGTCACGCCAGTGCCACCTGTTCTCCGTTTTCCTATTTACATCGCAGTATTTATTACCTATTCTGAAAATGTATGTACTTAATCAAAATAAATATAGGCCACCATATTTCAAAATCACAATATTCGTAGGTATCGACTACTGTTATTTCACCTCGCCGCAGTTCTATCTGGTCATATTGAAAATCCTTTGACTATTGGATTGGTTCAAATAAAACCCGGTCTCACGTCCGTTTCCCTTTGTACCGACTCAATACCAAGGCCTCTTCCACTTCCGCTTGTTGCAGTTATTCAAATTGAAACGTTAAAAATGGATCAAGATTATATTTGGTAGGCAAGTAGACCTTGTCCTGGATTGCAACATAGGATACTTTATATCCTGGTAAAGAGTTCCCTTGGGCCGCGGGTAAATACTATAAATAATAACAGAAGCTAATACTCAATTACGTTTCATTAATAAAGCCGAATCCTGACTGAAAAGTTTTATAATATGATACGTGATATTTGTCATGCGTGTATCCAACCACAATACAATACAGCGCTACATTAACTATAATTTGTAACGAACACATATAGGCTAAATTACCTGAATTAATTTTTTTCAATTTAAATTTTCAATAATAATAATTAATACAATTATTATTTTAAAAACCTAACTTAAGCAAATAAAGATATACAGAAAAATTAATACATAATTAAAATTCAGACGTTCCTATTTTTAGGGTCCCGTACCAAAATGGTAAAAATATCGTAACCCTTATGGTGCGACCAAGGACCTTAAAATAAAAAGCCGGATGGAGCCTCGCCAACAGATCTACCAGACCACCAGCGTTAAAGAAACCGGCGGACTAGAGGTGCTTCAGTTCTTTGTTAGCGAGGCTACGTCCGGCTATTTATACCGGGTGTGGCCTGTAATATGAGCAAAAAATTTAAACGTAACCTACTCCTCAAACTAGACAACTTTTATTCAACGACTTTTAAAAGTAACTTGTGGTTTGATTTTTAGCACACTTTAAAGTTTATCCGAACACGCAATGTATTGCGAAATTGATTACGTTTGTAGGGTGACAGACAAGATTGACAAGCAATGTCAATTAGACGGATTTTGATGTACATTGAAAATACTAATTACTTTGTATGAAAAAGAGACAATTTAAGGACTACATATTTTTAAAAAGTGGTTGAACAAAAGTTTTATTATTTGAAGAGTAGAATCTACGATTTAATTTTTTGCTCGTATTACAGGCCACACCCGGTATTAAGGTATTTGGGTGCGACTATGTCTGTCAGTCACAGCCAGATATCTCAGGAACTACTATTTAACTGCTAGCGCCATTTGAAATTTGGAATAGTATTAAAATAGGGATTTTTAATACTCTTCTAGATTTAAAATAGCCCGGCCCTACAGGACATAAAAAAATCTTATACCATTATTACTTTTTTTTTTAAAGGAGTCGAAACACTCGTTGTAGAGCGTAACTTTAAAATAGAGCTATTATATCAAATGGAGTAGAGATGTAACGATACATAATTTTGCAGATACGATACCGATACCGATTATCGTAGTAAATAATCGGCGATACCGATACCGATACCGATATCTTAGCTAAATAATGAAGTATAAACTTCAGATATTTGTATGTCCTTATTATATCTAAAACTTGGCTATATTTAACAGAGAGCCAATCTGGAAAGTGTAAAGTCAAATTAAATACTACTCATTTTTTTTATTATGAACCAAAGATATAATTAACATAGTAATTATCATTGCACAAGGTAATAAAGCAATACATAATTTATTTTTTGCAGATTTTTTTCATATAGCAAATTCTTTTCGCGCTCTTCAAATATCGGTTGTATACAATCGGCGATACCGATATATCGGTATCGGAATCGTTGCATCCCTAAAATGGAGTATCAAATAAAAGGGCATAATTTTTATATTACAAAACCGTACTTTTGGTTTTCACTATGCAGTTTTTGATTTAACTATGAACTTAAAACTTTAAAAAAATAACTACTATAAATATATATATGTTGTACGGAACCCTCAGTGCGCGATCCCGACTCGCACTTGACCGATGTTTTTTTTTTATTTAGAATATAATATATAATATTTTTCTTCGTCTGCAATTAATAGACAATATTTTAATGATCTTGGGGTGGTATGTATTTCATATTTTGAAATGGACAAAGTAAAATTATATTTACAAAAAGAGACTCGATTCAAATACTGAATATTGGAAATGATTCAATGCATGCGATGCAATAAAGTTCACTGAATATTAGCGAGTAGGTAGCAGAAAGGTTGGAATAATGCAGCGGCGGGCGGATATCAGCAAATGGATGTCTCGTGAAATCCAAACTATTTTCCATATCCCTGAAAGTTTACTCTGGAAGTAGGTCAACTTTTATACAAATGGAACATTGACAGTGATAGGTAGGTACTTAGAGAAGGAATCTGTAAACTTGGCTTATCCACATGAGTAACTCATAAAACTTTTAAGTTATTAAAGGTTTTATTAATTAATAAATCAGTTACACAACTGATTTTATACTGTTAAACCTTTTAAACTGTATTCTGACAAATAAATATTTTCTGATTCTGATTCTGAAAAGATCCACACACCGTTACAAAAAATGAATAAATTATAGTTTCATGCTACTTTCCAGACAGACAGAGTGGCGCACCATAAGGGTTCGTTTTTTACCATTTTGGTACGGAACCCTAAAAAAATTTTACAATCGCATTTGTCATTAATATTTTACCCGAATCCTTAAAGAAAGACGGTTCTCAATACGACTGTATGTTTTTAGGGTTGCGTAATCACGAAGGAACCCTTATAGAAAACCCCAAATGAACAACAGCAACTTGAAACCATATATATATGTCGCCGCCAGTTGGCAGCTAACCAAATGGCTAATTAAGCTAGTTAGCTTAATTAGCCATTTGGTTAGCTGCCTAGCCATTTCATTAAACGGCGCCATTTAATTGAGTGCCTGGATGAACATCAGGGCGTCTAGCCCTTCCATCAAACGGCTAGGCAAACTACTTTCGTTCGACAACATTAAATAACCCGCCTAGCCGAGTCCGCCAAATTTTACTTGTATAAATTTATTCTGTCCTAGAACCTGATCGCACATGGGGGGACGAAAATGGAAAAAGTGAACAAAACAAATTCCTTTTTTAGTTTAGGTGTGTTAGTCAACTTGTGTCTCTTAGAGCAGAAATAGAAGCCACGCGCAGCGGGGCTTCGTCGACCTGCTGGCGGGTCACAGTTGCTTAGAAAGAAAACCTTAACTTCATAGTTGCATATCGTTAATTGGTACATTGGCGCATTGCATGCATTTTGTGTACATTATTATGTATTATACATATGTTGAACTCAATTGTGACCCGGGGTATACGAGCAGTGGGAGAGCTAACAACAGACATTAGCAGATATAATCGTACTTGACTTGCACCATACGCAAACTAGGCTCTTAGGTAATTAAGTTGTAGGCCAATACATTTGTAATTCGCTGTCAAAGTGAACACACTCGTCCCGACGGCGCGAATCAAGCCTGTGTTCATGGTAAACCATTCACAGCGCACGCATCACAATAATTATCTTAATAAAATAAGGCTTAAAACATACTACATACATTACATGAAGCAAATACAAATATGCAGACTATGGACGACTTACCACTCGGTGTTCTTTTAAAAGAGCACTGAACCGACTTTACTAGTAACTTCACAAACTTTAATCTAGCAAACTATGAAGAATTTAATGAAGTTTGTCGAGGAGCACCTTACTTAGTTCTATTAAAGCAAGAATGAGAAAGCTCTCATTTCAAACCGGTTTTATGATGTAACTCTGAGACCCAAGATATCCATTACACATGCAAATTACAATCATACTCGTAATATGACACCACATTAACAAAATAATAATAAAATAATACTGACAACAACCCTCACTTAAATGGTTTATTTCATTAATGCGACGGAATTTTAATAAAGCACATAGGTATAGGTATTGTTACGACGAGTCCATTATGAATGCGAGTCATATCGATTTTGAGGAGGCTACTTAGATTGTGCCTGCCATGTAAGTTTTTCGGATAAATAAAGAGAAAGGCGTGAAAGAGTCAAGAAGACCTAATTATTATTGCAATGACTACAAAAGAGACATCTTTATATTATTGCATTTTTCACTCCATTATATGTTGTGCGAATAGAGAAAAATTAACTTACTTGTGTTTGATACGACAATACATTTATATTGCAGACTCGTACTCAGTGAGGTACATGTGTGTATTGTACGTACAAGTAGGTAAATAAGATTGAAACCTGACTGAGGTCGAGGTTGTAATTGTATACTTGGAACTCGATTTTTAAAGAAAAGATCTAAGACTTGATATGTAAACTCTTCATTATATCTCAAGAAAAGAAAAGTAACTTTTCCGGTTGTTGAAATTCATACTCTAATGGAGTTAAATGGGGGCTGAAAGTTTGTATTTTCACAGAGCCACTAACTACCTGCTAAACCTAGAAACTTGAAATTTGCAGATTAAAAAACATTACTTACTTGTACAACAAAAAAGATAATAAAGATTTTTCGGAAATTCGTATTTTAAAGGTAATAAAGTTTGTATAGAGAATGGTTCTTGGAGTTAGAGGTATACAGTTACATAAAAATACTGTTCAATAAAAACCAAGAATATTTTCTTGTGTCTAAATATTTTTACAAATTCGTCCTCTAAGGAGGTTAAATACGGGTTGGAAGTTTGTAGAGGTTATCTGTGCTTTTTGAAGTGGGAGATCTGAGACTTCATACATGGTCTCTTCATTATAAGTTAAGAAAAATGGTTTGCCGTTTTTCGACATTCAGATCCTTAACGGTTTCAATAGGGATTGAAAGGTGTATTAGGAACATATGACTTTTAAAGTAGGAGATCTGAGACTTTATACAATTATTGGAGTTACTTCTTAGGGGGAACTGCTTCGTGCACGGCCCATTTTACACCTGTAACCTGTAACCATTCACGTTAGTATTCGAATTCCACGCGGACGAAGTCGCAGGCAAAAGCTAGTTGTATATAAAAGTTTTATAACATAGGTATAGTATAGAATATCATCATCAGCCTTTATACGTCTCAATGCTGGCCACAGGCCTACTCTCATAGATGAGAGTGAATGGGTCCCCACGCTGGGCCAGTGCGGAATTGAGACTTAAATAATATCGAAATATATTATGTACAAAGTTCCGATAAACTTATTGGTACTTGTTGGTACAAACCAGGACCGACGTTGACTAACACGTAATCATATCGCGGATTAGCAAAGCAATATTTTTGTTTCAATATTTATATTTTGTCCCCAGGTGGGTTGGCGGATGACCAACGCATGGATGGCAGGCCACTTGGCTTGTAAGGTTTTCCTCGTGCTGCGAGCGTTTGGACTCTATCTCTCCTCGAACGTACTTGTCTGCATTTCCCTTGATCGGTAAGATATTGAAATTTTAAATTATTATAGCGTGTGGCCTGGCAAAGAGCGCCACAAGCGAGTGACTGCACCGAAGGCCTCTTACCTACAACGACCTATGGTGCTGAAACGTGGACACTGACGTTGGCGCTGGCCAACAAGCTAAAAGTTGCTCAGCGAGCTATGGAGAGGGCTATTTGGAGTCTCTCTGAGTGGTAGAATCCATAACGCAGTAATCCGTCAGACAACCAAAGTTACCGACATAGTTACTCGAGTAAGCAAGCTGAAGCGGCAGTGGGCTAGCCACATCTGCCGCGGAACTGGAGCTGGAGCAAGAGAGTAGGTAAACGCAGTATGGGACACCTCCCCCCCCCCCCCCTCCCGGCCCAACGGAGCGCCGATCTGCGCAGGGCGGTTAGTAGCAACTGGATGAGTATAGCTGATGATCGAGCAAGGTACCACGTTTGTGGAGAGTCCTACGTCCAGCAGTGGAGTGCCTGATGAGTGGTTGATGATGATGGTGTCAAAACCGTTGCTCAAAAAACGCGAACACTACGTATTTTAAGAACCGGTTCAGTTTGAAAGTTACGCGTCAAAAAAGGTACGCGTCACTGCGTTTACGGTGCGTTACCGTCTTTTGAGCAGCTAAAATATTTGTCAATAGGATATAAGAATTTTAGGAGCAGATTTATACGGGAATACGGGAATATATCGCTGGACGATAACCGTACATTAAGAATGAAAGACCTCTGAGATCGCGATATATCTCCCTTTTACTATTTTTGGCACATTGTCAAGGATTCGACTGTATTATGTCGGTCTATATAACCCAAACGGCCTAGCTGAATCCTGTTCAGGGTTAATGTTTTGGAATCTCTGCGTATGTAGGATTTCTATTTTCAGAGATTTCAGAGAGAGCTAATGACTTAACGTTCAAAATGGCGACTACTGAGACAAGTGTCGAGCACTCGGACGTTTACCTTAATAGTTGTCGTACGTTTTACTTCAACTATTAGTTATAAACTAAAGTCAAGATTTAGCGGTTTCCTCGTTGAATTATATTTGAACAGTCTCACCTACTTAACTGGGTTCTCATTAAGGTTTATTTGCAACTAGCATTTACCCGCGGCTTCGCCCACGTTGTTCCCGTTTCTGTTCCAAGGGCACGCTTTACCGGGATATAAAGTATCCTATGTTTTAATCCAGGTCTTGGTCTATTTATATGCCGAATTTTATCTGAATTCATTAAGTTGTTGCCCCGTTATTTAGTAACCAAATATCCAAATCTCCAAACATCTTCACAAACTTTCGCATTTATAATATTAAGTAGGAAGCAGGATATAATGTATAAGAAATTAATACGCAATTTCCTTGCCAAATAAAATTAAAAAGTTTCTGATTTTTTTGATATTTAATTTTCTATTCAATATGGCTCTGAGTTCCTGCTCTTTAGGCGCTGGTCCCACCGCCGGCGAGTAAGTGAGTAAAGTTGGGCGAGTGGCATTACATTGCGGATCTGGAAAGGTGGATTGATCACACTGTGCCTGGTCAGCCCTGAGCCCGCGAGCGAGCGCTTAGCCCACAAATGTCTAAGTTTCATTTCGGCGACAAAATTTTCCCTGAAACCTCAAAATTTTCATGACTTTAAATGAGTTCCTAATAAATTAACAATTAGGTTAGGTTTGTTTTATATCCATTCCAAGAAAAAAAGTTTCAGAAGCAAATGGTTTTGATGAAATAAAGCATTCCACAAAACATTTATCGGTTATTCATGGACAAACCGGTTTATATCTAATAGGTCTCGTATAAACATAATTCATTATTAAAACTGGCAGTATTTTAATTTACAATACATAATAAGGCACTTGTCCCACCACCGGCGTGTAACGGCACCGCGCTCGCCATACAGTTTCTATGGCGCGCGCCGCGTACGGCGCCGTGCCGTGGACATGTGCCCAGAGCCTAAGCGAAGAAATTGGGCGGGTAGCATTACATTGCGAAACTGGAAAGGTTGATCGATCACACTGTACCTCGTCAGCCTGCAATGAACTGTAACTCGCCCAATTTTACCCGCTTACTCGGCGGTAGGACACAACTGACAAGTGCCTTATACTTCATTGCACACCGAAGAGAAATGGTTAACCACAGGCGGTCTTGACGGTCTACATAGTATATCAATGGCGTGGTGTCCATAGATCCCAACGTGCCTGTTTGTTGCCTTACCCGTTTACCCTATCCTACTGCTTTTAAAGAAAAACGAAGCCAAATCTGCTCCGGCTTTACCCAAGGGTTTGCCTAACGACACGTCACTGGTATAATTACAACTCTGTCTGTGACGCGCCTTACCCTC
The DNA here is from genome assembly GCA_947034925.1 of Eudemis profundana. NCBI lineage: Eukaryota > Metazoa > Arthropoda > Insecta > Lepidoptera > Tortricidae > Eudemis > Eudemis profundana. Next base: position 9,277,071 of record OX344809.1, on the reverse strand, counting down.
GTAATGAAATAAATTATTCAATTTAGGTTCTTAAAAGGGCCGAGTTATTTTATATAGCTAGGCATAAAGCGCGAATGTCTCAGACCTTTTATCGTCCTTAATATATCACGCTGTTTGGGCTATAAAGTATCCACAAGGTTTAAGGTTGTCCTCGGCCACCGGCACCGACCAGTAGGAAATTTCACAACTTAACCGCAAATCGCGTCCCTGACGTAATTAAACCCGTGCATTAGAATAACAGCTCGTAAACGGGGTCAAAATATCTCGGTACACTCTCACTTTGACGGACCATAGCACGTTGGACGACACCTTTAGCCTAGTGGAGGTGACGCCGACTACGAAGCTAGAGGTCCCGGGTTCAAATCCTTGTGTGATGTATAAGGGCAAATATTTGTGTGATGAGCGCGAGTATTCGTTCCTGAGTCATCTTTTCTATATAATTAAGTATATATTTATCTACATATAAGTATGTACATCGACTTTCTAGTAAGTACCCATAATATAAGCAAAAAAGCAGCGACGTGATTTCTGATTACGAACTGTTTCTATTTGTACCTACACGGGTCTAATTATATTAAAGACCAGACTGACGGTGAAGTTATATATTAATCACAGATATGTTCTCACCATAGATTATCATAAATCACCAATATTTTCTGTAGACCGCTCTTACCGCTTAGTGCTTTAGGGTTATTTGAAAATCACGACGCAGACAATAGCGGACCCCTTCGTATGTACTCTTAGGATTATAATACATGTCGAGGTGAAAGTAATGACATGGTATTAATAAAATATATCATATGAAACATCTTAACATTGAGATCAAGTATTGCGTAATGACTTCGTTTTGCTTTCGCGTTAAACTTCAACATTTAAATACTTAAATTTTCTGAACATTTCAAGTAACAAATCTTGAGACGTTAAGTATTTTTCATCACACTTGCTCGTAAAGGGTGTTTAACACGCGGGCTTATAGACCAGCTCGAGCCGATTTACCTCCCGTGGGTTATAAAAATCTATAACTCCCACGGGAGGAAAAACTGTATGAAAATCTATAACTCCCGTGGGAGTTACGAGTTTAGTTTTAAAATATAGGACCTACTCGTACGTCATTTCAGACTAAGGAGGTTTCAAATCAGCCAAGGCTTATTTCACATCTTCAAAACTTGGCTTCAAAACCAATTTTAGTGTATATAAAACTTATATGGTATATTTTACTATTATTTCAGGAATTTTTGCAATTATTTTAATGCAATTAATTTAATTTACTTTAAAATTTTATTATGAAAATCGATACAATCTGGCGGTATTGCCTGTCAAGTTTTTTAAACTTGACAGGCAATACCGCCAGATTGTGTTGTGTTGAAAAACTAAACGCAGTTCTTAGCATTATCTGTGGAAGACTATATAGAAAAAGTCACGAAAATGTTGACAGTTGAAGTTGTCTCTTAGCGGGTGCGTTTAGTTTATTTATGTTTTATTTTTTTTTCCTCGCAAATGTGATGAAAAACATTGTGTGTATCACGGGCAGTAAGGGGATTACCAACTCGAGTCATTAAAAGCCCTCCGCCTACGGCGTCGGGCTTCTAACAGACTCTCGTTAGTAATTCCCTTCTTACTACCCTCGGTGCACAATGTGCTATTATTACTCAGTTGAAAAGATACCTAAAGACTTAGCGTGTATTTATAGTCCGAAGTTCGAAATTTAAATATTATACACCGTGTTTTTATTGATTTCCGTTAACTTCAAGGGCACATTCTCCAGATCGAATTAAGTTAATTTCTCTAGAAAGTAATGTTGTAACTCAGACCGTTTTTAAAATATTCATAATCTTAATTTAATCACCAACCAGTATAAATGAGCTGTCATAATCCCAACACTGTCATAGTTGACGTTAGTTTTTGACTAACTCAGAGGTGTCTTTTAAAATGGTTATCAACTCAATATTAATTTACTTTGTATGAAAAGTAAAAAAATTTTTTTTTCGAATTTAACAAAAAGCGATATACCAGGTAGCTTCTGTTGACGTACGAAGCAACCTGTCGAATTTAACGGAAATCAAAAAAAACACGGTGTATTATATGAGAGAGATGGATCGAAGGATACATCGAACTTTTAAAAATCCCAAGATGGGTAAACTGTATACTAAACTATATAGTGCGTCTACGATAACTCTACAGTGGGGTACATGGCAACACCAGTCACACTTTCCTAGAAATTTGACTTTTAAATCGAGGTGTTGCCATATACCCCACTGCAGAGTTATCGTAGTCGCAGTTTAGTACTCTGACCATATCGTCCGAAAGCGGTAGCAGCCGGTACGGCGGTCAGCTCATCGTTCTTGTCAGGATCAAAATAAATATAGCGTACCTATAAATTGATTCAGCTTAGTTATTATTAATGCCCATGAATGTATGTATGCTTTTGTTAACCTTTATATTAAATGTCTAGTTTTAAGTATTTTTATCTGTTCTTTTTACCCGTTTTACTATTAAATAAACACATTTTTGGGGGGAAAAAAGTATGTATCCAGTAGTAGGTCTATTTTTTTACTAGTGGGATAAATAAAGTGGGTCAGAGTCGCACAACGTGCAAAGGGCTATGCTCGGTGTTTCTCTGCGCTATAGAATCAGAAATGATGATATTCGCAGAACGATCTAGTGAGAGTAGCGGGGAGGTCGGTAGATGCAATCTGCACAGCACCGCACTCCGTGGCGAACTATGGCGGCCGCCTATGTCCAGCAGTAAACGTCTGTGGCCGATAGATAGATATTTATTTATGCCACACCTGGCCATAAAGTGGCTTTTACTGCATATTTACGCTACAAACATCTGCGATCTCGGCCTTTCTTTATTTTACCACTCTATTTGTTTAATGTACTATTATACGTATCCGAATATAGAATATGCAAACTAACTTTTACTCATTAATGTTTGTTTTCGCAGGTTTTTTGCCGTCCTATACCCGCTGAGATTGGCCGTAGCTAGATCAAGAAGTAAAACAATGCTCAGTTTCGCTTGGATCATCGCATTAATCTGTAGTTTACCTCAGGTAAGCCTCAGTAGAAATATATTCTCACGTCACTCCAGTCAGTAAGTGGCATTTTATTGCCCGTCGCGCGGAGAGAAATTCCCTCTTTCTGGCCGGAGAAAGCTATAATATTATGTACATTGCACACTCTTTGATAAAGAAAGCATTGCATATTTATGGCCCTCACCTACGGTTGGAGCCACATACACCAGCGATCTTGTAACTCTTGGTACTCCTTATTTTACTTCCCGAGGTGTGCAATATACTATTAATTACCGACTTACTTTTCAATTGATCCCTTCTCACCTTTCCTTAAGATATTGCCATATTGTTACGTCCGTGGGGTAGGTAACGTGATAGAAAATACACTAATTAACCACTAATTAAAAAGGCAAACTTTATTGCAAAATTACTAATTAACAAGGCTTACTTACTTAATAAATCACTGTACTAATCACTTCACTATAACGCACTTATTAACTTTTCGCTTAGGTTCGCTTCGAGACTCGCACTGTATCGCCGTTAGTTCAAAACTGACTGTGGGGTCGTGGGCGCGCGGCTTATATATCCGGAGGCCCTTGCTCCACAATGTTCCAGAGAAATCCCATCGCGAATGTTCGGTCCAAAGTCCAAGGGCGGTCGGTGACCCCTCGGTCAATGACGCATCGCGAGTGTTCTTTCTAGACAATCCAGATGGTTCGATGTACGATTCGGCTGGAACATTCCCGACTATTGCTATCCCTTTCTAGTTCTGTCTCTTTCACACACTTCTCGAACCTTTTCAATATAGCTGTCTCTCTCTAATAGTGCTATCTCTTTCACTCCTTCGTGAAATTTCGCCATATACTGAAGTGTACTTCAAAGGCCCATAAGGGGTCCTGAAAACGCCTGAAAACGGGTTTTCAGGTTATTGCGCCATCTGATAGAGGGTGCCCTGAAACGGACTGAAAACATGTTTCAGTCGCCTGAAAACAACGGCAACTAGGGTGAATTTTCAATCTTCTAGTATGTGAAAGAGCCACCTCTGAAACGGCCTGAAATCACTTTTCAGCCTGCTGAAAACGCTTCTAAAGCACGGAAAATCACGTTTAAAGTTTTGACCTATACCACCGGCGCAACACCGTAGTGGAAGATCACATGGAAACGCGGACGCCCTTTCTCGAAGACCTTGTCCGGACGACTGTAAACATTGTCTTAGACAAGAGGGCAAGGAATGTTTGAGGATGCTGAGGACTGACACAGTCAGCGAAGAGTGGAGTGATGAAGTCATGCAACTAGCACAGCAAGAGGATCCTGACGTGAAACCCATTTTTGACTGGATTAATGAGGGAGTACCCAAACCAAGGTGGTGTGAAGTAGCTCCGATGAGTACGGTAACGAAAAGCTACTGGGCACAATGGGACAGCTTGGTTATGCATAATGGCGTACTATGCAGGAAATGGGAATCGGCGAATGGGAAGGATGCTCATCTACAAGTGGTCGTTCCAAGGAAAAGAGTGAAAGATGTCTTGGAAAGTTTCCACGACGGTACTTCTGGTGGACACCTTGGAATGAAAAGGACCTTAATGAAAATCCGACAACGGTTTTATTGGATTCACTGCCGTGAAGATGTCGAAAACTGGTGCAAGAAGTGCGTTAACTGTTCAGCAGTTAAAGGACCGCACACCCGTAGTAGAGGAGCGCTCAAACTGTACAATGTTGGAGCACCTTGGGAAAGAATTGCGCTAGACGTCGCAGGCCCGTTCCCGACATCTGACTCCGGAAACAAGTACATTCTTGTCGTGATGGATTACTTCACCAAATGGCCTGAAGCGTTTGCCATCCCTAACCAGGAAGCAGTCACCATAGCGGACAAGTTAGTGAATGAAGTTTGCTGTCGATTTGGAGTACCCCTGGAAATTCACAGTGATCAAGGCAGGAACTTTGAATCTGCGGTCTTTCAAGAGACTTGTCGAATCATGGGGATGCATAAGACGAGGACTACGGCATATCACCCACAATCGGATGGAATGGTGGAGAGATTCAATCAGACTCTGGAGAGACATCTGGCCAAGGTTGTTGAGAGTCATCAAAAGGATTGGGATCGGCATATTCCTCTCTTTTTGATGTCATATAGGTCAGCAACCCATGAAAGTACGGCGGTTACTCCAGCGTATGCTAATTTTGGAAGAGAGCTTCGTTTACCAGCAGATCTTCTAACTGGACGTCCTCCTGATACTCCGAGGTCCATCACCGAGTATGTGAGTGATTTAAGGGATCGGATCGATGACGTTCACAGTCTTGTTCGTGAACACGGGCTGCAAGCTAGCACGAGAATGAAGACCCGATACGATAGGAAGGCTAACCAAATTGGGTTCGAGGAAGGATCGTGGGTGTGGCTACATAACCCGATGCGAAAGAAAGGAAAATCCCCAAAACTGTCCCCAAACTGGGAAGGGCCATATAGGGTAGTCACAAGGATCAACGACGTCACGTATCGGATACAGCGAAACCCTCGTAGTCCATCGAAGATTGTTCACGTTGACCGACTGGCGAGGTACCACGGAAATAATGATGCTCGGGACGAGCATGTCTTAGGAGGGGGTGGTGTTGCGCCGGTGGTATAGGTCAAAACTTTAAACGTGATTTTCCGTGCTTTAGAAGCGTTTTCAGCAGGCTGAAAAGTGATTTCAGGCCGTTTCAGAGGTGGCTCTTTCACATACTAGAAGATTGAAAATTCACCCTAGTTGCCGTTGTTTTCAGGCGACTGAAACATGTTTTCAGTCCGTTTCAGGGCACCCTCTATCAGATGGCGCAATAACCTGAAAACCCGTTTTCAGGCGTTTTCAGGACCCCTTATGGGCCTTTGAAGTACACTTCAGTATATGGCGAAATTTCACGAAGGAGTGAAAGAGATAGCACTATTAGAGAGAGACAGCTATATTGAAAAGGTTCGAGAAGTGTGTGAAAGAGACAGAACTAGAAAGGGATAGCAATAGTCGGGAATGTTCCAGCCGAATCGTACATCGAACCATCTGGATTGTCTAGAAAGAACACTCGCGATGCGTCATTGACCGAGGGGTCACCGACCGCCCTTGGACTTTGGACCGAACATTCGCGATGGGATTTCTCTGGAACATTGTGGAGCAAGGGCCTCCGGATATATAAGCCGCGCGCCCACGACCCCACAGTCAGTTTTGAACTAACGGCGATACAGTGCGAGTCTCGAAGCGAACCTAAGCGAAAAGTTAATAAGTGCGTTATAGTGAAGTGATTAGTACAGTGATTTATTAAGTAAGTAAGCCTTGTTAATTAGTAATTTTGCAATAAAGTTTGCCTTTTTAATTAGTGGTTAATTAGTGTATTTTCTATCACGTTACCTATCCCACTTCTGACACCAAATGTTACGTCCGTGGGGTAGGTAACGTGATAGAAAATACACTAATTAACCACTAATTAAAAAGGCAAACTTTATTGCAAAATTACTAATTAACAAGGCTTACTTACTTAATAAATCACTGTACTAATCACTTCACTATAACGCACTTATTAACTTTTCGCTTAGGTTCGCTTCGAGACTCGCACTGTATCGCCGTTAGTTCAAAACTGACTGTGGGGTCGTGGGCGCGCGGCTTATATATCCGGAGGCCCTTGCTCCACAATGTTCCAGAGAAATCCCATCGCGAATGTTCGGTCCAAAGTCCAAGGGCGGTCGGTGACCCCTCGGTCAATGACGCATCGCGAGTGTTCTTTCTAGACAATCCAGATGGTTCGATGTACGATTCGGCTGGAACATTCCCGACTATTGCTATCCCTTTCTAGTTCTGTCTCTTTCACACACTTCTCGAACCTTTTCAATATAGCTGTCTCTCTCTAATAGTGCTATCTCTTTCACTCCTTCGTGAAATTTCGCCATATACTGAAGTGTACTTCAAAGGCCCATAAGGGGTCCTGAAAACGCCTGAAAACGGGTTTTCAGGTTATTGCGCCATCTGATAGAGGGTGCCCTGAAACGGACTGAAAACATGTTTCAGTCGCCTGAAAACAACGGCAACTAGGGTGAATTTTCAATCTTCTAGTATGTGAAAGAGCCACCTCTGAAACGGCCTGAAATCACTTTTCAGCCTGCTGAAAACGCTTCTAAAGCACGGAAAATCACGTTTAAAGTTTTGACCTATACCACCGGCGCAACAATATTGTTATCCATAATACAAGTATATACTTGTATTATGGATAACAATATGGCAATATTATTCATGTCATTGATAATGAAGATTTTACTTTCTGCCGAAAATAAACTGAATACATAAGTAACAAATAACAAAGTTCAGGTAAGTCAGATCTGGAACCCGAAATCACCGACGTAAACATGCATCGGCTTCGGATTGCTATTAGAAAAGCTAGATCTGAAATAGGAGCCATGGAATCTTGAGATAGATCTGCCAGAGCTACTCGTACAAGTCGTAGAGCCTCAAATTGAGTCCCTATGTACACTTGAGGATAAATATTCCGGGTCACTAATTTATAATATAAATGAAATGTGGTGACCCAAATTATTTACTTTCGAGTGTATACCATTATAGAGCCACATCGACCAAATTCGCTGCGGCATTATTGCGAAATTCCAGAAAATGTATCAAAATAGGCACTCAAAGCATTAAACTTCCGTACATACTAAAGCAAGGCATTTAATAACACTAAGACGTTGATTTAAGCGCTTAATTTTTTAGGTGATTCGAATTCTCGGTCTCCATACTTACGATAAAGGGTTAACAATCCAGTAAAACTGCAATCAACCATGAATACATCAGCGCCGTTTATTATTGTTATTAGAAGCTATATTTTTAATTACTCAGAATAATACTTTTTGGCTTCTTAGTAGAGTGCGTCTGCGCTAAGTTTGCAGAGGTCAAAAAAGGTTTTATCTAAAAAAATGCATATTGGTGACATATATGCCACAAGAAATAGAATTAATAAAATAAGTCTTGATACTTGGCAAATATATTTCTGTTTAATAAGTATATAATCTGTCTACATGCCTACTGAAATAAATATTCAGGACAGTCTGGCACAAATTGATCTAGTTTCAACCAAACTAAGCAATGCTTGTATATGTATATATTTAAATATCGTACTTAAATACATATAAATTTTCCAAGGCCCTGGAACAAATCGCTTAGTTTGATTGAAACTATTTACATATGGCAAAGAACACACGGAGCGGCACGCGGCCCGCTCGACCGCCCGGAGAGGCGGTTTTTTGCCGCGGAACCGCGCGGTGCCACTTTACAATGCGGAGAATCAAAACGAGCTCATTACAAAAATGGACTCTGCGGTGATTGCATAAGATCACAAGCTATCTCATTGGTGCTCCGCTCACAACTGCTAGCGGAGACGCGTGTGTGCGCCCATCCGCGTGCGCCGCGGCTCCGCGCGGAGGAACGGCACCGTATGCCCGGTCTCAACGGGTTATCTACATCGTGATACAAAATTTCAATCCCCTCGACCGCGTGCCGCTTCCTCCGTGTGTTCTTCACCTATAGCCGGTGCTAGCAACCTGCTTACAGGTCTGTTAGTCCCCACCGGGTTAGGTTCCTACCCAAGAGTCACTAGAACTAGTAGGCAATGTCAGGTTTAAAAAAAAACTTGTTTGGCTTTTTGGGACTTATCGTGTTGTTTTGCGCAAACAAAATGTATCAAGCTAAAAACATTTCAACCGAAATTAAATATCGCTAAAATGCATTATTAACATGTTTTCGTTTTTTATGGAAATCCGTACGATGTTAATATATTAATATATTCGGGGCCAATCAATTTCTGGACCGAATGATTGATCAGGCGTTACTGCTGTAATGACTACGGCAACCTACGGCTAATTCGAATATAGACACGAGATATTAAAAACGGAATTTTCGAGGCTTGTGTTTACTCGTAAGCCCGAGAAAATTCCGTTTTGAGAGCGTTCCGTTTTTAGAGCATTTGTTCTACCACATATCGCTTCGTGGCCCTAACCTTAATGATTTTTTACATTAAACGCATTAATTAAAGTAGGTTTAACCGCAGAATGCAATGTTAGAAATTAACTTTTTCATAATTCATTTTAATTAAAAGAACCGACTTTAAGGAATATTCACATTCATCAAAGCTGAAACTTTAATTAAAATCCGACTGTCCAGTTTTAAAAGATAAATCTCAGGATTTAGATACAACAGTGTTTCGACATTCCAATGACGGGATTGGCGCAAAAATGAGGTCAGGGTTCTTTGGATTCTTAAAACAAAAGAAGAAGTTTGATTCTCGACTTTACGAAGTCTGTATATTTAATTCAATCAATTTCTAGGTAAGGCCGCAGAGCGTTTCAACCGCCCTTTCCGTTGTGTTACGAAATAGTCATATATATATATATACATATATATATATATATATATATATATATATATATATATATATATATGTATGTATGTAAACTCTTTATTGCACAAAATAATACAAGTACAGGGTTACAAAATAAAGGTATATGTACAAAGGCGAACTTATCCCTTTAAGGGATCTCTTCCAGTTAACCTTTGAGCAGTTATATATATACACGATATATACGATGAAAAATGCATAAACTTTAGAAGAATATAGATAAAAGATTAGTGTATGTTCTTATTCTTATTTACACTTAACGCATTAGTTATCGTATACATGAATATTTCGTAACACAACTGAAAGGGTAGCTGAAACACTCCGCGGCCTTACCCTCCTACCAAACATAATGAATAATCGATATATTGAATAATAGATAAAACATGTAACTCGTCTATCATTCAGCCAAACGTACAATTGTTTACTAAAAGGATAAAGAAACCATTTCACATGCTTATAGAAAACATACAATTGAAAACACATGTTTTTAAGGGTCATAGATGTGAACGGGGAATGAAAGTTGGTATGAAAAAGAAGTAAATTCATACAGGCAAACTCGCGAGGCGGCATCAGGTAAAATTAATACAATTATGAAGTATTAAGAAAAACAAAATAGAAATACGCTCGCTTTAAGATCTTAACGGTCAGTTAAAGATATAGACGCAGTTACATCCTTACATCCAATACAAGGTAAGTAAATAGGGTAGTATGAACGTCTCATGTAAATACCTAATAACACCCTGTGAGACCCCAAATAAGTTACCTCCCGAGAATTTACGAGCTGACTCGTATATAAGAAAGCACTGCACGAGACGCATAAACTTACCTAAGGTGGCAGATTGTGGGGATAATAGTCGTATTACCTATTTGCCCTCGTCTGAGAAAATAGAGATTTCACACCTGGTAACCTCGCCTTTTTTGTTATTAGTCTTTATCATTGTGTGAAATTTGAATTAAAAGTAAAATATGTTCTCAATATAAAAACTTCCATCTTTCAGGCTCTGCGCCTAATTTCATACATAATTCTAATTGTGATAAAAGATAAAAATGTTAATAATATAAAATAAATGTTAATAAATGTTAAATGTTATGTTATGTTGTGTGTTATGTTATGTTATGTTATATAAAATGTTAAGTTCGCCTTTTGTACGGTAAGTTTTCTTTTGTGCAATAAAGTTTAAATAAATAAATATGTTCAAGCTTTTTTCTTAACAATATAAGAAATGAACAACGATGGAAAATAACGTACATACAAGCAAGTTTAAGATTTAGTGTTTACCTTGTATCTTTATTGAAATTTCGTACTTCATTTTGCAAGATTACCTACCAATAAGACGAAAGATGCCAGCTTTCAAGGAATATGCCTTCTAAGCAAATAAAGCTCTGTAAACTTAAGCTGTGTCTATACAGTTAGATACAGCGATTCTTGAGCCATTTATCAAAGTCCATAATTAAGCCGTATATTATCTTGCATACCTACCTACTATTGTCACGTATACAACAGTTACCAATACTATTGTCACTTATACATCAGTTACGAGGTGGTTCGGCTAAATTACAAACATTGACAAGTATCTCAACAATTGCTGCTCACCACTACACGTACGTACGATTGATGATGATGATGAATGAGACTAAAAATGATGATGATGATGGACTGACCGACCGGGGGGCTCATTGCATACCAAATTTTATGATAATCAGCAGTAGGTGCCACGGTTTAAATGTGCAAAAGGCAACAAACAGACAGACAGATACAGACAGAATTACTTTCACATTTATGTATGAATTAATTAACAACTAATTAGTTAAGATTCCTATCGGCCGCAAACCCAGACTGCGACTGCATCCATAAATGTAAAAAAATTCTATAGCCTTTAAAAAGCCTCGAGTCTTAAAAAAGGCTCGAGCTTAAAAAAAAGGCTTAAGCCCTTTATAGGCTTTATTACCATACAAAAACGACTCGAGCCTTTTTTAAGACTCGAGGCTTTTTTAAGACTCGAGCCCTACTAAGCCTTTTATATCAGTCCAGCTCTAAAAAAGGCTTCGAGGCTAAAAATTTCGGGCTAAAAGGCTCGAGTCCTTTGGATCACTAACATAAACGGCCTATATAGGTATAATCCACGTCGGTATATCCATCTTAGAGTCTAAGATTCACTCTGCAGGGACATACATCCTTAGATATTTGCCGTTACCAAGATTTGAACCGGGGCCTCGTTGTGACAGTGTTTTCTCATTCTAGAGCCTGGTATTCCGCGTGCTCCGACACCCAGAAGTGCCAGAGTTCCAGCAGTGCGTGTCGTTCGACGCCTTCCGCAGCCAGAGCCAGGAACTCGCCTACAACGTGTTCTGCCTCTGCGCGGTCTACTTCTTACCGCTACTCATCATCACCGTCTGCTACGGGTGCATATTCTACGAAATATCCAAGAACTCTAAGGAAATTTCAGGTCAGTTCGCAGGTGCGGAAAATAATTATGTGTTTTCTTAGAGTAGGTATAAGGTCAACAGAGGTAATTGCGTCAAAGGGGGCAAATGCGTCTTTAAAGAATCCAATAAATCCGAACTCTTTAAAACTACCCCTACCCTACCTGCCTGTAAATTACCTACAGCGTATACTACAGGACCCATAGACGCAATTATCCTAGTTTACCTTACATAGAAATGGTATAGCCAATTACTGGATCTCACGAAGATTCGCTCAGTTAACTATGTAAAACCTATAGTTAAGGCTATTACAACTAATTCGCATCCGATTCAAACATCGGAACGCACTTACGAACGCCACGCTGATCGGTTACAGCGCATTAGTGGTCTTAGCTTACAGGAGTTTTGTTCTTCCATCCCCTGTTTTACGCAATGTTCAACGTCGAATTCGTACACTAACAACGGGTGCCTTCCTCGCCGCCAAATGAAATCGTCTCTCGTTTTCATGCTCCATAAGCGACAAAAATCTATACTATCTTTTCACCTTATTCCGCTGTAATAAGGTGAAAAACTGTACAGATATGCGAATTTCTGTTGCTACTCACTAGAGATGTCAATATTTATGATTTCTAGAATTGTCATCCACCGACGGACGAATTACCATCGTTGATGAAATTGATAAGAGCACTTCGAATTTACATTTACATTGCAACAATACCCTCTAGTTGGCTAAGACCCAAACTTCGCAAAGTTTAGCATATGAATATGTGTTTTTATGTTAGAAAATCAAGTCGTCGTCATAACGAGAAAAGAGAAATAAAACTTTATTTGACTGTATGATTCGGTTCTGGGAATACTTCTGAGACTCGTCGCTTCAAGGTTCTTCTCGTCAGACTCTTAAATAAACAGGGAAAACCTCGCAATCTAGTCTAATTAACACTTAAAATTATAAGATTTTTGTATCACTAGTTGTAAATATAGATTGGTTTTTATGCCCCGTTTATTATTAATTAAAATTAAAACATATAATCCTCTAAGTAAATCGTGAAAATTCCGCCTTTAGGTACAAATTTGGGCTTCGCCCCTTTCCCGCCACATCATCCGCGGTAGCTACCAAAATTTACGCAAAAAACCGACTTCCAAAAGTTGAAGTATTATTATTGTTGAAGATATATTCCCAAACCCGTTTTTAATGTACCTTTTTATATATGAATTTTCAGTGCTTTTGATTACAAATTACAGCTAAGAAACTTGACTCTCCAAATAATCTCACTTTTTAGGGTTGCGTACCCAAAAGGCTGCCAACGGAACCCTATTACTAAGCCTTCGCTGACCGTCTTTCCGTGCGTCACACACAGGGCTCTAGCTTCTGAACCGTAATAGATAGAGATAGGATTTTTTTACAGAATATGTATTTTTAGCATCGCTAAAGGGTAAAAAAAATCAAGAATTAGAGGGGGTCCCCATATAAGTAACGTGTTTTTTGGCGTATTTGTGCTTGATTTTAATAATAGTAATAGGTATTGCTTGATATAAGTAATAAATATTAATAAATAAAAATGTATTTATTCAATAACCAGAAATGTTTCAACAATTACAGAAAGTGTTGGTGCCTCTTTTTAAGTATTCATATAAGATATTTTCACAGATTTTTTTTTGGGGGTCCCCATACAATACATGTGTTTTTTGGCGTGACTACCTATCGCGACGGTGGTACGGAACCCTTCGTGGGCGAATCAGACTCGCAGTTGGCCGATATCTTTTTATTTTCCTTTGCACTAACAGTGACAAAATTCACACCGCCTTTAATGTATCTGTCGCCGCCAACTGGTTTAGTTAGCCATTTGGTTAACTGCCTAGGATTTTCCCTAAATTATGACCCGCCAGCGGGACGACGAAGCCCCGCTGCGCGGGGCTTCTATTTCTGCTCTGAAGGACACAAGCTGACTAACAAACTTAACCTAAAATAAGGAAGTAGCTAACCAAATAGCTAACTAAACCAGTTGGCGGCAACATATCTATTGTTACTCGTATCTTATTATTATACCTACGGCCCTTCTTATTTTTCGTTTCAATCTACGCGACATGTGCCATCGACATTCAATATTAATCGTATCTCAAATCTACTTCAGATGACAGGGACGTCGCCTGTTATGGCTCCTAAAATCGATTTTTAATATAAAGGCTATACACTATGTCGGCGGCCGGGCCGGCCCGGCGGTTTTTGCCGGTATTGGGTACTTAAATGTAACCGAAATTTGTAACAATTGTATAAGATCCTGTTAAAATAAGCAAAATAAATAAATATGTTAAAGTTTTGAGTTTGATACATAACGTGTAACTTTTTTATGAGCTGCAAAGCTGGGTGGGTAAGATTATTTTAAAATTATCGCGCCGACGATAATCCACAGCGTGTCGATAAATGACGGCGACACGCGACCAAGCCTGCAATGCGGACTGTCGAATGTTGTTCGTGAGTACCTAAAGCCCTAAGTGCCCTTCATCACTTCTTCTTCCTTGTCGTTATCACTCTTGACAGAGTGGTCGTGGTCATCACTTCAGGCGTTGGTGGCAAGCTTCACAACACGCCGCCACTCTGCATCACTACGTCAGTAAAATCATTATTATCAAATGTCCTGTATTATCTCATAGCACAATAATATCATTATTTGAAATTGATAAAATGCTTTGTTGAAATGCCAGAATTATCAGCATAATTATCGTAACATTCTGCTCACTTTATTGTTACCATGTGAACTCAAATTGAAATTGATGAAGCCGAACAAATTACCCAATATTATATTTGTATTGAATATTATTAAAATCGAGCACCACTTTAATATCATACTTAATACATTTTGATACTAAATAATCAATGCTTGAAATTGGTTGGAGCGACCACGCGTTTTATTACGCGTTGTATTGTGGAAGTACTTAATGGTATTTTATGCAACAGTTGTATCTCTTCTTCTTCTTCTCCTTCTTCATCGTTCCCTTATTGCTGAGGATCGCGACCACACATTGATGATCTCCAAAGAGAGCGGTCATAGGCCGTATGGACCGCGTTCTGCATGCTGCCGCCAGCCAACTTCTTAATGGAGTCAGACCATCTTGCTGGTGCTCTTCCTTGAGCACGCCTGCCATTTATTTGGCCTAAAACAGTTGTATAAGTGAGTTCAAAAAATGCGAATTGCGTGAGTTGCGATACGAGCCGCGAATGCGGCGAGTATCGCAAATAGATAGGCAATGAGCGTTTTTTGACTTAATTATACAACGTTGCATACAATACTTTTTCTACGACTAGGTTTTAAATTATAAAATACAAAATTAATCATAACCTGGACACAAGGCAAATATGACGTTTGACTTACAGTATGTGTCTATGGTAAACTTTTTTTTTTATTTAAAATATACTTAAATTAAAAATACTTTTTTTTATGTTGGCATCAATGAATTTAGTTCGGTAAGTTTTGTTTTTCTTAAAAACCGTAGGAATTTAATTGTTTGTTAAGTTGGTAGTTGTGCATTTTTACCGTAAAGTTAAAATTGAGCGCTTAATCCTCGACCTAAGTTTAACCTAGACTTAGAAGTCTGTGGCTGCTAGCAATAACGTAAAGTGACTATAACGACACTAGTGCTGTTATGGGGAATAGAGTATAGACTTCTCTGAACTCATATTATGTATGTTCTTATATTAGTGTTCGTGACCAAGTAAAAGACAGATAAAGGAGTAGAAAAAGATTTTTTCATCACACTTGCTCGAAAATGGTGTCATTACACGTAGGTTCTGCGGGCCGTAAATGACCTATTACTCTCTAGGGCATAATGGTTTACTTTTTAAATTTGAAACGCTGGTTCTGTTTTACTCTTATTTGTCATGTTCAAAGGAAACGCCAACTTACTTTTTTAACTTTTATCACTGAAATATTTATTTAAAGATAACTGTTATTGCAAGTACATGTAAACAAATATTTCGGTAACATTAATTAAATGTTTAAATAGTGTATTTCAGTATTTTGTAATATAAAATCAAATAAAATGGCCGTTTTAGGTCTATACCGCTATGGTTTCCGAACGTGACTTGACATTCGCATTGTCTATGGGCATATGTCACTAATGTCACTTTCTGTTTTAATATTTTCTTGTCATACTGGGTCGAAAAGTAAGGTTATTTTATTAAGATTTCCTCACAAGTGTGATGAAAAACATTGTGTGTACGGGCGGTAAAGGAATTACAAACTCGTGTTATTAAAGCCCTCGGCTTCTTCTCGGGCTTCTAACAAACACTCGTTTGTAATTCATTGCTTCCCGCCCTAGATACACAATGTACTATTATTTCTAATAATATTGATTTATTTTAATACCTAGAACATAGGCGAAGCGTTTTAGTATCATAGTCAAATCTCACCTCGTTTGTAACGTAAACGTATCAGATGTAATAGGTGTGCTAAGTTGACTCAACCGAGTAACCTTCTAGAGTAATCTTTATGGGTCGCATAAAATAGAACATCTGACGACATACGACGTAACTCGCGTGTAATGTGATAGTATAATAGTGAGTTTGCTAACAATTGGTAGTTTCTTTGGCGCCGAGACGAATACCGTTAACGTACCGTAATACCTAATACAGTATGTAAACTAACGAGAGCCACATATTTAAACCCGTGAAAGTTTAGGTTAGAAATAAGGTTATGGTACGTAGATAACTTATTGAAGTAAAAAAGTAAAATTTTGCTAAATAAAGCCTAATTTCGGGTTCTAAACGGTTATTATTCGCCACAATTTATTTAGCAAAATAGATAAATACTTACGCCCTGAGCGTTTCGACGCGGACCCGTCGTCTGCCACCGACAATGCGATTTCCTGGATGCACTGGAAGAAAACATTCCAAAGCTTTCTCGCGGCGGTGGGGACAGGCGAAAATGCTTGCAGCAGCGAAACGAAATACGAACTGTTAGTAAACCAGTACCAAACAGTACGCGACGTGACAAAATACGACGAAGCTATGAAAAACTAGATACGATTTTCACAAAACCTGGAAACGAAGTCTATTTACGATACAAACTCACCAGGAGACAGCAGCAACCAGGTAAAACAATAGATAAGTACGTCCAAGAGCTGAAGTTACTACCGAAAAATTGTGACTTTAAGGCCGTAACTGCTCAACAGAACGAAAGCCGTCAACGTCCACATTTGTCAACGCCGTCGCTGCTCCCAAACAAGTTGCGTCGAGTAACGACAGCTGTTACTTCTGTGGGTCGAAAAGACATTCCCGCCGATCGTGTCCAGCTTTTAATTCAACATGCCTATCTTACAGCTAAAAGGGTCACTTTGCGAGAGTATGCAAAAGCCGCCTTCAACACCAAGCAGAATGCTTTCGCAACTCGCAGCGACGAAACACCTGAAAAGGGCTCCGGCACATTGTCATGCATCACTGCAGCTACTAGTGATCTGAACAAAGCAACCAACGATATCACTATCAATAAATCCGTGTCCGTCAAAGCACTCGTCGACACAGGGAGCTCAGCAAGTTTCATCAACAGCCAGCTCGTTGAGAAAAACCGCATGTATCCAAAACATAACCATGGCGGCGACGCAAATGGTCGCTGCTGTGAATGGGCTCTGCAAGTTGAGTAGGTATCGAACTACAAGGACAGACTATTGAGGCCGACTTCCTAGTTATGCGAGGACTATGCGCTGACGTTATAATAATAATATCATCCAAACAATGTCTAGTATAATTTTGCAAAATAAAGTCTAATTTCGGGTTCTAAACGGTTATTATTCGCCACAGTCGACGATGCTTATTTTGATGAACGATTTGCATCAAATTTCTTAAAATTATTTTTTGTTC
This sequence comes from Eudemis profundana, assembly GCA_947034925.1. Classification (NCBI taxonomy): domain Eukaryota; kingdom Metazoa; phylum Arthropoda; class Insecta; order Lepidoptera; family Tortricidae; genus Eudemis; species Eudemis profundana. The sequence goes on along the minus strand of OX344809.1, from coordinate 9,259,371 downwards.
TTAAAATTATTTTATTTCTTAAACATATTTAATACTGACTGGAGTATAAATATGGGTTGTTTATATTAATAAAAGAGACAGACGAAACCTTTGAATTAAATTTTCTTTTAGCCCGATTCCGTAAACCACACAACATAACTTACTTAATACACGACAATAGTACATTACTACAGAGGCCGGGAAGTGAGGGGTTGCCGGCCGAGTACATACAGATGGCCGAGCGAACGCCAGGCCAGATAGTTACGAGGCTGGCAACCCCATTTCCCGCCGAGGTATGTATAGTGCTTTTCTCATATATGCAATTAAATAAATTACAGCAAATATACGTCAATATTTCATTGCATGTTTGAGAAAATTATATTATCAACCTATATATATATAGTTACAAGATATATAGATACAAGAAATCAAAGTACATAGAAAAATTAAATGGTACTCACCTGTGGTCCAGACCGGGAATCGAACCCGGTACCTCTGGATTTCCGGCCCAGCGCCTTAACCACGTGGCCACCGGAGCACGCAGCAAGCGTCCTCAATTTTACCACCTACTTTGACTTTCGTATCATTCTAGTCTAATAGGTTTTTAACCTTAACGCCATCTTGTATTTATTCAAAACCTAGTGTTGTGTTATATATCAAAAAACGCTCATGGCGTCTCTCTGCAACACTCGCCGCCGCGGCCACTCGCGTGTTTTGACCCTACTTATAACTGTTGCATAATAGTATTTTATGCAACAGTTGTATAAGTGGGTTCAAAAAATGCGAATTGCGTGAGTTGCGATACGAGCCGCTAATGCGGCGAGTATCGCAAATAGAGACGCAATGAGCGTTTTTTGACTTAATTATACAACGTTGCATACAATACTTTTTCTACGACGAGGTTTTAAATTATAAAATACAAAATTAATCATAACCTGAAACAAGGCAAATATGACGTTTGACTGATGTATGTGTCTATGGTAAACTTTTTTTTTTAATTTAAAATATACTTCAATTAAAAATACTTTTTTTATGTTGGAACCAATGAATTTAGTTCGGAAAGTTTTGTTTTTCTTAAAAACCGTAGGATTTTAATTGTTTGTTAAGTTGGTAGCGCTTAATCCTTGACCTAAGTTTAACCTAGATTTATAAGTCTGTGGCTGCTAGCAATAACGTAAAGTGACTATAACGACACTAGTGCTGTTATGGGGAATAGAGTATAGACTTCTCTGAACTCATATTATGTATGTTCTTATATTAGTGTTCGTGACCAAGTAAAAGACAGATAACAGTACAGGAGTAGAAAAAATACTATATTGTACAAGTGGATGCGCAATGAACAATAATCTTCCGTAAAGTTTAGCACATCCCAAGTCATTTCAATTCGAAACAGCTGAATCTCGTGTCAAAAGGCATTACAGCAAAATTAACAAAGTTTAACCCGACAGGAGGAGCGCAGTGATTTAATATTAACTTGAGTATCTTTTGACAATTCTCTTTAGTTCTGTTTTATCACGTAAAAATTTCAAGCTCGACATGACTCGTGTAAAGGAGCTTGAAATACGCTGATGATGCTTTACCCAACATAAGTATATAATGTCGCCGCAAACTAGCTAGTTAGCATTTGGTTAACTGCCTAGCCTTTTCATTAAACGGCGCCATTTAATTAAGTGCCTGGATTAACATGGGACCGTCTGGCCCTTCCATCAAACGGCTAGGCAAACTACTTTCGTTCGACAACATTAAATAACCCGCCTAGCCGAATCCGTCAAATTTTAGTTGTATAAATCTATTCTGTCCTAGAACCTGACCTAGCATGGGGGGTCGGGGGGGCGGAGCCCCCCGCATGGAAAAACTGAACGAACTCCTTTTTTTAGGTCAGGTTCGTTAGTCAGCTTGTGTCTAGAGCAGATATAAAAGCCCCGCGCAGCGGGGCGTCGTCGACCTGCTGCGGGTCATAGTTATTTAGAAAGAAAACCCTAATTAAAGCCCATTTTCGCCTTACTAAACAAACGGCCAAAGCATTGGCCAGCCATATCTTTAATTGATACATAGACGCATTGGCTAAATTTCATCCAGGGAGTTAACTAAATGGCGCTGTTTAGTGAAAAGGCTAGGCAGTTAACTAAATGGCTAACTAAACCAGTTGGTTGCGACACGACCATACAGTGAAGCGTCGCGTCGCCGTTACATTTTTTTATGACACTTCACGGTGTACACCATATGTTCCCAAAGTGGTCCCCCCCCCCTTGGGCGTTGAGCATTCCCAGGGGGGCGGTAGGGGCCTTGAAAGAAATTGGGGGGCGTTATTGCTATCCGCTATTACTTTTCAAAATAAACGCTTAAATCATAATATCGACTACACTGTAGTAGTTACTACAGTACAAATAGATTCCTACATGATTAATTCGATTGAAACATTATTGAAATAATATAATTCAATCAGTCTTAACAGGTTATCTATCTCCGACTTGCTCACATGATTTAATTTACGTACTCAGAACAACTATGTATCGATGTTATTAAACTAGTTTTTGTTACCATCCGCAAGCAACAGCCAGCAGCATCCAAGCTTCACAGCAATGTGGTTGGTTTTTTTGTCGTGGGGGGCGCTGAATTTTTTTTTATCATGCCTAAGTGGGCGACATATCAAAAAATTTGGAAACCTATGTTGTACATTTTACAGCCTTATAATACAGCACCTCCGGGGTAAACTTTAGTACTATTACTTATTCTGTGGCTTCGGAATAATCAAACCTATTCCATACTAAAGTTAGAGCACTTTCATGGGCAATAAATACGAAATAATTCATTTTTATTGCCTAAAATCGTCTATGAAAATAAGTTTTTTATATCGTCATAACTTTTTTCACACAGTGATTTGAAATGAGCTCCCATAGTAACTATTGTAGTATAATTGAAACACCTTTCTAATGATATATGTCACTTGGTTCTTGGGACCACTTTGTCCAATCCTCCTTTGACGAATTTTATCACTTGATATTGTTTTTCCGGCAAAGTCATCAAATACACTTTATATTGTTATTTTAAATATTAGGTCAAACGGGCAGAAGTGTAATTTGTATGGAAACTTTATTTTGATAAAATTTACTATTTCGAGCTAAAATGTAGCGTGGTTCGTGAAAACGAAAATAAAAAAATAATTTACAGATATTAACCACCTTTGTCTTGTAACTTTACGTTTGGCTGTGAATGTCCAGCAACTTTTATACAATCTTACTGAAGCATCTGGTGATTCGAATGGCCTGGCTAATTACTCCAAACAAACGAAAATCGAGTTAACGATCTCTGTTAACAACATCAATTTTTTGGTGAAATGTGTTTTATTTCATAGCTTCAATGATTATGTCTGCGTAAAACAACATGAGAAATTCTAAGTCAAGGTTAAGCAACACAATAACAAAAGATAAATATCTCTATTTAAATCAATATAAAGAATCACCTAGGTATGGTCCCTGTTAAAAATAAAGGTGCCTAAAGGACATTAGACAAAAATAATATAATAAGAGCACAAATTTAATTAGAAATGAAGGATCCTTTTCCCTTTAAATAATAAATGGATCTACGAGGGTAATTGTCAGGAAAATAATGAGTCTGCCATTAATAGCTTGCTTCCGCCAGCGTAATAATCGCGTGGATGACAAATAACAACATGACAAATAAGAGTAAAACAGAACAAGCGTATTCAAATTTAAAAAAAACTATTACGCCCTAGGGCGTAATAGGTCATTTACGGCCCACAGAACCTACGTGTAATACACCATTTTCGACCAAGTGTGATGAAAATTTTTTATGTGTATTTCAAACTCAAACTCATTTATTTCTGCAAGTAGGCTTTATGGGCTCTTTTACATTTACATGTCTGATTCTTTTCTTTTCTTTTGGCGCTTCGGTAAATGACCTTTTCTTGAGAAGAAGCGCCTGAAGAAACTCACCAGTTTCTCTTTTCAAAAACATTATAACGATTGTGACATCACTACATAGTATAAAACAAAGTCGCTTTCCCTGTCCCTATGTCCCTATGTATGCTTAAATCTTTAAAACTACGCAACAGATTTTGATGCGGTTTATTTTAATAGATAGTGATTGAAGAGGAAGGTTTATATGTATAATACATGCATAATATAATAAAGAAACACCGTGCGAAGCCGGGGCGGGTCGCTAGTAATTACATAAAATGACATTAATAAAATGCAACAAGCAAGATGTATTTAATCTCCGGATCCATTACATTATAAAAACTTAAAACTATATTTTTACTATAGGCGTCAAAACACTATAAAAAAATTTATAATATAGAAAATAAGCAAACATAGCCTAAAATTAATGGAGATGTAAGGAATCTCCGTTGTCAAAAACCATTATGTTTTGGAGGTGTAAAGGACCTCCAAACGTCGAATTACTAAATTTTATAAAACTTCACATGCATTTGTGCAGGTACTCTGTGCTGAGAAAGGTAGCAAAGGAGTCAGACACAGATTTCCGCTTCGTGCCGTGTCGTATTGAATACGCGAAACCCGTGTTGTGCAGTTAGTTCGGTACATTATAATGTTGGGGCTGGAAAATTCTCCTATACTATCAATATGTTTATTTAATTTGCGAATAGGTACGATTCCGGTTACTTGTATCAACTATATCGTCATATCGTCCATGGAGGAAAAACGGTACCTAGTTATCGAAGTCCCTAGGTTATTGATCGGGACAAACTACTAGTTCTAACGACCGGTACAATACTAGCCCTAAATTGGTTCATAAAGATCGAGTTGGCGACTTGGCGGTTCAAAAGCTATCCTCAGACAACCATAGATAGAGACCTCGTATAGCTATTACATATAGTGCATAACTATGTGTACATATTTTTGTACGTTTATTTATACCGCAACTCTAACAACACCTATTTAAGGTAGATAAGGTAATGATTCTTTGTTTCAGACAAAAACGTGACAAATCACAGCCGCATTCAACTCCGGCGCTCGGACCGGCGACCGCTGGCACGCGCGCGGCGCCGCACGCTGCGCATGACCGTTACCATCGTCGTCGTGTTTGCCTGCTGCTGGCTTCCCTATGCCACCATGACCTTATGGTAAGTCAGCATGTGTTCCGATTTGCAGAGTAAAGAGCTCCGCACACTGGGCCACTAGTGGCGGCCTCAGCCTAGCTACTGGTGGCCGCCACAAGCTGCTGGCGAGTTTTTTCATACATTTTGTATGGCTCACACTGGCCTTTTGAGTGGCGATCGCTACTTGTTGCCGCATTTAGTGGCTCGCCTCGCGCACACACTCGGCCACAGTCACCGGCCACCGTGTCATGTAGGCCACGAGTGGCTGGATACGGCCTCCAGTGGCAGCCACCGTATCAGCGTCTAGTTGCCCAATGTCGCGCGGCAGAGTCGCTGAGCCACTTGCGGTCGCATTTAGTGGCCGCCACTAGTGGCCCAGTGTGCGGAGGCTCTAAGAGAGCCATGGCAATCACAGTCACATCCATCCCCAACGCTCGAAGCGGCTGCCGCTGGCGTACACGCAATCCATGACCCTGTGGTAAGCCAGTATTGTATTACATCGTCATGTTACGGTTTGAAGAGTAACTGAGCCCTAGTATCTATCACAACAGTGCCGCATCCAACTCGTCTAGGTATTGTAAGTCAATGTAATTACAATTCCTTTCTGTCTTGTTTCTGGTGACTTACGCCCTAAATATCTTTAGCAAGAGTGCACAATCTTCTTCTAGGTTAGTGTGCTTCGTCGTAAGCCTCGTTTTTGTCGACCTTCCATCAAATGAGACCAAGCCCAAGGTCAAACGGAAACCATTATTCATAGATAAACATAGAAATGCTAGCACGTCGTAATCGTCGGGGATAACAACTTTTTATTTAGACTCTAAAGAAGAATTGCAAACCCTGCGACGCTATATTGTATATTATTTAGCGAATAGACATCGGCAACGTGCGCACGCCGCTCCAATTCCACGCCACTTATACCTTACGCTGCGCGCTGGTTACAAATTGCAGACTCAAATAAATATTTCACCTCCATGAAGGCTCCATTATAGTGACGGCAGCTAAAACCGCAGTTTCAGAACAAGTAATATACCCTGCTTGAAAATTGCTTTCTTGGCAAGTTTGCAGAATTATATTTCAATTAATTGTGCGCTACAAACGGTTTCACAGAACTACATAGTATGAAATACAAATGACGAGACAAGATCTTTTGAGAAAAGGTTTTCTCTTTATAAGTAACGTTATATTACAATTAGTGTGTGTTTGTCGCGCACCAAAGAACCGCGCTAGCGAGTATACGTCAAATTAAACAAAAGTTTACCATATCACGTACTGTCAGTCATATGTCATATTTGCCTTGTTTGCGAGCTATGTTTAATTTTGTATTTTATATTTTAAAACGTAGTCGTAGAAAAAGTATTGTATGCAACGTTGTATAATTAAGTAAAAAAACACTCATGGCGTCTCTATTTGCGATACTCGCCGCCGCGGCGACTCGTATCGCAACTCGCGCCATTCGCATTTTTTGAGCCTACCTATACAACTGTTGCGTAAAATACTATTGCATTTGGACGACAGTATGTCAATCCAATGCCTGCTCCTAACGCGCACGTGACCAAGGATTAATCGCAAGATGCGATAGTCCTCAAGGATACTACGTGCCGGCAGATGTTATCGAATTTCTACCTACCAAGTGATATTATCACACAGTATCCAGTTTTAGGGTTCTTTGACATGCAGTCTGCGATTTCATTATAGCCGGCAAAAGACAGCTTGTATCAATAATTATAAGACAGAAACCTATTTTATTATATTTATATTTACAAATAATAATGTTGTTAATTGTACATATTTATAACAAACACCATGTTGTTGTGAATACAATTATTTGTAGCAACAAGTTATGTACGTAATTTCCCCTCCGGTACCATCGGTCTACTTTCCCGATCTGCCTAATTGCTTTTCTCAATCCGTCTAATTACCGATCGGTCCACTTTCTCCATTGGTTTACTTGACCAAATGGTCCACTTTCCCGATTTGTCTACTTCTGTGTCAGTCTATTTGCCGTTTATCTATGTCCAGGTAAAAAAGAGTATAAGTCAATTTACCCCTTAATAAAAAAGGGCATAAGTCTAGTACACTCTGTATGCGTTGACTAATTTTTATTTTACTAGTACCCCAGATACGTTCACTAACTGGTCTGGTAGGTATGTTATGTTGTAATGAGGCTCGTTCACTATCTATTACTAATCAATAAATGTAAAACCATCAAAGGATTTACCTATTATTTAATGATTAATTAAGCAAACTAATGTTCAACAAACTATATCATAACAGACTATACAGAATTCATCCTTACTTGTCTTATCACGTAAACAAACAAACAACTGGTGTTTTGCGTGTAAAAAAAAATACATTTCGCGAATCGCCAAATGAAAGTTCGCGAAGTTGGTGCTATGCTACGAAACGCCCAGCAGACCAGCTCCATTCGTGAAAGTGGACCGTTTGGCAAAGTAGACAAATCGCGAAAGTGGACCGTTTGGTAAAGTGGACGGACAGACACATCGCGAAAGTGGACCCTTTGGTAAAGAAGACAAATCGGGAAAGTGGACCCTTTGGTAGAGTAGACAGATCGCGAAAGTGGACCGTTTGGTAAAGTGGACAGACACATCGCGAAAGTGGACCCTTTGGTAAAGAAGACAAATCGGGAAAGTGGACCCTTTGGTAAAGTAGACAGATCGGGAAAGTGGGCCGATGGTACCGGAGGGGCTTTTTCATCCTCACTTCAGAGGCAGCAATAAATTGGCACACCTGCGTAGCAGGGGGAGCGCTAGGTTGACCTGCTTGCAAGACAGTGTCATTGAAGCTTTGAAGTAACTTCGGCTGCTGTCTCGCTCCCCCGCCGTCCCCCCGAGTTTTGCGATCAGCACATTTTACGACCTGCACGTTTTGTGATTTGCCCTTTTTGCGATCTGCACTTTTTGCGATCTGCACTATTTGCGATGTGCACTTTCTGCGATTTCCTCCACTGCACGTTTTGCGACTTGCACCTCCTGCTATATATCCATTTTTACTGAGGTCAAATTTACCTAATCTGGTGTCTTATGAGCTAGTCTATCAGCCGTTTTCGTATGTACATTGGTTTTAGGGACACCCTGTATACTTAAACTTGTTTGCAGGTACATGGTAGACCGGGAGTCAGCCATGCACGTGTCGGCGCGGCTCCAGGACCTGTTCTTCATCATGGCGGTGTCCAACTCGTGTATGGATCCTCTCGTATACGGCACCTACGCACTCAACCTGAAGACTGTCTTCACCAAAACGTTTAGGAAGATCTTCTGCATACACGCCAATAGCAACGAGATTACAAGTTAGTTAAACGATTTTCATCAATCAATTTATCAACACAATGCAAACATTTTCGACCTTAACCTTTTATGAATATTTAGAACATCATATTTTTCGTTCTTGTGTAATTATAAAATAGATTTTGTTTATCACAATACTTAGACACTACGACGATACTTATTACTACGTCCGTATAAGTCGAGCAAAACAAAGGCGCGGCCGTACCATCCTTTTCTTGATAGGTTTGACGTTGTAACGGTTCGACGTGATCGGTATGCGGTAGTGTCAGCAATGTCAGCAGATAGACGTGGATGGAAAATTGTAGGTAGGTATACCACGGCGCTATTTAATTAAAAAGGCAACTGAGGACAATGCCATTCTCGTTTAAGGCTATTAGATGTCGTAAATAGGTAAGTAGAAAAGTTATAATAGTGAAATACTCACCGAGGGCGGTAAAACAAAGAATGTCTCAGATCGCAGGTATTTGACGCCTAACCCGAAGGCAAGGCCGACAAATATGTATGTGGTAAGTACAAAATTTACGTCTCTCCCAGGTAGGGTTTCTGATTTCTCGACCTTTTTCATTTCCTGAGGCACGAGAATTCTCGAGCCCGATTTCTCGAGTCTTCTCGACTCTCGAGCCTTTTTCAATTTCATAATAAAACTACGTTTTTTTTTTTTAAATTAGGTACGCTGTTATTGTACAATCGTCACAACGTAATATTAGAATTAGTCATTCAACTAATGATTGAGGTCAATAATTAATTATGCTTTATTGTACAATCGTCACAATGTAATACCAATTAGAATTAGTAATTTAATAAATGATTGAGATCAATAATAAGACAATTTAAATGACAAAATTAAACTTCGTTTTCAATACAAACATGAAATAACATTTCTTTTCAAATATCAAAAAATCAAACAAAATATTTCTTTCAAATCAACAAAACTTAAAAATCAATCATTAGTAGTAATTAACATAAATAATATAAAAACACTGGTAAGGTTGACGGGCGGCGGGGTGTGTGCCGGCGACGCGATACGCTTTGAGAGTTACGTTATACGTACGTTCTATATGGTCATGTTCGTCGAGTAAATTTCTCGAGGTCTCTAGTTCTCGAGGTGTTTTATCTCGTCTCGACTTTTGCCGAATTTCTCGAGAATTCCCGACTCGGTTATTGCCACTTTAAGGCCAGATGTGACGTACCTACAATGATAAAAACACTTACGTCTACACCTACAGATGTACATTTACATATTAAATAACAGATATATTTATTATAATCTTTTCGGCAGGTAAAATATCGCTATAAAATCACAACAGACTTGGTTACTAAGTATATGTATGATTATATACACTCGCACGAACTCTTTGTATTCTTGACACAAATTACGATAAAATAATTATAATATTAAGCGCTGGAGACGAGAACACGGGAACGAGATTACTTTTTGTTTTCCTATGAATGTACTTAAAATAAGTACAATAAACGTTTCTGGTAGCTTAGTAATAAAGTAAACCTTGAACAAAAATACATTTCCATTTACCAAAATTAGATAGACACGAATACGGGCCTTTACGTTCCCAAAATAAAATAATCCACACACTAAGGCTACGTTTTCACCAGGGATATGTGAGGATGCGTAGCGAGGGATGTGTTTGTCTTGAACCTATAGAAACAGCTCCGCGGAGCGAGGATTGGTAAATTTCGCGTTTCTATTGGTTCATGAAAAACACATCGACTTGGTGGGGGCACTACCATGCCCCCAGATCCCTCGCTACACATCCTCGCACATCCCTGGTAGAAACGTAGCCTTAGGCCACGTTTACACCAGAGCTGTGCGAGGTAGCAGAGCGGTGTGTGAAATCTGCGTTGGCGGTAGAATCTGATTAATTTTCGGTCTGATTAAACCAAACATTCATATAATAATGTATGAATAGCTAGTTGCATTGATTCATGAGTTTACCTTGGTTTGTTCGGATTACCTAAATTTTATTCCTTGGTTGAATAATTATCTACATGCCCTTATCTCTCAATCGGCGCCCTATGTCCTTTATTAAATTTCTCACCTCAGTATACCCAACGCGACCGTAACGAAATCATACACTAGACCCAGGTTCGTGTATTTGCCGTTTTAATTTGGTTGCACACTCTGCCGAGGCACCTGCCGTTCTGTTCGTGTGACGGAGTTGGGTGGGTGCAAAACAGCGTTGCCAGACGTCCCGATTTTGGCGAGACGTCCCGATTTTCAAATGAAAATTAAATGTCCCGCGCGGACATGCTCAGTCCCGCTTTTAGGGAATACTCGACCGTGCATGCAGCGTGTTGAGGAAGTAGCACAGACAATTAGACGGAGTTATGGAATAACGAATCAAGCGCTTTACTTTACTTAAACTTTAGGGTTTTAGTTTAATATTTAGTTTTTAATTTAATTTGTAAGTTTGAAGTTTATTGTAAACTATATTAGTTATTTCTTAAAAGGTAAATAAATACCTGTTTAAAAACTTCTGATTATGTGCGTTTTTTTTGCTATGTCCCGCTTTCGACGAAAGAATCCCGCTTTTTTTACTCAAAAAGTTTCAAAATCCCGACTTGGCAAGACAACTGGCAACGCTGGTACAAAAGTGCTCACGCAAGTTGTATCCCACAGCAATCTGCGGCCTTTTAATACAAGCATTGCTTAGTTTGGGACTAGGTCGATTTGTGTAAGATTGTCCCCACACTATTTATTATTTATTTATTTTGCCCACAGAACCAGTGCGAGGCATTTTGCTACTGCAACGAGTAAAACACGACGTGGCAAACGAGAGGGTTCCATCCTATGTTACATGTCCAAGCCGACAAACGCCTTTGTTTGAGTAGTAGAGTAGGCTGAGTAGCGCGCAATTTCCAAAACTCTCTCATTTGGTACTTTGCCTTTATAAGCTCCTTCTACAATTAGAATCAAGGAATTGAAAATGTAAAAAGAATAAATGTTTCGATTTAGACAAGATTGCAAGGCATTTTTCGAAATTCGATCTCATGTCATGGACGATTTCAATTATTTTAACAAATCTTTATTGTTTCATGTCATCTAAGGAATGTCAGCGCACGCCACGCTCAAAACAAAGCTGCCGACCAACGATGTCATACAAACTGCACCCGTGAGTACTTTATGTCTATAATCAATAGTACATTACTTACCTAGGGCTGTAAAAAAAATAATGTCTCAGATCGCAGGTATTTGAAGCCCGAGCCGAAGGCAAGGGCGATAAATATGCGATCTGAGGCTTTCTTTTAGCTTTGTTCAGGCTTACTGTCTAGCACAGCTTTGAGATGCGAATCTTTGTCACGCGACCAATACTACCTATCTCTTGCCTCTCAATATAGTGTGACAGTTAGGACGTACAGTACCAGGAAATTTTAGTAGGCGAGCACCGGGAATTCCCGGTCCTACTAAAATTTCCCGGTACTGTACCTACGTCCTAGTGACTGGAAAATACTCTATCGCACGAAAAGTGAAGTCACGATCAGTTATGCCTAGACAGCCAAGGATTAGATAATCGGATAGATGTTGGCAAAATCCTGGAGAAAGTTAAGCAAATGTGGAGTCGCTTCTTACAAACCTATACATATTGCTGCTTACAAAGCCTTATGGCATTAAGTTCGCAGTTTGTACTTTCCTGTATTGTGCAATAAAGTCTAAATACTTAAATAAATAAAACCTCATTAACATAAGTTCCGGGATACGAGATCTTCTGTTACGAGAATGTGTTAATATAAGTTATGGTTGCGATTGACCGTTGTAGTACTTGTAGTAAGCACACAAGTTTTTATACAAATGCTACGATGTACGTGCTTAATGTATATAGTAAACGAAGTATGAATTAGTTTAATAATTGATTAGTCTACTATATTTTATGTTGCAGATAAAACTTTACGTCAATTTGTTACTGAAATTTTGTTTTTAGAATGAATTACAGAATTAAATTAATTAACATTTGGAGCAGATCTCTACATGGAAAATAACTTCAAAAAGTTAATTAATATTAGCGTCATTTAGTTATGTGTAAGTTGAACTCCTGAAAATTCTATTATTAACGTGAACACTGCCGCCAAAATTTAAGTAAATATTTATATGATATGAATATGATTATTCGATCACTGAGTTTCTGCTAGACTAGCTAATAGGTACTAGTTAATAGTTATCCAAACTGTAACTAGTACGAGTACTAGTAATAAGGGCACGTGTTATTAGTACTAATTAGTTACAGTTTGGATAACCATTGATTAGTATTAGCTAGTTCATAGTTGAAAATCATTAGTTTGATATCCATTGGTTAGTTTAACAAGTTCTAAGTAGGTACTAATGCTCGTACTAACAGTTGACCTTGCTCTACCGTCCGAAAACCGGATTTCCTCGGTTATCATTTCTACTCAGTTTAATAATCAATTAGTAAATTGCTCGTCTAAATCTAACATCTAATACTATCGCAATTTCTTTGTTCCAATTAAGATAATTGCCTTCGTAGATTAAAACGCCTTAAATACCTTGCCTTTACTAGAACGCAACACACAATATAGGGTGCTTTTAGGGTTTTTTAATGACTAACTAACGTTCATCAAAGACAATAAAGGGGCGCGTGTTTTTTGTTTTAGGGCCTTATCACACTTGCGATTTGCGGGCGAGTTAGAAGCGAAGTTCCATACACATGTCGCTCGCGGCTGGTTTTGTATGGAAACTCGCCCGCAGCTCACACGCAAATCGCAAGCGTGATAAGGCCCTTACTGTCACTCAGTACTATAATTTTATTAGGTTATCGCGTCATTAATTTATTGCTCATGGTACAAATAGCTTGCAATCGCGGAACTTGGGCAGGTTGTATGCATCGTATACACAACGGTATAAGAAAATGTGCCGTTCTAAAGGCTCCTCTACACAATCGGCCATGATGGGCGATTACAGGCGATCACGATTGTGTAGAGGGCTTAATTGCCAACAGTTGGCCATGATCGGCGACGATCGCGCGTAATCGCCATTCTGTCGGTTTTTTGGGCAAACATCAAAGGAAATTGCGGCAATGATTGTGCGCGTGCCCACACGATCGTCCATCATTCAGTTCGAATGTTCGTTCGGTGCGGTGCAGACGTGTAGGGCGTTGTTGCTAATTTTTAGGGTTCCGTAGCCAAAATGGCTAAAAAGGAACCCTTATAGTTTCGTCACGTCCGTCCGTCCGTCCGTCCGTATGTCATAGGCATTTTACTCACAATACTGATGAAATTTGGAATATAGATGTCTTGTAGATGCCGCTACTAAGTTAAATAATAAAAATAAAAAAATCTAGGGGGGGGGGGGGGGGGCACTCCATACATGTAACAGAAGTTAAAAAAATTTTTTTTCAGCAAACATCAACGTGAGGACACAATTCGATAGTTCTTTTAAAAACATTATGAGGCTTTTATGTACTTTTTTTTGATTAAGTGAATACTTTCGGAAATAATCGCTCCGAAAGTTGCATAAATTGTGTCCCCCCCCCCTTTAACTTTTAAACCGTAAATCCAAAAAATATGAAAAAAATCAGGAAGGTAACGCTTAATAAATAAATTCAACGAAAATTATTTTGAATAGTAACGAATAAACCATTTTGAAGTTATTGCCGAAAAACTTCTCAACCAGAAGGTTTTAAGTGCCATTGATTTACACGGCATTTAAGACCTTTTGCCAGTTGTTTATTACGACGTTTTTTGTACGGTGATACGGAACCCGTCGTATGCGAGTCCGACTCGCACTTGGCCGGTTTTTTTTTTCTGTTTTGATATTTACGATTATACAACGTGTCCCAAAACTCAACGATAAGCCGGCACCAGAGGATGGAGCTACTTATGATTAGTCGAGAAAAAATAAGGAAAAAAATATATCTCAATTATTGAGATATATTTTTTTCCTTATTTTTTCTCGACTAATCATAAAAAATAAGGAAAAAAATATTTCTCAATAATTGAGATATATTTTTTTCCTTATTTTTTCTCGACTAATCATAAGTAGCTCCATCCTCTGGTGCCGGCTTATCGTTGAGTTTTGGGACAGTATGTATACGCTAATTAAATAAATAGCCGCAGCTGCTACTGTTTCGGCATCCATCTCGGGCGGCTGACAATTGACAAATGTGCCACACACGATTGTGTGGGCAGTTGCGCAGGGACAGTGACAATCGTCGCCCATTGTGTGATCGCCCATCGTGGCCGATAGTGTAGAGGAGCCATAACAATTCGAGCGAGTTATACTAACGCCAGCCACCCGCACAAGTTACCTAACGAAACGCATTTACTTGCCCCAGTTACTTGCACCGTGTACAAGCCCACGCAATTAACTGGTGTTTCAAGTTTAAACATTCTGCTCGCGCAAATAACCCGCGCCTTTGCTTACTCCTGATACATGAACTTTATACAGGCACCATAAAGGAAATGTCTATCAAATCTGTTCCGGTTCGCACAAAAATATCTAAGTATAACTCCACGCTACTGGTAGTAACGGATTACCGTTAGTGCGATATCCTGCGAGAGTTTTTACAATAACCATTTATGTTATCTTCTCTAGCATGTATTATGAAAAGGACTTTAAGCTGCTTACACGGAAAGGGATCGACGATATCTCAACGCGAGTAAATAAGGATCCCGCAGTTAATCTGTTCAAACACTGGTTTAGTGGCAAAATGTAACCCTGTACAATGTAAGCAGCAAAGTTATGTACTCCTATAAAGGTGTAGAAACGGTTAACAAAATTTTGCCAAAGAAGTCCTTAGCAGCAAGACTAAGATAAGTGTGGAACTACTACTTAAACTAGTTGCCTACTTTCACGATCTTTAGTACCTACTAAGGGCACTAGTACTAAATATCGTGATAAAGTTCCTTCTCTATTTTCGTATACTAAAATGACCCGCAGTTTGCACATCACGGCTTATGGTAATGGATGCTATCGGAAGCTTCCGTTAGGTCGAGGTCGGGGTCTCACAGCCCCAGCGTTGTAGGTAGGTACTTGATATGTAATTTATGCAATGATCGTTATGGGATAGGTATAGCCTATATGTATTTAAAATTGGAAACTTTTGTCTGCAATAACTATGTCAACAAGACATAACCCTAAGCTCCGCTATTTGCCGCGATTTTGCAAAATTAAAAAGAAGGAGCTAAGTATGTTGGATTTCTTATGTATTATTTAGGGACAAATTGGTCTTTCGAAAATGTTTAGCCGACAATAACTCGAGCTCATATAGAATTTGATAGAAGAGTAGTATCTTTCAGCCACGGACGCCCTCTGCTGGACGTAAAGCCTCCCCCATAATAGATCGCCACAAAGTGCGATCCCGTGCAGATCGTATCCCCCGACTTCCCGCTAGAGTCTGTGCGGAAAGAGAATAGGCGTGGCGAAAAACGGAACTAACCTAACCAGTATGGCCACAGAACAGAAAATACGGCACATACGGTAGAAAAGCATTACAGCGCCCCCCAAAATTAATCCTATTCTCGTTCCGTACAGACTCTACCCCTCGCGACAGTAGGTATAATTCAACAGAATGATTCTGTTGGAGCATAAGCAAAAAATGTCGGGCGATTACCTAAGAAGTTGCGAGATCCCTGTTTGGGGCGAAGTACTAGTAGAATGTAAAATACATATATGATGTAAACAAACATCAAATGCACATTACGCTCATTTCAGAGCTCGACCGCTGACAGAAACTAATTTACTGCATGTCGTTACTGGCTCGTCTGGCTGTACTGTAACTGAATCGAAATGGAGTTAACAAAGCGGGAAACGAGCGGTAATCACGATACGAATTGACTAACTTAATTAATACTTAGGTTCAAAGTTATATTATGTGTGTCACAGATTTTTTTTACATTTCTGTAAGTTTGTTTTTTGTAAAGCATTTAAATTTAATGATAGGTAGTTTAGTGTAGTAGTCTATTTCTCGTTTCCCATTTTGTATTTTGAGATTTAGAGATCCGACACCTCCGAAACATGTTTTGACAACGGAGACCCTTCTTCATTAATTTTAGTATAACGTCTTTTTATTTTCTGTTTTTCTTTTTAATTTATCTTGTTTTGACTCCTAGATACCCTTTTCATCTCTAAAAAATGTTATTGAATCAAAATATTTTCATTAATTTATTCAATATCTCGTTGAGTTTGCGACCCTGTACTAAGCTGCTCTAAAGTCTTAGTGTGAAGATATCAAGACCGTGTCACAAAATTATTCACAAATTATCATATCGCGCCTACAGCCTGAGTTTCATGTTATGTTCCATCGATCGATATCATGCGTCCCTTCTTTACTAACATTTTCAGATGGCTTCGTGTTTGCAGATTGGATAGCACACAAAAGTCTAGTGATTTCAATGTGTAGGAAATATATATAATTACAAGTTCAGGATTCAACAACAAAATGGCAGCGCTTGTCAAATCACTACATAGTATAAAACAAAGTCGCTTTCTCTGTCCCTATGTCCTTATGTCCCTATGTATGCTTAAATCTTTAAAACTACGCGACGGATTTTGATGCGGTTTTTTTAATAGATAGAGTGATTGAAGAGGAAGGTTTATATGTATAATACAAACATAATATAATAGAGAAACACCGTGCGAAACCGGGGCGGGTCGCTAGTAATAGATATACTAAAGTACACCAAATTAACAATCGATCCAATAAACATTTACAATAAGTACTTACAAGATAGATACATATGTAGATTTTTAAATGAATTAAGATCAAGTAGGTACGTTATCAAGCTAAGTTTTCCCATAATTGCAGTTTTGGGGCAGCCAAATGTAATTTAAGGTGACGCATCGCTAAACAATGAATCGAAAACGGAGCATTTGCGCCCCGCAATCCGCACACCCTCCTATATTTTTACGCGGTATATCACACACAATCAGTCGAAATGACATTTCTAGTTACATTATAATCGATGCTAATGACGCTCACTTATAACCTGTGTCTATAAAAACTGTCATTCAAAAAAGAACTCAATTCCATAACCCTATATGTCAAATTTGCAAACGCACATTGAAAACTTTACATTAATATACCTATCGAAAAGTGCCTACATTGTTTATGTGAAAAGTGAGCAGAAAATAAATTGAGTCGCTTACCTATATTTTTAAATTTGTTATTTGTTAAATCGATACACAAAACTTAGTGATGATAATGTATTATCTACAGATCTACTCAAATCAATAAAATATACAACTCGTATACTACCCGTAAAAAGCAATAATCAAAGTGCCTTCAGAATAAATTTCAGATTAAAAATCCAGCATACACATACGCTTTTGACAACGCAAAGAGTAATTTCGCTACTGCGACATTTTGAAAGAGATTAAAATTCGGTTACAAATTGTGTAAATGCGCCTTCTCTCTACAGAATAAAATAAAGGGGGAAACATATATAGATTACGTTGTAATCTTTTTAGCCATTACAGTAAACGGCCATAAAGAATGCACATCGGCAATCATCGCATTTCCGAATACAAACGAATGCTAATTTCCATGTACATCAATTATTAGATTAATCGTTCATCAGATTTTGAATTTAGAACTAAGTACTTTATTGTTGTTTTGTTTTGATTTCACGTGGAATATATAGAGCTGTAAAACACGATGTAATTATATTTAATTATTGCTTGTTGGGGAAAAATAATATACATAGGTACATAAAATAAAAAATAAAAAATAAAATAGTTTATTTTTGCAAGTAGGCCCTCAAGGGCTCTTTTACAAGTCTGAGTCTAAATATGTATGTATTATTTCATTTCTTTTCTTTTGGCGCTTCGGGTAGTGACCTTCTGGTGAGAAGAAGCGCCGGAAGAAACTCACCAGTTTCTCTTTTTTAAAAACAGGTATGACATTATTACATTCTATTTCATTAATACGTTACAATAAACTTATAACTACATTTTCAGAGATGTAAAAGGTCTCTAGGCGTCAAAACAAGACAATTAAAATAATAGAAATAAATTGATAATAAAAATTCATGGAGATGTAAAGAGTCTCCGTTGTCAAAATATTAAGTTTTGGAGGTGTAAAGGACCTCCAAACGTCAAAATATAAAATAGGAATGTTTATACTAGATATATTACAGAAATGAAACTATTCTGCAACTCACACGATATAACTTAAAAACTAAATTAAAATAAAATGAATACAGTTTTTTCTTAGAGATGTATATGGTCTCTAAGTGTCAAAACAGTTGACAAGTTCAAAAACAGAAAAAAATCAACGAAAGAGACATTATATTAAAATGTAGTTATTTCCAGTTGCAGTTAATCCCAAGGTGCTTCATCATTCATGTAGTCTTGTGTGCTGTAATAAGCTTTGGACATGAGTTTACGCTTTACACAATTCTTGAATTTGCTAACAGATAATTCAGTTATGTTTCTTGGCAGTTTATTATAAAACCTTACACAATTACCCATGAATGATGTTTTTATTTTATGGAGCCGAGTGGTGGGCACTGCGAGCTTAAGTTTATTTCTAGTATTAATATTATGTATGTCACAATTCTTCTTAAAATTCATGATATTCTTATGTACATACATAATATTCTCATAGATGTATTGACAATGCAATGTCATTACATTAATGTCCTTAAACTTATCTCTAAGTGAGTCTCGATAGTTCATCTTATATATCGCTCGAATAGCCCTCTTCTGCAGAACAAATATAGTATTAAGCTCTGAAGCGCTAGCACTGCCCCACAGTAGAATACCATACGACATAATACTGTGGAAGTAACTAAAATATACTAATCGAGCTGTTTTGATGTCTGTTAATTGTCGGATCTTGTTGACTGCAAAAGCTGCAGAACTAAGTCTATTCGAGAGATTAGCAATATGGGGACCCCACTGGAGTTTATGATCCAATGTTATACCTAGAAAAACTGTACTATCAACTAGTTCCAATTCCTCATCCTTCACAATGACACTTGCTTGCTCGCGATTTACGTTACGCGTGATAAAGTTAATACATTTAGTCTTTCTTTCAT